>CM060411.1:20921843-21445843 GCA_030545235.1 Helianthus tuberosus | reverse complement strand
TGCGTTTTAGAATGAGTCATTTTTAAGTGTTTTCTGGCCATTGCGTTTTACAAATAAGACATTTCTTTGTGTTTTTTGTGCATTGCGTTTTAGGTAAAACACATTTTTATGTGTTTTTAGTCAATTGCGTTTTAGAAAGTACATTTTCTTTTGAGTTTTTAGGCTATTGCGTTTTAGAAATAAGACATTTCTTTGTGTTTTCTAGCCATTGCGTTTTACAAATAAGTCATATCTTTGTGTTTTTTGTGCATTGCGTTTTAGAAAAATGTCATTTTTTAGTTTTTTTTTTTCATTGCGTTTTACGTAACTGGGGGTTTTTCTATTGCGTTTTACGCAACTGAGTTTTTAAATTTTTTTTTAAAATATAGCAATAGTATACTCGTATTAAAGATAAAAAAACGCTCGTTTTTTTGGGGCAATTTTTATAAAAAAATAATGTCGTATGAAAGAGTTATTAACGTTTAAAAAATGGGGGGGAATTGGAGGAGAGAGAAACTATTGGCTTGGATTGACTAGAATGCCCCTAAACAAACTCACGCGACTCTTTTCTTTCCTTCAATTTCCCTGATTTAATCTTAGCCCTTGATTAACTAAATGGATGGTCAAGATCACTTCCTAGCCTTCCTAGCCAAATAAACTTCCTATTGTATCTCCTCCCGTTTTTTTTAACGGCAGATTTGAACCATTCAGCTCTTAGAAAAATGTTAACGGTCCAATCTGGATGGATAAATTCATAAATCTTTTGGTCATTTTTCTAATTAAATAAATATATTCAAAGGAAATTTACTCCATCTCCGTTTAGCATACAAACATTGTAAATCAAATCATTGTTATAAATAGAAATTATGAAATACTGAGTTTTGAAACCACACTTGAAACAAAACACCTTTAAATAGGCATGACTTGGAAACGACACGACCGTCGTATATATCGAACTTAGATTTGAAATCCTCCATTTCTCAGATTCTTTCCATTTTCTGTAATCACATGAATTCGAAATTAACCGAATGCATTCGTTTTCTTTAACGTTAAAAAGATGATGTTTCATACAATTTTAACAATTGTTGTCATGTCCTCTTTGCTAATATCCCATGTTGTCGGAATAAGATTCGTCATCGACAGAGAAGAGTGTCTGTCTGTAAATGTCGAATACGAAGGTGATACGGTTTATGTTTCTTTTGTCGTAATCAAGGCGGAATCCCCATGGCATTTCGCTGAAGATGGGGTTGATCTTGTGGTACGAAATCATCTTAATCCTATCAATTTCTTTCTTGTTGCGCGATATTTCATGTTTTACTTTCTTTTGTTGTACAATGTCATTCAAGACGCTCTGAGTTTTGTTTTCTGGTAATGGGTTCTCACGACAATAAAAAACAGAAATGTGTATAAGCAATCCCAAAATGTTAAAATCGTCCAAAATCAGGCTAAACACAGAAGTTTTAATGACTCGTGTTCAACGTGTAGCAGATAAAAGGCCCTACTGGGGAGCACGTATACGATATACATGATAAAACTAGTCAAAAGTACGAATTTATCGCTCAAAAGAAAGGGCTGTATCACTTTTGCTTCACAAACAAGTCTCCATACCACGAGACCATCGATTTTGATGTTCAAGTTGGTCATTTTGCGTATCAAAACGAGCAACACGCAAAGGACGGTAAGCCAGTAACAATATATTAAGACTAAAATCATCGTTATGTGGGTTAATAAATAAAGATTTGGTTTACGCAGAGCATTTCAAGCCGTTGTTTGAACAAATAGCGAAACTTGAGGAAGCCCTTTACAACATTCAGTTCGAACAACATTGGTTACAAGCGGAGAATGACCGGCAGGCAGTTGGTAATATACATATCTGGTGTACTAAATAAACATTATTTGTGACTTTTAAGGTTTATAAATGTTTAACGTTGGTAATTGCAGTAAATGAGAAAATGGGTAAGAGAGCTGTCCACAAGGCACTGATTGAATCAGCAGCACTTATAGGGGCCAGTGTTCTCCAAGTTTATCTTTTGCAACGCCTTTTTGAGCGGAAGCTTGGAATTACAAGAGTGTAAGTGTAATGTACCTGCACATTATTTGTGTTGTACATAGCGTATTAGCGATTAGTGATTGTACATCATTGCTTGTTTGCAATTTTGCATATCCGATCGAAAACTCCAGTTAGGCATGGTCTTTTGCAACACCCTTTTGAGCCGAATACTGGTCCAGGTACCTTAGACTGTTTTTCTCTATGTTTCAAAATACACGATTAAACACTCGTGTATACAGAGCATTTTTAGGATATAATATGACTATAGAGGTGTAACTTGATGCGACATGCCTAGCATGATAAAAGGCTTAAGGATCGAATTAATACTAAATAAATCTGTTTATTGATGGCGATAACAGAGGAAAAAAAATACATTGAAGACGATAAATTAAACAAGTTCCACCACAAACGCCGATGCACCACCTCCACCGTTACACACACCAGCAGCTCCGTATTTGCCACCTTTCTGCTTCAAAACCTGCAATCATCATATAACTTCCAGTTAACCATTATACATGTTCCATCTACATGGTTCATTATATGTAAATGACCCGGGGTCCTTTGAGTTTGACCCCCAATAGTCAACAGTTGAAGTAGTTGTGAAACGAAAATCTGTCATCGACGGTAGATGAAAAGTTTAGGTTTCATCAGTGTACTTACGCCCAAAAGAGTGACCAAGATACGTGCACCACTGCAACCAAGAGGATGTCCCAATGACACACCGCCACCATGTACATTAAGCTTCGCCTGTAAAGTATACCCAAAATCACCATTAAAACTAGTGGAGTAAAATGTCATTTTCGTCCCTGAGGTTTGGCCAGTTTTGCGACTTGCGTCCAAAGGTTTGTTTTTCCACATCTGGATCCAAAAGGTTTGAAGTGTTGCCATTTTCATCCGGCTCGTTAGCTCCATCCATTTTTCTCACTTAATTCAGAGGTATTTCTGTCATTTTTGTTAACTTAAAGGACAATTGGTATTCGGTCTTTTTACATAAAGTGAAAAAGACTGATTTGCCCTTTAAGTTAGCAAAAAAGACAAAATATCCCTGAGTTAACGGAGAAAAACGGATGGAGTTAACGAGCCGGATGAAAATGACAAGATTTTAAACCTTTTGGATCCAGATGCAGAAAAACAAACCTTTGGACGAAAGAACAAGTGCCACTATCTAAAACATAATATAAAATAATATTTGTGTGTGTGTGTGTGTGTGGGGGGGGGGGGGGGGGGTATAGAGTTGAGTTCTCACTGAATCCAAGCCAAGAAGTTTCTGGTTTGCAAGAGCCACAACCTGCATTAATCAACCACAAGTATTAGATATACATAAACGTCACACGCATGAATTTGTACAAAATTTTACGAAATACGCTTACAGCAAATGCTTCATTAATTTCATAAAAATCAATTTGAGAAGCATCCAATCCAGCTCTAGATATAGCCTTAGGTATGGCCAGGGCTGGCGTAGTCGTAAATAACTCAGGTGCCTGCAAATCCACCGAATTTCATTTCGTTTTGCATTTCATTTTAAATGCATCATTTAACTAATTACCTGTTCAGCATCAGCGTATCCAGAAACCTTTGCAATCACGTTCAACCCGAGCTTAAGAGCCATCTCCCCGCTAACCAAAACAAGGGCAGCAGCACCATCACTGTGGAAAAATGAATTTAAATAAATTTAATTGCTTTTGATAATGAATTTAAATAAATTTACTATCAATCAGAAGGTTGGTCTACACGACTATCCATTGATTGGTTACTTATATTTTTATTATTTGTCTTTTTTGGTTTTTTACCTTTATCCTTTATCCTTCAACTTTCAACACTTAGAGCATTCTCATCCAATCCATCAAATTATACATACATTTCACTAAAAAACAACTCCTATATCAATATATTTTTACTAAAAACAAATATTTTTCTCTCTCCTTTTCAATTAAATAATATTATCATTAAATTTTTCTCTCTCCTTCACTCACAACCACTTTCAATATATATTAAAAAAATTATACTGGGTGAACAGTGTCCTCCCAAATATACAGATGAACAGTAACATTTTCTCTCCTCCACTCACAACCATTTTTTATACCCTTTATAATATAAAAACTACCCCTCACATATTTTGATGGTTTAACCCCTCAACTTTCTAAAGACCTTGTAATCAAGTTTTATGTGCTTATTTTTATGTATGTGTCAAGATAAATTCAGCTTGATTTACGTTTCAATGTAATTCTTTTTTTTTTTTTTTTGGAAATGAGTCGGATCAAATATAATACGTTTTCGTGCTTATTTTTATGTACGTTTTCAGTTGGCACTTGGTCTACGTTTTGAAACAATTTTTGTTCAAAAACGAGTCAGGTCAGATACAATACGTTTTCATTACAAGGTATAAATTTGAGTTGCTTTACGTTTCGACCGTACCATTTTTTAACTTGAAAAACATTATTTTCTTTCGTGCTTATTTTTATGTACGTGTCGGTATAAATTCAGGTAGATTTACGTTTCAGCGAAAATTTCTTTCGCAAATAGATCGAGTAAAATACAATACGTTTTCGTGCTTATTTATATGTACGTTTTCATTTGGTCTACATTTAAATTTTGTTCGGAAGCGAGTCAGGTCAAATATAATACGTTTTCATCAGATGATATAAATGAGAGTTACTTTATGTTTCGACGCCACCGCAACGCGCGGAAAATTTTACTAGTTGAGAACAGAATGCTTACTTTATACCAGAGGAATTGCCAGCAGTAACACTGCCACCATTCTCCTTGAAAGCTGGACGGAGTTTTCTCAACTTCGCAGCATCAAACTGTAAAAAAGTTAAAATATTTGAAAAAAAGTAGGTTTTGAATGGTGTAATTTAGCATATGTGGCGTTGTTATGACATGTCACCTTTGCCAAGTCATCATCTTTGTCAACAATTGTTGATGGTTTTCCTCTTGGGCCAGGAACTTCAACCTGTATAATTCAAAATAATGGTTATTTATGATGTTGGCAGCAAAAGTCAAACAGTCTGACTTTGACCATCTAGTCAAATTAGTAATCTTACGGGAGCAATTTCCCATGCAAATGCACCGCTATCTCGGGCAGCAATACCACGTTCGAAGCTCTGAATGGCATAGTCATCCTGTGTGTGTAATTCAGATATTTAATATGTGCATTAGAATCTTATTTCCATATGATAAATCAAGATAAGTATTATAATGATGAGAGGCTGCAAATAAAATACATTTGATGTACCTGTTGTTCTCTTGTAAATCCATGTGTATCTGCGCATATTTCAGCACAATTTCCCATCTTGTAATCGTTGAAAACATCCCATAATCCGTCTTTTAGGATTCCGTCAACAAGAGTATCATGTCCAAATTTAGACCCCTTCCTGCAATATGATACAATTCAAGAAGTTTTTAGAAGCATATAGGAGATATTTCAGTTAAATGTATCGACGCCTTAGTAACTACCAAATCCAGATTTTTTAAGTAACTTCACACATTAAAAAGTTAAGAGTAAAGTGCCATTTTCGTCCCTGAGGTATGGCCACTTTTGCGACTTTCGTCCAAAGGTTTGTTTTTCCGCATCTGGATCCAAGAGGTTTAAAATCTTGCCATTTTCATCCAACTTGTTAACTCCATCCATTTTCTCCGTTAAATGAGGGGCATTTCCGTCATTTTACACATTTTTTATTGAAATAAAAGACTATAAGAAATAAAGATCCACCTCTATTGACTTTCTCCCAACCCAAACCCTTTAATCATAAATGTCTAAAAAGACGAAAATACCCCTGACTTAACGTTAAAAATGGATGGAGTTAACGAGTTGGATGAAAATGGCAAGATAAGATTTCGAACCTTTGGATGAAAGTAGCTAAACCTCAGGGACGAAACGGCATTTTACTCAAAAGTTAATTTAGTTTTAGACAAACAGAAGGAAGAAAAGATATTAACCTTGCTTCTGCAACATATTTGGGGACATTAGACATGCTTTCCATACCACCAGCCACAACGATATCATTTTGGCCCAATTGAATACCCTGTGCCGCTAGCATGGTTGCTGAAATACCGAGAAATATATGTTACATTGTTATACAGGCCCGCGGAGTTTTCTACCTGAACTTTTAAATGCAATTTTTGAACATGGATGATACGCAATGTAAGAAAGTAGGCATACCTTTCATCCCTGATGCACAAACTTTGTTAACAGATGTCGAGACCACTGTATTAGGGATTCCTGCACCTAACGCTGCTTGTCTGGCGGGACCCTGTCCCAAATTGGCACCAAGGACATTTCCAAAATAAACTTCTTCCACAAGTGATGGATCGACATTTGCCCTCTTTAGAGCACCTGGAGTTTTAAATAAAGTGTTAGGGAAAAATTAAATGTTAATCCAAAAAGTAATATAGAAACCACTGAGCAACAGTAAACTAGTGAACTTACATTCAATTGCGATGGATCCGAGTTTGGTCGCCGGCAAAGATGAAAGAGAACCAAGAAATCCACCAAGGGGTGTGCGTGCAACACCAACGATACATACATCTAATTGTGCAAAACAAAACAAAAAAACGTGTAAGTTAAGAGAAACCATGTGGCTGCTTGATTTATTAATGTCAAAACTACTACTATTTCAAGAATGAGAGAATGCATTAGAGTACTACTTTCTCAGTAAAATACAGTTACTAGTTATTAGCAACCTACGTTAATTGGTAACACCTGTTATCGATTTCAGTAAACCTAATAGCTTTTTTTCTCAATAAACAACAATTTTCAGGATATAGATGGTAGATATGCATAAGATGCAGGAGCTCATATGGCATCCTATACATATATCTGAATATATTATGGTTTAATAATCATAAGCTAACAAATTCTTGTTTACTCCTTACGATATGTATTACACATCTTTGTAATGCAATATGAAATATCCAGCCAAATATATGCAGAAACACATCACCTCAAGTATTAATCAACTAAAAAAAATTCAAACGCAAGAACATCAAATTACCTCTAGGTTTAATTTTGTCAGAACCATCCACTACTGCAGCAGGAGCCATCACTACAAGTAACCAGATATCTGTTCATTCACACAAGAAACATTCATATTTCAAACTTTTAACTTAAGATTCTCTTTCAAATAACAAATGTTTCTCATCCACCAACGAATCAATCTCATAACTCAATAATCAAATTAACAATTCAGTTATTAACCATCACAAACTACAAAATCACAATCTCTAAACAAAAAAAAACTACGAATCACAAATAAAACAGCTCTGCTAGTACATATCTGTCCATTTATACAACAAACATTCTTACTTCAAACTTATAAATTATGATTCTCAAATTAACTAATCAATCTCGTAACTCAATAATCAAACTGACGATTCGGTTATTAACCGTCACAAACTACAAAAACACAATCTCTAAACAAAAAAATAACTACGAATTACAAATAAAACAGCTCTGCTAGTACATATCTGTCCATTTATACAACAAACATTCATACTTCAAACTTATAAATTACAATTCTCAAATAAACTAATCAATCTCGTAACTCAATAATCAAATTGACGATTCGGTTATTAACAGTCACAAACTACAAAATCACAATCTCTAAACAATAAAACCTCTAAGAATCACAAATAAAACAGCTCTGCCAGTACATATCTGTCCATTTATACGACAAACATTCATACTTCAAACTTATAATTCTCAAATTAACTAATCAATCTCGTAACTCAATAATCAAACTGACGATTCGGTTATTAACAGTCACAAACTACAAAATCACAATCTCTAAACAATAAAACCTCAAAGAATCACAAATAAAACAGCTCTGCCAGTACATATCTGTCCATTTATACGACAAACATTCATACTTCAAACTTATAATTCTCAAATTAACGAATCAATCTCGTAACTCAATAATCAAATTAACGATTCAGTTATTAACCGTCACAAACTACAAAATCACAATCTCTAAACAATAAAACAACTATACTAGTAGATATCTGTCCTTCATTTACACAACAAACATTCATATCTCAAATTTATAACTTATAATTCTCAAATCAACAAATCAATCTCATAACTCGATAATCAAATTAACAATTCAGTTATTAACCGTCACAAACTACAAAATCACAATCTCTGAACAATAAAACGACGACGAATCACAAACAAAACAACTCTACTAGTAGATTTCGTAGATCGATCCAAACAATAGGCCTAAAATATCATCATTTATCAATCATCTGATACCAGATCTATTAACAACCGAATGAATCATGACATTTTAACGAAACAGAACGCATATAACATGAAATATGAACATGAATTGAAGTAGGTGAAGGATTAAAGGATGAATGATGCGAACGTACCGTTGGAATCTGAAGCAGGTAACTGTGTGTGTGTGTTGTGAGTGAGTGATGTGCCTCGATGAAATCGGAATGAATGAGGGCGTATTTATATGCAGGGAATGATGGTGTTGGAGAATGTAGGTGAGTGAGGCTACACCGGATAGTAGACTCGTTGAGGGATTCTGTAACCCAACATTATTGACTTTTTTTTTGGTCAATGAGGTGGTGGTCGAGTGTTAAATTACCCAAGTTCGATTCCTGACCTCCCTATTATTTTCTGTGGCACCTGGTGATTATGGAAGACTGAGCGAATGCGTGGAGATCGCTAGTTCGATCCTTGAACTGAGCGGGTTTTATCTCACCGCACGGCCATGCCTTTGTGCGAGTGTTCACGGGTTTCGCCCATATGTGAGGGTTTTCCTCGGTTCGGAGGCGAGTGTATATCGATGTGGTGAATTTTGCCAGTAGCCCATTTGAAGGATTCGTGGACGTTAAAAAAAACATTATTGGCTTTTTGAGCTTATTATTGTAGCTTGACTAGTAGTATCGTTTGCACGTTTTAACTTTAGGTTGGTTTCTTTTTAACGTGTTACACGTTTAAAAGTATGCTGAGCCGGCTTTACTGTTAGTAGCAACCCAAGCTAGGGCTTGGAGGCCAACAAATAATAAGCCCTCATTTTTTTTTCTAAAAAAATAATTATATACGGTAATTTTAGTTTCTTAAAAAAAGCGAGTAAACTGCAAAAATGGTCCCTGGGGTTTGGTCACTTTTGGCACTTTAGTCCAAAACTCAGACCTTTTGAATCTAGGTCCCATGTGGTTTTAATTTTGTTGCCAATTTCATCCAAAAACAAAATCTAGTCAGATTTTTCAGTTAACATCCATTTTTTTTTTTTTTCCTCTCTTTTAATGAAGGGGAAAATAGTCAACCATTTTTAATTTGTTATAATAAAACGTTAAAAGATCATTTTCTCTTCATTAAAAGAGAGGAAAAAAGACAAAAAAAAATGGATGTTAACTAAAAAATTTGAACGTATTTTGATTTTGGATGAAAATGGCAAAAAAATTGAAACCACAGGGACCCAGATTCAAAAGTTTTGAGTTTTGGACTAAAGTGACAAAGGTGACCAAATCTCAGGGACTATTTTGCAGTTTACTCAAAAAAGCGTATGAGTTTTTTGTAGTTTGTTGCAAACAAGGGTTAAAACGGGTCTGAGAACTCAATCTCAATTGACGGCGACACTTCCACTTCCGGTATATGTTTCTGCCCCTTTTAATCAATTATTATTCTTCTTGAATTCCTGATTTTCTTCAGTCGATTGATAACAATCTGTTAAGCTACATATTACGATTAAATAAAGAATTGTGGTGCGTGAACTGTTGGTGATGTTTCTTCCTGGATTGGTCCTGATATCTCCGATAGAGGGACTCAAGCGATTATCACCATGCCACCCGTTATCACCAATAGGCCATCACCTTACACCGTTGATAACTATCGTTCGCCATCACAATATGCTACCACCTTGTTATCAAAAGTAACATCACGAGCAACATCAAAATTGAACATTAAAAGAATCCTGAAATTAAAGATCATAATCGAATCCCAAACTTAGATAGAGGTTAGATTTTCTAACGTGTTTTCAATGGAAAAAATGTAAATTAGTCATTCAAACTTATTTTAACATTTATTTTGAATGTCCATTGGTATTAAAAACATGACAAAATATCCTATCATCAATACTATATGTAATTTAAAACAAGATAAAAGATACATTTATGAGTTTATATGTAACACCTCGAAAATTCACGTCCTATAATGTGTAGACACGTGTCAAATGTTTAAACGTGTGAAAGAAATATTATAGAAGGACTAAAGTTGACAAACATGGAAATTATGTGAATATACGTATTCTAAGTGTCAACTGTGAATAAATATAATGTACATTAACCCTACATGATGCTCATACCTTTAAACGAATAAATCATGGATCATACGAAGCTAAAAGTGAGAGATTACAAACTACAGGGGTTAAATGTGTCAACATGTTTAAAGATATACCTCTGAGTGACCTTTTGACAAACCCGAAGCTTTGTAACTGTTAAATATGCTCACTAGAATGCACGATATAAATTTCATAGAGTTTCGTTATCGCATGAGAAAGTTATGATCAAATTCGTGTGCGAGGGGTTAAAGCGTAAACGTTGAAAGTTAAGACTTTTCGGGTTAACTGGAAGTGTCCAGGGACTTAACAAAGTGGGTATAAGTCCTAAAGCCCTTGTTGGTAAATATAAGGGGGTCAAATTGCAAGAAATAACCTTGCTTGACCTTTCATGAAGCCAAGGGACAACTTACAAAATAACAAAAATAGAAAAATCTGAGTTTAGGGCCCAGGCGGCCCGCCTAAGGATTTGTTAAACATGAAGCGGGCCGCGTCAGGCGCCCAGAACCAGAAAAGCCAACAGCAGCCTGTTTTCGCGGAAATTCGACCTTTAAACGACTTTTTAACATGGTGGGCGACCCCTAAACTGTTCTAGAGCACTTAGGGACATGTGTTGAAGGATTGTGGTCAGTTGTAGACCCAAGTGTCAACCATTTGTGGTGTTTAATTCACTATAAAAGGGCACCTTGTTGCAACACAACTCCACACACCTTCAAGTGCATAACTGATCAATTCTGGAGCTCTCAAGCAGGTCCAACTGATCATATCTCGTGCATAGGACTCTTGTAAGTCTGCTAGTCCTTCTTTAATTAAGTTTAGCTTGGTTAATTAGCTAAAAGTCAAACCGTCGTAATTACGGTTTGACTTCGAGATTAGTCAACAATGGCTCAGTCATATCTCGAATTAAAAGTAGTTATAGCTTGGTATTTATGTGGGTAATAAAACCTCAAAAGGGTTTCCCCTGATCACCACTTTAACCAGGTCAAAAGTCGGGTCAAACTAGTTTAGAAAAAGTCAACAGGAAGCTTAAAATGTCATTTATGCATAATTAACATTATAGACCATATACAACCTGTTTGATCATTGTTATAACTTAGTAATAAGTGTAAGAACATGTCTAAACATGTTCAACCCGACAATTTCCTGTTAGACCCGGTTCGGAACCGAAAGTCGCATAGTTTGACTTTCACTTTGACTTTCAGTTCTGACCCGTTAAGGCATGTTTTTAGAAATGCCTCAGAGCTTTAATTGGACTAGGTTACATGTTAGAACAACCCTCTGTGATTATACACATTGGTTCATTAGTTATCCAATTAATATGCATGTTTCCGTTAATTGCTCATATGTTGACTGTTATGCCCTTATTACCTTAAAACGTGATTTATGAAAATGTAAAAGTGTAGAAACCTTAAATACTGATATATAAACTTGTATGCAAAGTTTGACATCAGTTTGACTTGTAGATTAAGAGTTATGCTCAATATCGCAAATTTAAAACTTTATGTTAATAAAACGGCGTAATTAGCGTATAGCCTAGTTAAGCCTACTTTTTGGTATCAAACTTAATACCCATTGATGTAATATATTATTTTGGGAATTTTAAAGATTTTTAATTAATTTTAGGCTGAGCATAACTAGTAGTCGTAGGCTTAATCCGGTAATTGTCGGTTTTGCCCTTACGGGCCATAAAATGAGTTTTACCTATCTAAACGACTCCAAACCTTTTGCTACTGATCACATATGATAAATAAATTATTGTAAGCCTTCTGGAAATATAAAAATATCAGATTTAAGTATCAAACCCGGAAATGGCCTTTAGTCGCCTTATTTAGCGTTTTAACGCATAGTATGTATTAAAGTTATATTAGACATACCCGGGTTGATACATACTGATATATGAGGCAAATTATAATATTTTAACAGTAAGCAAAGGTTGATAAACTCAGACTTCAGTTTTGAGCTTTTCGGCTTATGTGAAATTACCAAAAATGCCCCTTCGGTGCATAGTTTGGTTATAAATGATATATTTCACATATATACTTTACCCTACTGTTATAACTCATCAAATTGAGTATGTTTGCTGTTTACATCAGACCTGTAACTCAGTTAAACATCTAAACTCTTTTACAATCTTTAAAATGACCAAACTACCCCTACGGGGCATAGTTTGTGTTTAATTTCATTTCGGGCATAATGAAAGACATCCTACTTATGTCACAACATATTTGAAGCATATTAACTTAGGAAACCTGTATATGGCTCTTACGGATACCCGTTACGCTTATTTCGCGTTCGGTTCGGTTTATGTAACAAGTTTACATAAATTAGCCGAAACGGGTCAAACCTTATCGGTTTTATCTCGAAATCCAGAATGTGAATAATAAACCCATATTAAACTTGTCGGGTATAAATCACATTCTATCCGGTCTTCGCTTAATCGTGCGTACGAACCGTATCTTTGAAACTAGCCGGTCTAAGCTTAAGCTTCATCAAAGACCCGTTAGGATTCTAATAGGTTATTATAAACCTTCGTTCCAGATTAGGAGAACCAGTAAAAGCTACGTGCATTTTGCTTATTGTGATTTATACATTGCTCAGGTAAATACTTTTAACTTATTTTCCCTATACGGGCTTGGGTTACGGTATATAGCATACCGCTTGATCGGGCATCAAATCTCCACCGTTAAAGTGGGTAGTTGAATAATTTGATCGGCTCGTTTAAACAGTCTTGTTTACTTTACAGCCTTTGGGGGGTTAATGACCGTGTCCCGGATATCCTTGGCATCATCTTACGAGATGGCCACGACCTGAGCACGGGGTGTAGGCGTACACCTGTCAGTGTATAACTCAATAATGTGGTGTGTCTATTGATCTTTAACCCGGACTAGATCTGGGCTACTGAACGCATAAGTAACATGTAATTCGTTCACAAGATTATAATATTAAATAATTCTCCCAAGTTAAAATGATTAATCTTGCCTCTGTGCACTTTAATCAAATTATAAAACATTTATGCCATGTCTCAAACCAATTTTTAAATCATTTTCCAAAATGAGTCAGTTGATTGTATTTACCAGTGTAAACTGACGTATTTTCCCAAAAAGACTGGATGCAGGTACTAAACGTAATTGGCTGGATTGTCTCCTTAGCATCAATAAAGAGTCTCGCAAGCTTAAGATGCCTGAAGTCTGTTGAACTATTGTTCCCATTTTATTATCGATCCTACTGTGGATAAACATCCGGATATTGTGACTTTGATTACAATAAATAGATTCGGTTGTATCATATTTTTTAAATTGCTTCCGCTGTGCATATTAATATTGTGTTGTTTGACTATTACGTTGCCAACCACGTCACGATACTCCCCCACCGGGCCCACCGGCGATACGTGGAAATCGGGGTGTGACATTATGGTGGAAATTAATTATATGAAAGCGATGAACTCCTTAAATTCTAGTAGGTAAGGGAATAAATTTATACAACTAATAACTAATAACCACTTTAATTTTGTTTACATTATGATCTTCAAAGTGGTGATCTTTTCCTCTACCAAAGTTTCTCATTTCCAAATAATTATTCCCTTTTCTATTTTTACTTATTCCCTTTTGTGCACCTTAAAGATAAGAATCATAAGATAACTATAAGTATATGATTATTATACAATACATTAACTACACTTTTCTGAATATGTATATTTTCTATAGTGATGAAATATATAAAAATGTTAATTTATTCTAATACACGTGTTTTTATAGTTATTAAAATATAGATTGTTATATTAAAAATAAAAGGTTATCATTCTTTTTCACGAAAGCATTATTAAATAATTTTAGAGCAGTCTCTTGTTGAAATTGTTAATCATAAGTGGAGTGGGGGCTTTGTTGTTGTTCCGAATGTTTGCCCATGGGTTGAATTAGAAAACCAGAGAGTTAATATTTAGATACATATGGTTAGCTTAACATACAATGACTCTTATCATACAAAATATACGTGATTATCTCAGTCATACGATCTTGTGCGAATTCACTCTTGAACATGCGATTTGTGCTGAAAAACCAACATGCGAAATTGCTTTATATACCAACATGCGATTTCATCATATTTACCAACATGCAAAATTGCTAAAAAAACATGTGATTTCATCAGAAATACCAACATGCGATTTCCAACATGTTTTTTTTTTTTTTTTTTTTTTTTTTTTTACATGCGATTTCACAATATCGTACAAGCGTACGATAAGCCCTATCAGTGGGGTCTCTAAGAATTCATGTACCATGTTCGAACTCGAAAAATGTGCCCTTATGCCTTGACAATAAACAATGCAATTACGAAAATGAGAAAATTATAGTATTCAAATGAGTTACATTACATACCGTAATAACTAATAAACTAATAGCTAATCAATGATTCATGCAACCCTCCTTGCATTCTTCATAGCAAATTGAAAGATCAACTCTTCACAATTTATATTATCTAAGACTTCGTTTTCAATTACTAATGGGCTTAATTAACCTAGTTGGCTAAATTATAAAGTCTAAACCATAAAAAAATGATTTGTAAATGAATCTTACTTGAAATTGGTATGAGTTTACTATTTTAAAAAGATTAACATATATATATATCGGATTCTTTTTAAAACCATATGCCCTGCAAAATCACGGGTCCTGTGTGGAAGTCCTCCCCGAACACCATCTAAGCCTCCCCTGAGCTCTATTGAATATTACACTTTTTCTAGAAATATATATATATAGAGAGAGATATATTATTTTTGGAACACGTAGATACAAGATTTGAACTCACAACTGAGTTGTCTTTGTCATGTAGTGGATTAATTGATAAAAGTAATATGTTTGTAAATGAGATCCAAAAAATTGTTTGATTAATGGGTGTAAAGGGAGGTATCTCACCTTTGTCAACTTCGGACGTCTCTAAAATAAGACATCGATGCCACTTCTTGACCTTTTTTATGTCTTAAAATATGCTTTCTTTTGTTGTGTATATACAATAGCGGTTATACTAAATGGTTAACGGGTGAGACATGAGTAGTTATTAAAATGTGACATATATAAACGAAAAATTATGGCTATGAAAATCACATGTTAACTATAAATGAAAAATTATGGCTGTAAAAATCACATGTAGCTGACACACTATCTACTAAAAAAGTAGAGTAAACTTCCGTTTTGCTCCCTGTGGTTTGGTCACTTTAACGGTTTTGTCCCAAACCTTTAAAAATAGCCATTTTACTCCCTGATGTTTTGGTTTTGTTACCGGTTTGCTCCCTACGGGGAGCAAAATGGAAAAACAAACAATTTGGATGGAGTTAGAGGCGGGGAGCAAACTGGCAAAAAAACCGAAACATCAGGGAGTAAAATGACTATTTTTAAAGGTTTGGAGCAAAACCGTTAAAGTGACCAAACCACAGTGAGCAAAACGGAAGTTTACTCAAAAAAGTAAATAGTTAATGACATTACATTTTACACATAAATCCCAGGGCCGTTCCAACGTTTTTGGAGACCCTAAACGAACTATAAAGTGGGGGCCCTAATTTCGCCGATAAACTCTCCTCCAATCCCGACGCCATGGGTGATTACCACTATTTTTTTCGGCTAGTGATAGCCGATAGCCTAGAAATTGAAAGCAGGTTGCTATGGGAAATGGGAACAATGATTGCTTCTGTATTTTGGGGCTTTAGGCCTTTAAATAATGATGATTAGGTCGATGGTGGTTGTGTTGTCATAGCTAGAAATCAAGGCGAACTAGGCCTTGAAACTTGGCCTTTTTTTTGCCAAACAATATTTATTTTAGACTCCTTCAATGAAAAAACTATTTAGTTTTGAAATAAACGTATTTATTTTGGCCTAATATATATAACTATATATAAAAACTTTCTAAAAATTCGGAGGTTCTAAATTTTTTGTGGCCCTAGGCCCGTGCCTAGGTTACTAAGCCTATGGAGCCGGCCCTGATAAATCCATCAATACTTTAAAAAACTTATATAGCTATGATATACTCAATTTATTGTATTGAGATTAAAATGCTAGTTTTGTGGTACAATTTTTTTTTAAAAGAATACTAAAGTATATAAAAATCATTTACATTTAAAAAAATATAAAACTAAATAAAATATTAATATTTGTAGGATTCTCTTTTTGACATTCATACTTTCATAGTCATAACTCATAACTCATAACTAACTTGCAGCTAATTACAAAATCGCTATCATCTTGTCTTAGTAATTGATTGAACTTGCTAATAGTTTAGTTTTCTTCTTACATTTCTCACGAATTTGTTCATCTAGAATGATGTATTAGTGATATGTACATATACATATACACAGTGGCGAAGCTTGGATTTTTCGGCCGGGGGGTGAAAACATATATACCCAAAAATTTCTATAGAATACCCAAAAATTTCTATAGAACCGGGGGGGTGAAAACGTATATACCCACAATTTATCAGAATGTTAAGAATGAAAATTAATCACAACTATGTATTTAGAATTTTTAAGAAAAATAACAAAGAAAAAGTTATTAGAGAAAAATAAATTAAATGATAAATGGAACATTATTAAAAAGTAAATAAGTTAAAGATGTATATTATTTGTAATAACATAAGAGATGAAACTTAAACTAAAAAACTAATGAGAAATTATGATCGGGGAAGTTACTATTCATAATAAATTTACAAAATAATAATCAATACCAATACCAATGACGCACTTTTAGGGGAATTTTTTTTTCTAAAACCATCATGTTTATCAAATAAATTATCCTAAAACAAAGTCTTACAAGAACCATCTAAATCACAGGGTTGCCATATTACAAAGAAATTTATATAAATTTGCTCCGTGTACTTGTTGTATGTTGATCGGTCTCTAGCTCCTTGCGAGATGCCTTTACTAAATTTTAACAAAATAACCCATTTTCTTTAAAAACAATGAAAGGTTTTTAATGCACTTTAAATATTGTCATGATCTAATGGTAGTAGGGCTGTAAACGAACCGAACGAACACGAACAAGGCTATGTTCGTTTAGGAAATTAACATGTTCGCGAACTGTTCACGAACGCATACCGAACATAAGTTTATGTTCGTGTTCGTTCGTTAAGGAAATTCAGTTGTTCACGAACAGTTCGTGAACACTGGTCTCGAACACAAACGAACGCAAGCAAATAAAAACAAACACAAACGAACATTTAACTTGAAAATAAAAAAAATAAAAACATCGTTTTCCTTAAACATTGAATATAAGTACTAAAATACAACCATCAAATGATAAATCAAAACACAAGAAGTTTACTAGACCACCAAACGATGAATCAAGTTTAACTAATTTAGACATAATTATCCCAAAAAATGTCTTAGAATGTCCAAATTTTAGCTACTTAGAAAAAATAGGGTTTGAAGTTTTCAATATGTTTAGATAAAAAGTTGAGTAAATTACGTTTTTGGCCCCTGTGGTTATATCAGTTTTACTCTTTTGGCCCAAAATAAGAATTTCTAACAAATCAGCCCCCATGGTCCCATTATCTAACCGTTTTGGCCCCTAAGTCTAACCAAACCCTAACTATGGTTAATTTCTTGGTCACATGGGTTGCACATGATGGGTAAAATTGTAATTTTACCTCCCCCTTCATCCTGATTTCTTTTTAACCCAGATCTTCAACCAAACATCATCATCTTCATCTCTAACCCATCACCTTCAACCATCATTTGCAGATTTCTTCATCACTTCTCCATCATCTACCCTCTTCAATCATCATCATCATCTTCTAACCCATCACCTTCAAGTCTTCAACCATCATCATCTTCAATCAGAACAAGCAATCAATCTTCAAACCACTTTCAAACCACTGAAAGTTACAAACCATGAAACCATCATTCAGAGTTTTAATTACAAATATTTCATTTATGATATATAATCATCAACTTATATCTATCTACATAATCATATCTCTACCCCTAAAAATCTATTAATCAAAATTCAATCCAACCAACAAACATATACAATTTGAATTTGTTTCATAAGTAGTGTAGTAACTGGAATCAAACACTTAAGACAGTGCTGGCACCATATCAGAACCCCCACCAAAGAAATTGGTCACAATGGTCTCAACATCCTCGAGTCCAACTCCGATGCACAACGAATTCGTCACTGCAGGCGCCACATCTTCGCTGTGCACCTTCACATTCGGCCCGTCTCTGCACTTCCCCATACGTTTACAACCCACAACCGTAGCTTCTCCGCCCACAACCGCTTGGAAATTCTCCAACAGCATTGCAGCTCCAGATTTCTTGCATTTTCCCCCCATACAAACCTCTATCTTCTTACCACAATCAGCCTCGTTTACACTTCAACCATGATGTTCGTTAAAGATCTAGGGATGATGATGATGGTTGAAGATGATGATCTTGTTACCCAGATCTTCAAGAACATCTTCAAACCACTTTCAAACCCAGATCTTCAAGAACATCTTCAAACCACTTTCAAACCCAGATCTTCAACAAGCACAAGCAATCGGAGCATATTAGGCAACTAAACCAAATCATAAATGACTGACTTGTGATTTCTAATCGAGCATATTAGGCAACTAAACCAAATCAGTCGATTCACTCATATAACAGAAGAAACAGAGCAGTACAGTCAACAAGCACAAGCAATCGGAAGATCAGATGATACGAGTTCAATCCCAGATGTAAGGGCTATTGAATATTGGGGGAAATCGAAGATCATGGGCTGCGGATGAGGTGGGCTGCGGATGAGGGGATGATGATGATGATGGTTCTTCATCTGGCTGCGAATGAGGAGGATGAGGGGATGATGATGATGATGATGGTTGAAGATGATGAGATCTGGGTAAAAAGTGGAGAAGGTTAATGCCTAATAAACACAGATCTTCATTTAATTTGTTTTTAATATGTGGGGATGGGAAATTACCATATTACCCATCATGTGCCCATCATGTGACCAAGAAATTAACCATAGTTAGGGTTTGGTTAGACTTAGGGGCCAAAACGGTTAGATAATGGGACCATGGGGGCTGATTTGTTAGAAATTCTTATTTTGGGCCAAAAGAGTAAAACTGATATAACCACAGGGGCCAAAAACGTAATTTACTCTAAAAAGTTTATTATTTATTATTTTTTTGATATAATCAAACAAACACGAACGAACGTAAACAAACATATTACCGAACGTTCAAGAACGTAGTCGAACGAACGAGTCCTGTGTTCGTGTTCGTTCGCTAAGCTAACCGAACGAAATTTTTTGTTCGTGTTCGTTCGTTAAGCTAATCGAACGAACATAAACGAACTTCCCGCCGAACGGTTCACGAACTGTTCGCTGAACGTTCGGTTCGTTTACAGCCCTAAATGGTAGGAATAACTAAATTTTGTCTCAATATGTATTGAAGTTGGGATACATTTAGGTGCTTTGATTTGGTAAGTGAGATGTTGTTGTGTTATAAAGGTAAACTACAAGATCATGAATGTATTGTTATAGTGAATGTACCAAGCATATGGTTGGTATTTTTTTGTTTCGTTGGAGTTGTTCACGAGAAGTTTGAAGCGGCAAAGACAAAAAGGTGCGAAAATGAAACAATGGTGATAAACGTGTTACGTTTTCCGACCTAGGGTTTGTTTCACACTGGTGTTGCGGCAACGATAAAAAGTACATGAGTTGTTCACACAAAACAAATGATGCTCCGAAAACAATGAAACAATTGATGCTCCGATTGATGAAACAGGAATGCCTCTGACGATTAAGGCCGAATGTAATTGACCAGAGTTGTCTATAATGGTGAAGCATTTTTTGGGGGTTGTGATACTGAATTCAGCAATAAATTATATTATATTGTTATGATGTAATTAGGGTTACATGATATATGTCATTTATATAGAGGACAAAGTTACAATTCATACCCTATTCTATTGTTTAATACACAAGTGGTCTATTCATACGAGCAACATAATAAGAGAAGAGTCGTGTTTAAAATTGACTTATAAGATGACGTCGTTGGAAAAAATAATATCTTGTATGTATATAATTCTTATCATAGTTATGCATGCTAGTTCACTTTGAATTTTTTTTGAATGACTAAAACCACTACACCTTCCTTTTGTAGGATTTGAATACACAATCACTTGGTTGGAAAATTCACCATTTTTACCGTCAGACTATCCATTTGAGGACAGTTCAAAGATTTACAGCTTGGCATAAAGTTATATAAGTAAACATTGTTTAAATGATATTCCTCCAAAAAACTTGGCATCCAAAAAGGAAACAATTAATATTATGTGATTAAAGCTAGGCATAATGGACCACAATCCATGAAGGAAATTAATTAGTTTACAAATTACAAAACAAGAAAAGCGGTGCCCAGTTGGGCCACAATCTCCCCTGCCAGAGTGGCAGTAAGATTTCACAACAATGAGAGCATGGTCCACTAAACCAAAGTTTGAATGTGCTATATCTTGCACAAATCTTACCTTTTTTTTCACACTCCCGAATTAACTTATTTTCTTCACTTCTACTTTTTTCAGTGTTGTAAAACACGAGTAGTCGGTGATTAATCGCTAGTCGACCAACAATTGAGTAATTTTTCGTTAATCAGTCCATTAATCGCTAGTCAGGCCTAGTCGGCCGGCCAAAAATCAGTGATTCCGGCAAAAAGATTGTATATTCCGGCCAAAACCTCTAAATTCCGGCAAATTTTCAATCAAACCATGTGAATTCCAATAATTAATCTTGTATACTTAAAAAAATGAGTAAGAGTTAAAACCCCACTACTTAAAATATTTATCTATAATGTGTACTAGGATTTTGACCCGCCGCGCGTTGCGGCGGCGTCGAAAGTTAAAGTAACTCGTATTTATACTGTATATTTGACCCGACTCTTTACTTAAAAAAATTACATCGCCATTGAATGAAAACGTAGTATATTTGACCCGACTTACTTTCAAATACAGTTTACGAACGTACACAAAATAAGTAGAACATAGATAAAAAAAGTATAATAATCTGTCCACGTTGCGGTGCAAAGTCGTAAAAGTCATTTAAACCAAAAGAGGTGTCAAGTTATTAAGTAGAAAATGTTAAGAAGGTCAAAGTTGTCAATTACTGAAAGTTAGAACTGAATGTGCAACTTACTTAAAAATAAGGGTTAATAGTGTTTCATGTCAAAAAATTAAGGGTGTAAAGTGGGAAAACTTGAAAGTGTAAGGGCCTTTTTTGTTGGTTCAAAACTTTGAAGAAAAAGAAATGAAAAAGTCAAAAACTTAAAGGTTAAAAGAGAAAGGTGGAAATAGTATATAAATAAATATAATATAATATAATATGGTAGTAAATCCATTTGAGTATGTGAACAATGGTTGTAAAAAAGTAAAAAAAGCAAGTTTAGGTGATCAGTGATGGACCCACCGAAAGAATATGGTAAAAGTTATATGTTGCAGGAGGGACCGAGGCTAACAATCAATGAAAGTATGATGGTCAAAGTGTAAAAGCAAAATGAGGATTAAAAATGTAAAAGACACCGACCTTTTACTTTAAGATTATATAAATATGTATATATAAAACTGAAAATTACATATTAAAAACAAGATCCGATTAATCCTGAGTAGTCGCTAGTCCCCACCTTACCGGCCGACTAGCGACTAGCGTGTTCTCCAACCTTGACTTTTTCTAGTCGAGGCATGCTCTCAAGAGCCCTAACCTTACTCTTCAAAATTCAAATTTCAACCTATAAACAAGGATGGCATTTTCAATTATATAATATATTTTTTATACTTTTATCATTACATTTTTACTCTCCACTTTTCAATAACATTAAAAAATTATAGAGGTGAACAGTATCTCCCCCAAATTTACTAATGAACACTAACTTTTTCTCATTTTTTTCTTTCCTTCACTCATAACCATTTACAATCACTCTAAATCTTATAAAGGTTACACTCACGTAAATATGAAGGATCCATTGTGAATGCTCTAAGCATGTTTACTCATGTTTTCGCACCCAAATTAATATATATAACAATTAGGAGGGTAGGGATATGGTAAAAAGTGTCTAAAATGTGAGAAGGGTAAGAAGTGTTTTAAACCATTGGATATTTGATCTAATGGTTGAGATCAATAGGGTATAAAATGTAAATTGTGTTTTAATTAGAAGGACCTTATGTAAAATTGAAGGGCAATAGTGTCTTTTCCAATGTTTCAAATATGGTAACCGCCATCAATCTCCTAAAAACTAGCTATTCAAATTTAATTGCTAAATTATCTCGATCCTAAATTCTAAAAATAGAAAAATATGTAACTGCTGCAAAGAAACGTATAACACTATACATCCATCATATAACACTATACATCTATCATATAACACTATATAACAATATATAACACTATACATCCATCATAGGCATGCTACCAGAAAAATATAACACTATATAACACTATGCATCCATCATATAACACTATATAACCAAAGAACACTATATAACATTATGTAACACTATATAATACTATATAAAAAATATATAACACTATACAGTTCTAAATGGTGGTTGCACTACAAAATTAATAATTGATGGTGTTATATAGTGTTTTTTGATGGTTGCGCTACAGAATTATATAACACTACAGAATTATATAACACCAAAAACCATATTATAACACCAAGTAACACTATATAACACTATATAAAAAATATATAACACTATGCAGTTCTGAATGGTTGTTGCACTACAGAATTATAAAACACTACACACATTCGTAGATTAATTCCTAAAATCGAATTCCTATAATAAAGGGTGGAAGTTATTTTGGGCAGTTATCTTTTAATCAATTAATTGAAAGAAATAGAAAATTACTAATTCACCCTTTTGAATTAATTTAGATATAGGACACTTGTCATCACCACATTATTTCTTACCCTTCTCACACTTTGGGCACTTTTTACAGGATCCTTTACCACAATTAGGGTAGGATGCTGGTAAATTTTTTTTAAATTTTCTATGTATTTTTTAGTCTTCTTGTGAGCTTTTTCTATTGTTTTTGTACGTTTCACTTTTGGCCCTCAAGTTTTACCTATTTTTTTTTCTCTTTAATCGAGTTTGTCTACGTTTAGCCTACGTTTTACGTCACGTGATAGTATAAATTCACATTTTGTTTTATAATTTTCCCGGTGATTATCGTTTACTTAATACTTAGCACGTTTTATGACCCCGTGCCCGTAACATGATGGTTAAACACTAGTTTAAGGATACATTCTATTGAAACTATTTTTATATAACCTACACATTCTATAAACTAATTAAACAAAGTTTTTATAAACATTACAACTTGTAAAAATTGTTTGGCCAACTAATGAAGACGTAATTAAGCAACATGATCTTGCATTGGTAATCAGAGTATGAAACTTAAACAAATTGGGAAAACATTAAACATGCTTTCTTCATTCACAAACCAACTTCCTGATAATATTCATATTCAAACATGATTAGTTTCGTCAAAACTTGGAAGACTCTTTCTCAAACACTTGTATTTAGTTTTTCTAACACGAAAGACCTGATTCGAGTGGAGTTTTATGACCACGGTCTGTTTTATGACCACGGTCTGATCGTGATGCTTCTATTCGCCTCCTATAACATGTGATCTTTTACATGGACAACATGTTACACTATGTCATCATGGAATGTGAAGTGTTTCTAAACCTTTTTGGGCAGTGGCAGATCTAAGAACTTTTTTCACTGGGTTCCTTTTGGTAGATTCTCATTAATGATTTAATTCTTCTCATTTTTTCTAAACCGAATGGGTTCCTGGAAACCCACAAAAGTGGCCTAGATCCGCCCCTGTTTTTGGGTATACAAAACAATGGATTATGTTAAAGTACAATAAGTCGATAACTGACGTCCAAAACTTCTTAGAGCTACACCGCAGTTAGTAGCAACACTTAAGATCTCGATCCCTTGTCGAGGAATGAGGGAAATGTTTAGAAGTTCGACAAAAGGACAAATTGTTAAGAAATGTAGCATTAAACTTAACTGTCGAAATTTTGGGTGAAGCCCTTTTCTCGTAGTTATAAGAACTAATATCATCAACATTTAAACAGAATAACGAATTACCAAACACACACATATATACAGGGGAGCGATCAATTCATGATCAATTTTGAGTAGCGATGTTTGAGAACAGCATAATGCACGTGTACCTTACATATATTGCATTCATTTGAAGTTGAGCTTTAATTTATTTTCTATACAGTTATTGTGTATAAAAAAATAATACATATTTGGTTATAAAAATGCTATTTAGGGACTGTAAATTGGAGCCTAAATGAAGTTTCTAAAATTAAATCATCTTTTCAAATTTATCATGATTCTTCACCCTTTGCATGGACCTAATAAGTAGTGCTATCAAAATACCTACATTTATGAAATTTGTTAATGCCAATTAAAAAGAATATAAATTGCAGCATGAAAACTAGAATAAATCACCTGCTGCAACAAATGATCCCTTTGCTAAAAGTTGCTTGCCTAGCGTGCTAAACGCGACACCAAGATTTATGAGCGTACCGCCTATAACTGTGTACATGGTTGCCATTTGCAACATTGTTGCCTTCCGAGCTGCTCTCTCAGACTTATGCATATGAAAATACATCAAAATGATTACAAAGTTACAAAACTATATATAAAATAAAAGAAAATTGGATTTTAATATTCCCAACTTTGATATATTGGCCGGCTACAGTCCCAACTAAGGAAATGTTTTGTGAGTTGTGACAGTCCCAACTTTTAACCTATTTTCCATCAGCGATCCTATACTAACTAAAAGTTAACCCAGTTTGTTTTTGCTGACGTGGACTGCTTATGTGGCAAATAAGTCAAACTTTTGCTGATGAGGACTGCTTATGTGGCAAATAAGTCAAAATTTAGATGACGTGGACCGCTTATTTGGCAAAGTTTGGCAAATTGGAAAATAATAATCCCACCATTGTGAAATTGGCCAATAATAATCCCAAGTCAGGAATTAGCCACCAATAATCCCACCTCGTCCATTTTTGGAAAATAATAATCCACAGTCACTAAACGACAAAAGTGCCACGTCAGCATTTGGAGTATTATTTTCCAAAAATGGACGAGGTGGGATTATTGGTGGCTAATTCCTGACTTGGGATTATTATTGGCCAATTTCACAATGGTGGGATTATTATTTTCCAATTTGCCGCAAAGTTTTGATGTCGTGAACTGCTTATGTGGTAGTCCACGTCACCAAAAACTAACCGAGTTAATTTTAAGTTAGTATGGGATCGCTGAGGGAAAATAGGTTAAAAGTTGGGACTGTCATAAAACATTTCTTTAGTTAGGACTGATGTCAGTCAATATGTCAAAGTTGGGATTATAAAAACCTAATTTTCCTAAAATATATAAATAAATAAATAAATAAACAAACTACCTCGAGAACTCTGACACGAAGTTTAAGGTCGCCTACTTCGAGTTGTTTAACAAACTCTTCAATCCGTTGAACTCTATAAGGCATTGACATGGTGTTTGATCTTGCCTGAAAGTAAGATATACTTCTTTTAGCATATAATTTTATAAATCTGTATTTTTATAAATTCAGAGATTAAATTCGTTAAATTCACATTACGTCGTCTGCTTGTTTTCGCATTTCAGCAACTAGTTGTGTTCCACTGGGCTGCTGTTCTTTGAGATCTAACAGCTCCTGTAAGGATTTTTTTTAGCTGAAAGCTGTATGATTGCAACAAGACATAAAAATATGTAACTAACCTGTATGTATGGTGAAGCAATCTTGACAAATGAAAAATTTGGATCTAGCGAGTATCCAATTCCTGAAAGGAGACATACTGCATTTATACATACACCCATCTATTCATGATACATACATCCTATGCACATACAATATGATGCCCACACAGACAAAGGTGCGCGTACATTAGGGGTGTTTATAAAAGAATCCGGATCCGAAATCAAATCCGAAAATCCCCGAAATTTCGGATTCTGATTCAGATATGGATTTCTAAAAATTTCGGATAATCGGATTATCCGATATCCGAAAACTAAAAATAATAGTAAATAAAAATTATGGGAGCACTGTGTTTAGTTTGAAATATAGTAAAAAATAGTAATCAATCGGATTCGGATGTGGACTTATAAATGTTTTTTGTTTTCAGTGTTAGAAATTTGGAAAATCAAATACAGGTTTAGTGAAAGTATGTGCATAAAATGCATGCGCATATAATGTATATATGTGTGGGCGCTCGGGGGGGCAAAAGTGAAAGTGCCTAATTTTAACGTTATTTTACTAAATTCGTGAAAATAACGTTAAAAGAGGGGATGGTTAATCATGCATCATGTGGTGGCGTTGATAGCCGAAAGACAAGGGGGTACATGCCCTAATCGGCCTTCTGTCTCAATTGTTGAGTGTTATGTGCCTTACGTCCAAGGCTTGATGCAAAACTACTATCGAGCCGGGGGTCTCACTAGAAGCAGCCTCTCTATTCCTACGGGGTAGAGGTAAGGTTTTCTACATCTTACCCTCCTCAAACGCTACCTTAGCTTTGCTATTGGTGGGATTTACTGAGTATGATGATGATGATGATGATGGAATACAGGTTTAGTTTTTATCTATGCACGAAACAAATTTTTTGATTTTTTTTATATATTCGGACATCCGTTTAGATATCCGTATCCGAAATTTCGGACATTAATATTCAGTTATTCACTATCCGAAAACCGGATAATCCGATCTTGAACACCCCTAATTTCAAGCTCACCTTCAAGAGTGGAAAATGCCCTAATTAGAAAAGCGAAGGAAGAAGGGAACCGGAAAGGTTGATCTGTCGCTATACAAAATAAGTCCTGCGGAAAACAAATCCAGATAATATATATTTTAAAAAAAGGTACTTTTAAGTGTGAAAAAAACACATACCTCGCCTATTGCAGCCAAAGTTTGCTCCTGATTATGTGACTGATTTAGCGAATTATCCAAAAAGAACTGAATAGATCTCCTAACCTATCATTGAAATATAGAATCAGGTATGATGAACAAATGTGCAGGATTTAATCTAAGATGGAAAATAGAGTAAAATGCCATTTTCGTCCAAAGGTTTGTTTTTCCGCATCTAGATCCAAAAGGTTTGAAATCTTGCCATTTTCATCCAGCTCGTTAACTCCATTCATTTTTCTCCGTTAAGTCAAGGGTATTTTCGTCTTTTTTGTTAACTTAAAGGGCAATTCGGTCTTTTTCACTTTATCATTTTATGTCGAAGCATTTAGCAGCATAATGTGAAAAAGACCGAATTGCCCTTTAAGTTAACAAAAAGATGAAAATACCCTTGACGCAACGGAAAAAATGAATGGAATTTACGAGCCGGATGAAAACGGCAAGATTTCAAACCTATTGGATCCCGATGCGGAAAAACAAACCTCTGGACGAAAGTCGCAAAACTGGCCAAACCTCAGGGACGAAAATGGCATTTTACTCAAAAATATAATTATCTTTTGCGTACTGATGACATGTCTCCAGTAGGCTTTAGTGCTTCAAGGCTTATCAAACTGTTCATAACCTGCATGGTATGAAATACTAAATTAGCTAATTATGTTTTCATTACTTTACAGTATAAGAAAGCTTAAAGAAACTACACAATTTCAAACCTTTTTTGCATCTTTTTCATAAATTGCATAAAAAAGATCCATCAATTTTTCTCTTGTTAATGACTTAATCTCCCCCATCATACCAAAATCATAGTAGATTAACGATTCATCAACATCAATAGCAAGATTTCCAGGATGAGGATCAGCATGAAAGAAACCGGTTTTCAGTATCTGCATACCTTATACAAATTTTATGACAATTTAATTAAAAATAAGTTAAAATGATGAATAAAGATATATGTCCTAAACCTGTATCAAGTATGATTCAATGGCATGTGTAGATATTCGGGATCGACTGTAACCCCTTTGTTTTATCGCATCTAAGTTATTGATTTTAATGCCTGTTTAACATACATTTTTAACACAAAATCACTTATAAGTAATAGATTGCATAGTTTTAACGAGTAACTGAGTTTCGATTGAAACCTGGAACATACTCCAACGTTAGCACCTTGGTAGCAGTATAATCCCAGAATACTTGCTGCACGGTAAAAAATTTGAATTAAAAAAAAATCAGAATACCATGACACTTATTTTTGAGTAAAAATGTCATTTTCGTCCCTGAGGTTAAAAGACCGAATTTCCCTTTAATAGTGTAAAAGACCGACTTGCCCTTTAAGTTAACAAAAAAGACAAAAAATACCCCTGACTTGACGGAGAAAATGGATGGAGTTAACAAACCGGATGAAAATGTCAATATTTCAAACCTTTTGGACCCAGATGCGGAAAAACGAACATTTGGACTACACAAAATACCCCTGATTTTACTCTTTATTTCTTCTTCCTTAAGTTCTCTGTAGATTACTACAAACTGCATTGTAACCAAGTTTATTAATAATTAATGAAGAGTCAGGGAAGAAACATACAGGCACTCGGACCCACTTTATATTACGGAAATCTCGACGGAATCTATCAGCGTTTTTCCCTTCATGTATATAATCAATCTCCTGGTACAAGATCCTACAAACAAAATGCAACCGAAAACTAATTAATCAACTTAAGTACATCATGACAAAATACAAAAAGAAACATAAATTTGCTTCTTTTTCTTCCCAGTTTCATACTGTTCACCAAAATCTGCAAATTTTACGATTGTGAATTTGTGATCATTGATAAATAACAGAAACTTACTTTTTACATTCATCGTAGACACCCATCCAGTCCCTTGTGGGGCCACCAAGAGTTTCACTTCTTTGAAAATACTCTACAACTAACTTTAAATTTCCTGAATAAAAAGAGTGTATGAATGAATCACTGTAGAGAACACAAAATAGTAACAATAACAATAACATAAACGAATAAACGACACCCACGTAAATCGATGTCAAAAAGTTTCTTCAATCCAGGTCTTTGAACTTTAATGACTACTTTCTCCCCGTTATGTAATATCGCACGATGCACCTAAACAAAAATCTTCATCAGATCCATATCAAAAGTAAAAGATATCCATTTGAACTAATTAATTAGATTTAAAAAACCGATTAAAAAGACAGGATTCACCTGACCGAGACTAGCAGCTGCAATCGGTCGTTCTTCGAATTCCCTAAAGAGTACATCAACTGGAGCCCCTAATTCTTTCTCGATAAAACCTTTTGCTTTTGCTGCTGTGAAGGCTGGCACTCTGTCCTGAACCATATGATTGACACAATAATAATAGTATTAATAATAACTGCGATAAAACATTAGAATCCACAGAGAAGTGAGCCTATACCTGTAATTTGGCGAGTTCATCGACAAATTCATGCGGAAATAAATCCGATCTTGACGAGAATAACTGGCCGAGTTTTATAAAAGTCGGGCCGAGTTGAAGCACGCGTTCTCTTAACCACGAAGCTGTTTTTCTTCTTCGGTTTTTCTAAATACGTATACAAAAGTTTGTTAACTGATAGCAGAACTGCATAAACCCAAGATTATTCAGATTAGACATTCAAATTTTAAACCTGTTTTTCCTCTGTGAAAGAACCGGGATATGTCCACTTTGCATTGTCTAACAGAACACGAAAGCGTAACGAAAGAACAAAAGACCACACGTCTATTGATCGTTGTACCGAGTTATAATTCTCATTTGCCCATCGGAAACTTTCATCCGAAGGCAAGACCTTATACTCTTCAGAAGGTGGGAATCCTGTATGCTGTTTAACTTCTACGGACTTAATTAGCGACGGTGTGATTTCTCGTTTAACAAGACTTGTTCCGTTACCAATTTGTATCGGTCCATTCGCAGTTTGGGATCTTTGTTTTGACAGCGGTTTATTATTCACCGCCTCATGTATAGGAACCATGGTGATCGGTTGACCTTTGCTTCCCAATATCGGCCGACCATTTGTGTAAACCTTTGACAGTTGACCGTTGGTGCCAGGTTTCATTGGTGATCCTGTCTGCTGCATATGAACATGAAACCTGTGAAATTTAACGATTTTATGCGGCCTGCGTTCATGCGTATCTAGATTCTGAATAGAAACAGATGTTGAGAAGCTGAGATTGTGTGGTGTTATCCCCTGATTTACCAATTGCACATGGCAATAACTGCTGTTGGAAGCTGGTATTGCAGTCATTTATATAAGCACACACCTGAAGTTTTAAAAATTTGTGAGCCAAACAGAAACCGAATCAACCAAACACACTAAAACGAATTCGATATAAATCATACAAGCTGCATTGCAGTTGGTTCATAAGAATGGATGCACCAACCAAGACAGTAATTAATTAAAGGGAAAACTACGAAGATAGACATCGTTGACCAAACACTTTCCAATATAGACATCCCTATTTAGCCTTCACCAAAGTAGTCCGCCTTATTTCCACCAATTAAAATCTGCCACATCAGCTCCATCGGCTAAGACGGCTAGGATTTAGCCTACACTTTTAGCGAGACAGCCGAGACGACTATGATTTAGCCTACACTTTTACGAGGTGGCTAGACGCCTGAATGACTGAGACAGATAAGACTACACGTTTTGCGAGGTGGCTGGGAGTACTAGGGCTGCAAAAAAAACCAAACGAACACGAACAACCAGTGGCGAAGCTTGAGATTTCCGACCGGTCGGAAGTCACCGGACCTAAAATTATACTTAAAAAATTATAAAACCGGGGGGTTGAAAACGTATATACCTAAAAAATTCTATACGAAAACTACAGACCGGACACTACTGAGCGAAAAGTTCGGGGGGTCGGGTGCCCCCCCGCCCCGACTATGCTACGCCCATGCGAACAAAGCCTTTTTCGTGTTCGTTTGTTAAGGATACACTTGCGTTCGCGAACGCTTACCGAACGAGATTTTATGTTCATGTTCGTTCGTTAGTTAAGGAAATAAACTTGTTCGTGTTCGTTTGTGATCATTTGTTAGTTTTAGGTACCGAACACAAACGAACGTTCATGAACGCACACGAACACAAACGAATGTTAATGAACATAAACAAAAAGGTTTCATTTTTCGCCTGTAGGTCCAAAAAGCTTTCGCCGTTGCCATTTTAGTCCACTGGGTTAACTTCATCCATTTTTTCTGTTAACGAGAAGGGCAATTCGGTCATTTTATATGTAATTCTGTTAACTAGAAGGGCAATTTGGCCATATAAAATGACCGAATTGCCCTTCTCGTTAACAAAAAAATGGATGAAGTTAACCCAGTGGACAAAAATGGCAACAGTGAAACCTTTTTGGACCCACATGCGAAAAATGAAACCTTTGGACTAAACTGGCAAAATGGCCTAAACCACAGGGACTAAAATGGCATTTAACTCTAAATAAAATATAGAATACATAAAAATAAAGGAATGTCAGTGTGTGTGTATATTATTTGGTTAATAATGTATAAAATAAATCAATATATATTATTAATTATTAATCTATATAATTAATAAAAAAAAACGAATGTTAATGAACATAAACAAAAAGGTTTCATTTTTCGCCAAAAAAAAATAAAAAAATCTATATAATAATTTAAAAACCCCAAACGCAAACGAACACGTTACCGAACGTTCACGAACATAAATGAACAAATGCGGCCTCTATTCATGTCAGTTCATTTAACTAACCAACGAACACAAACTAACTCCCTGCCGAACGGTTCGCTGAAAGTTCAATTGGTCAACAATGTCTACTTTTGTAATTTTCCCTTAATTAAACCTAACTATCATTCACAGCAGAAGAAGAAACCCTAACTTGCACGTAAAATCCAAATTAAAGCAACACACAACAATCTAATAAAAAATTAACCGCGGACAACGACGTCGTTTGGAATACAAATCATACAAATGATAATATTCAAACAACAATCAAAGCATATCTAAATTCACATGTTATTACAGATTCAATCAATGATGATGATGATGCTTACAAGCAACAATAAGTGCAACTCTTACAGATTTTCTGAAACTATAACTGAAATTGAAACTGAAACTGAAACTGAAATAAAGCAATGATGATGATGATGCTTACAAGATTGATGAATAAAGGAGAATGAGATGCAGATCTTACTGAACGTAGTGGAATGAAAAACGACATATTGAAAAAATATATAGAATTTGGCAGTTGAATGAAGTGGGAGACAAGTAGCGTACAGAATTGTCACTTTCTGTTGCTGCATTTTCATATAGTTTTTAATTCTGTAAAACGACATATGTGATGGTGATTGTTGGAGGATTTCTTTTAGGTTGATTGATTGGTTCACGGTTGAAGTACGTGTTGTTCATAGGCCATGGACCATGGTTGTGTACTTGTGTTAGTATAGGTATCAACAAACAAGTTACATAATAGTGGTGTTGGTTAGGTCAGTTTGCTACAAATACATGTAACCGCTTTAATAAGTTATTTCAAAGTAGGTTCAATTGGGCTATACCTTTTTGGAGATTTTTTTAGGCCCATTTCACTTTCATTATCTAGTGGAAACAATAACTTTTCTAGGTCATGAAAGTCTCTCTTATCTACCAACTATAACCGTGTAAATTTATGACACGACCTGAAAACACGACATGAACCTAACACGAAATTCACGAGTTTAGGTTTAGTCTAAACGGGTTCGGGTCAATTCAGGTTGAACCCGCTTAGCTATAAGGTTTGGGAATTGTCAAAATTGTCCATGACTTAATAATGCATTTTAACTGAGTTAGTGATTTGAATGGAAATGACAACAAAAATGAAACCTTACGGACCCATATACAAAACATTTTATTTTGGACTGAAATGACAAAAAATGACCTAAACTCATGAACCATTTTGGCATTTTACTCTTTTTCCAACTTATACACGGATTTCACTTTATGTGCGATGACAACCAAATATACTCTTAACAAATACTTGGATAATTTATATTAATACACATATACTCCATACAACCTAATCAAAACGTGAGATTACGGTTTCCATCTCAACAATTCGTGAACAGTTAATATTTTAAATTTACTTATGAAATTCAAATCTTCATACATAACTTGTAAGGTTCATAGACCAAGTATACATTCACTTCAATGTGAATCTCCTTTCCTTCAAGTACCTAAATGGGCTTCATTTAACTCTATTTGATGGTCATTAATGCCTTCATAAGTATATTTATTGCAAGTGATTATTAACTATCACATATACATTTAACCTATTTAAGACTTATGTCATTTTAGCCCACCTTGTACAATAATCAAATTCATATTATAAGAATATATTATAAATGAGAATCTATTGTGATTTTCTAGAATAAAGTATTCTTAATATAATACATTAAATTACATGATATTACAATGGGAGAATATTGTTCTCGAGGTAGTCCATTACGAATAAGTCTCCTTTCAGAAAGAAGAAAGAACGAATGGTGAATATGTGAAGATATTGTTCTCGAGGTAGTCCATTACGAATAAGTCTCCTTTCAGATAAGAGTGTTTATGAGACTTAACTCAATGATTATCCGATTCAAGTTTGGAGTGTTAAAGGTGATTTAATAACAAACTCGACAGTGAAATTAAAAAAAATAAGTCGGGGTGAAATAAATGTTGATGCTCTATATCACCAACTAAATCATGGACCACGGTCCATCCTCTATGACCCTATACATCGTAACGGTTGGATCATATATTTTGGTATTGGTTTTAAGTACGTTTTTGTCTAGGTTTTAAGTACGTTTTTGTCTAACAATATTGCCAAACAAGATTTTACAGTAATTTGGTTATGATTCGATTTGTTTTCACAAAACATAAGTACGTGCATATATGGTTTTTTTTTTTTAAATTGGGTTATTTTGTAAAAAAACAAATAAATTTTATTGTCATTATCAAACAAACTCACGTTAAACTTTTAAAGACAACTTTTTGAGGAAGACATAGCATGTATAGGATCATCGGTGGATGAGACCCAACTGGTTAGTTACTGGATAATGGATATGAGACATAATATTCATCATATTGGGCCTAGTGTTTATCAGTATTTTCATATTGTGGGTTTGGTTTTACATTATAAAGTCTGAATATTTAACTATTTGTACTTCTTATAAACCGAATTGATCCTACTTTCATACACCTTTTCGGAACCATCGATAGGTGATACATGGATCCTGGTTATGTAACCACGGTTTACATAGTTTCGGATGTGCTTATTTCATGATGTGGCGTCGTATCTTGATTTAGAAAGAGTGATATGACAATGGTATGATGCTTAACATTTTACTTACCCGTCAAGTTGTACTTTATTACCTCAACATACACGTTACGTTACCTTACAAACGTTGTAACTTTCGGCGTCACTAAAAATCTTTCGTCCATTACTCGTGTAGTATTAGATCATGCTCTAGCTGTTACATTCTAATATTATTAACTGTCCATTTAGACCTAGACATGTCAGACACTTCATCACATATTAGATATAATTGATAGCACACAACTTTTATTCACTTTTGCTATTAGTTGTGACATTCCTAGCTTGGTCATCATTCGGAATCCGTTTTGCAACATATTGCATAGTCATTTTCATAAATGTACTTCCAAGTCTACATGATTACCATTTTCACCATCTTTAATCACATTTTATTGATGGTTTAAGTAGATTCATGTCGACGTACCTGTTATCTCATTTTTCTCGTGTTTTTAATTCTTCTATCGTTTTAAGCCACACATCTTTTCCACACCATCAAACACCTATAATCTAAGGGTGCTAACTAGCAATAAGCCCGAAGGGTTAGTTAGTTTCTTTATGGGTTAGGCGTTATGGTGCGGTTTGTTTTTTAAGAGGTAAAATGTCTGTAGTCTGCGGACCACATCTGCAGACATCTGTAGCAGAACAGGTAGACCAAATGTATGCAGTCTGCAAGAAGAAGGCTATTTGTTTTTTTAACTTCTGCAGGGTTCTAAAATAAACTGGTGGTGGTGTACGGACGGTGGTGGTGCGTGGTGGTGGGTGGTGGTGGACGGTGATGGTGGTAGACGGTGGTGGTGGACAGTGGTGGGTGTTGGAGGACATTGGTGGGTGGTGGACGGTGGTGGTGGAGATGGAGATGGACGGTGGTGGGTGGTGGACGGTGGTGGTGGAGATGGAGATGGACGGTGGTGGGTGGTGGTGGTGATGAACGGTGGTGGTGGTGGGTGGTGGATGGTGGTGGTGATGAACGGTGGTGGTGGACGGTGGTTGGTGTTGGAGAACAGTGGTGGGTGGTGGACGTTGATGGGTGGTGGCCGGTGGTGGTGGTGATGGACAGTGGTGGGTGGTGGATGGTGGTGATGATGGACGGTGGTGGGTGGTGGATGGTGGTGGTGGTGATGGACGGTGGTGGTGGTAATGGATGGTGGTGGGTGGTGGACGGTGGTGGTGGTGGTGGTGATGGTGATGGACGATGGTGGTAGTGGGTGCAGGTGTTTAACGCTCTGCAGACCTTAGAAGATCTTAGAAGTGGTAGGACAAAGTCTGCACCAAGAAGACCTCGCGCAGACTTTTTTTTAGTGAAACGTCTTCGGAAAAACAGTATGCGCGTGGTCTGCGTCGCGCAGACAGAAGAGTTTGCGCAGAGGTTTTATAAAAAAACAAACACCTATATGTGGTGTTTCTTATCCATATTCACCACAATGGAAAATGGCACTTGAGTAGAAATCCCACCATTTGTTTGAACTAGCTCAATCCTTAGTTTTTCAAGAGCATTTGCATCAAAATATTTGGTATGATACTATGCCACAACAACTTTTCTTGCTTGCTTGAATCTTGTTCATTTCTCTCGCTTTGAGACTCTTTTTCGATTATACCATTTTACGCACATTTGGGTGTCTTTATAATCTATTTCTTGGGGATACACGATCAAATAAACTTTCACCCAAATCCATTCCATTCATTTTTCTTAGATCGTGGGGTATGGTGGGGCGGAGGTTTGGGGCATGGGTTGACACGTGGCTTGGGGGGGCTTCGCTGGGCTGACCCTCATTGAAGACGGTATGGTGGGGCGTGGGTTGGGTGGGCTTCGCTGGGCTGACCCAAACTGAATATTTGAATATTTTTTAAAACAACAAATTTAATTTTTTTAATATTTTTAAATAAAGAAAATTACATAAAAAATTCCTAACGCTTATATTTGTTCTTTATCTCTTCTCTAATCTCTAAGATTAGTTGCAACTCGTCACCCTCTAGGTGATCAATGGGCTATGATAAAAATTTCAAATCATCCCGTTTTTGTTTCAGGGCATCTCTAGCATCTTTGCTCCTTCGAAGTTCGGCCCTTCGTTGTTGGAATACGTTGAATGTATCTAACTTGCATGCAATGTCATCCAACTTATCGCTGTATATTCCCCTACGCGAGCCCGAACTCCCAGCTGAAGGCGATGCCGTACCCGATCTTGATTTTTGAGCGCGCCTTTTTGCGGCATCTCTTCCATATTCAGGCCGGTTTGGCGAATCATACAAAAGGTCCTCAAACTCTTGATCTCGTGCATCAGATTGGGCTTGGGACGAGACCCTTGACCTATTGGAAGACGTGTTCGTTTCGCTACCACTGGGGATATTCGCCCACTTCTGATGTAACTTACAAATCTTCCAACAATGCATGAAAGGAAGTCGCTCCCCACATTTGTTTTGAATGTAACCAATGCATTTGTCACAATGTCGGCTTCGGTTTCACCACTTTTTGGGTTTTGCTTTGCTTTATTTAAAAAACCACTAAATTTTGTAAGTTGGCCGCTTATCTCGCTCCACTTCGAGGATAAGTTATCGTTTTCACGATAAGCCTCCCTTCCCATTTCTTCATGGAATGCTTTACTGACCGCTTCCCACAAATGGCTTCGATGTTGAGAATTTCCTATTTTAATAAAAACAAAATTTAATATATTACAAAGTTATATAAAAAATAACCATAAATATTAAAATAAGGGCTACAAAATATTTAAGAAAACCTAAAGTTGGATGTAGAGATTGTTGAAACTAAGCCCTCACCAATGCAAGTTCTTCATTAACGACCCATTTTTGTTGTTTTCGTTTGACGGTTTTAAGTGCTTTCTCCGCCTCGGTTTTTTTCTGACTTCTCTTTTTGGGAACTATTGAGGCGGAAGGACTATCGTTGGGTGGTTGAGTTTCGGGGACGGTTTCGGTTTGGGAAAGGTTGATGGAGGTTGGTGAAAGGTTGATGGGCGTTTGTTGAAACGGGCTAAGTAACGAATTGTCGGTGTGTGGGAAGTTAGTAAACACACGACCACCGATATACGATGCGTAACTAGCCATATCGGGCATATGTGAGTGTATTAAAAATGGACGAGGCATTGGACGATTGGGTGGTGGGCTAGGATTATTTTCTTGAAATGCAAACGTGTTGTTCGGGTCATAACCACGATTATTAGGATGCATTATTCGTTTTGTAGAATGAGAATAGAGATGATTATAGAAATTGAAGATGATTATTGTGGTTGAATGTGGTAAAAATAGGAATTGAAGTGTGATATTTATAGTGAAAATAATATTTTTTTTAACATAGTCGTTGGCCAACGGCTAGTTTGGTTTGGCCATTGAGAGCCCGCCATGTCACTTTGCTAGACCCGCCCCACGCCCGATTTCAAACTCCCGTCCCTTGGGCCACGTCCCAACCCAAGCCCACCCGCGGTGGTGGCTTAGACGTTTTCCCCCAACCCAAGCCCCATACCCATAGTCTTAGGTATGCCCCTAATCATCAAGGAGATATAAGGATTGGTGCTACAATCCTCACACTCTTTGCACCTACACTTCTCGTTATGTCTTCATTCATGAGATTATATTCTCTATTTCCTCAATATTTCTTTGAGCATCTCATACTCTTAACTCTTAGTTATTGATGAAAAGCATTCAATGGTGTAGCACCAATCGATAAATTAAGTGTATTCTTTGATCTATCAATCTGTTCCAAAGCTTTCCCATATATTGGCGGAGCTTGACTAAAAGTTTCGAGTGGACGTAACCTAATTTTTTTTTCCTATTGTTATGTTTCGGGTTGGGTCAAATAATAATAGTTCCAAATAAAACTAAAAAAAATCATTCATTAAAATAACTCGTTCTTATATATAAAAAAACTCAATATTGTTTAACAAACAAAAGACCAATATATATATATATATATAGGGGGCGGTTCCCCTAAGAAGCCTATTTTGCCTAAGTTGCCTAAGAAGCAATCTACACCATTTTTTTAAACAACCAATGGACCAGATTAGATCCCTAATATTAAACTAGATAAGTAAACAAAATAAAACGCGCGGGGGTATTTTCGTCATAAACAAAAAATAGTACTGGACAAAAAGCAAAGCAGTTACGATTCAAAAACAGTTCTTCTTCACTCTCTCTCAAAACTTCCCAATCGCTAACAAACGTCCCCTAAAATCGACAATCAGACAGACGAAAATCGAACAAACAACAACAAAAACAGCATCAACGATGGATTCAGAGAGTACGTTCCATTTTTTTTTTTGCATTTTGGTGTATTCGTTTCAATTTTGTACGGTTTTTCTAAGTTTCTTCGAAATCAAATCGATTACACAGGTTCTAAGAGATCTACAAGAAGCCAGAAGCATAAAGAAACAAAACCTGATGACGATTTCGAAGGTTTGTTAAGGATCTGTAAACGAACAGATTTCTAGGGTTTTAATATGCCTAAACTGATTCATGTTCTGCATTTTATAAAACAGATCGATCGTTGTGTTTTAATGAAATAGTGCTGGTTTATTTTATGTGCTGGTTTATTTTCTGTGCTGGTTTAACCTATGTGCTAGTTTAGTGTTTTAGAAATATCTAGCACAAAGTTGTGGTTGGTTTTCTGGTTTTGATACAAATATGTGCTAGTTGGTTATCTGTGCTGGTTTAACCTATGTGCTAGTTGGTTTTTTGGGTTCCAAATATGTGCTGGTTTACTATCTGTGCTAGTTTATTGTTTTAGAAGAAACTAGCACAAAGGGTTTAGTGTTTTCTAGTAAACTAGCACAAATTCTAGTTGGTTTACCGTCTGTGCTACTTTAGTGTTTTAGAAGAAACTAGCACAAGTGGTTTTTTTGGTTCCAAATCTGTGCTGGTTTACCGACTGTGCTACTTTTAAATTCAGGAGATAAGTAATATAAGTTTCAGTTGCTTTTTTGTGTGTGAAAACAGAGCTGTACAATCCCAAACCACTACAAATTGTACAACCAGGAGAACCAATCCCTACTTTTGATAATGAACCTTTGCATCCCATTCCACTCAAAGTTGTAAGACCAACAAAAAAGGAATATTATATGAGTCCGAAATTTTGGAATGAAGTAGCAATCTGGGGGCCAAGCTATACCAATCATCCTACTTCTGGTGTTGAACCTTCAGATCCCATAAAAGAAGAGATTGATGAGAAACATGAAATCTCAGTTGTACAACCCAAAAAAGAAGAAGATGATGAAAAACAAAAGATCCCCATCCTACAACCTAAACATGAAGAAGATTAGGAAAAACCTATAATCTCAGTCAAGAATTTTGGAAGGAAGTAGCAATTTAGCCAGCTCATGCTATGATCATCATGTTTATGTTGTTTGTTTTAGTTTTCTAATGTTATCAATGCTGTTATGTATTATGATCATGTTTTTCTGAACCTTATGTAACAATGATGTTTTGAATTATAAAAATCATGGTTTATTATGTATTAAATGATCAAAATGGTACTGGTTATTGTTTTTTTAATATATAGTACACTTTATAACTTGTGCTGGTTACTATGTTTCTTCTGAAATTACTTGCAGGCTCATCAGACAGTGACTTCGAACAACCGGAAAAGAAACAAAAAACAGCACTAAAAGTTGTTGCCACAAACCCTGAACCTATACGATCAACACTTTTCAAGGAATTTGATAAGAAAAAAAGAATTAGAATCAGGAACAGCCCAAAAAACCTTGCTCAATTCATGCAAGTGTTATCTGACGAACAGAAGGCAGAAGTAGATAACATGGGATTTGAAAGCATGAAGAACTTTGATATAACAAAAATACCAACTAATCTGGGATACTGGCTCACTAACAATTATGAACCTACAATCAACACACTGAATCTAGGTACACATAATGTAGTGATAACACCTAACCTAGTACAAGAAGTTCTTGGCATACCAATGGGTAAAGTGAAGGTTACGGAGACTAAACCATCAATGAGTGATCCAGTTGTTGCAGAGTTTAGAAATCAATTTGAAATTGATGATGAACTGCCAAAAATGCATCATATTATTCATGTTGTGAAAGAACAGAAGGAGAGTGGAAGGCTATTTCAACTGAACTTTCTTGTAATGTTCAACTCAATAATGGCAGAGCTCACACACGGTGGCAGCGTCAACATGAAATTCCTTCCAACATTGCAACCTGATGTAGATATTAAGGATGTTGACTGGTGCAGCTACGTGATCGACTGCTTGAACAGAAAGACAACAAGCTGGTTCCAATCTAAAGCAGCACACTACATCGGACCGATAACATTTCTAGTGGTATGTTGTAGTTATCTAAAAATGATCTATATTTATTGTTTTTTATCAAACATAATAACAAAAACTAACTTGTAAATCAATCAGTTGGTTTATGCTCATCATACATACCAAAGAACAAATCCAACACAGAAGATGATACCAGCTGTAATGTATCATAAAAATGATACAATTAAAAAGCTTGGTCCGGTGGTGGAAAGCAATAAAAGAAAGAGAAGTAAAAAAGATGGGAAACCAGCACAGAAACTCACCTTGACAACACAAACACCTACTCAAAAGGTGGTGAAGAGTAAGAAGAAAACAAGTTTGAAAGCAGCAACAACTGGTGAAACAGAAGAAAATGAAAAACGAAAGAATTTGAAGGTAAAACTGAAGTTGAAGAAAAAAGCACCAGCTGAACAACCTCTATCCACATATCAAAAAATCTCAAAGGAAACTGATGAAGCTAGAAATCATTACTTTAGTGACTTCCCAGAATCTCTAGACATTACACAAAGTTTGGACATTCCACAATCCCAGGAAAAACTCTCACAAATTCCACCTACAAATCCAACAAGTGGAGTGGTAATTTCTATTTTATTGTGTTTATCTGTAGTATTACTGAAAAAAGTGCTGGTTTAGATGGTTATTGAAAAAATGTGCTACTTTTATGACATTTGTTGAAAAATGTGCTACTTTTATGACATTTAGTGTTTGGGATGTTAAATTGTGCTAGTTTATACCTAGTATATGTTAGTTTAATGTTAGAATTTGGAATGTGAAATTGTGCTGATTTATATGCTAAAGTGTGCTGGTTTAAATGGATTGTAAAACTGTGCTAGTTTGAAATGTGCTACTTTTATTGCAAACTTTTATCATGTGTATGTAAAAATAAAAATGGAAAATGTGCTACTTTTACAATTTGTGCTACTTTATAAAAAGAATGTGCTACTTTTACAATTTGTGCTACTTTATAAAAAGAATGTGCTGGTTATCTTTTCAGGAATGGATTTGTCTGATAAAATCCAAAACAAAAGAGCTGGACATGCATGTCAAAGAAACACACGAAATGATTGCAAAATGTTTAACAAAGTACAGAGGTGAGGAGGTTGTGGATGCTGTGGATGAGTGGAGAAAAAGATTGGTAGTATATGGTGAAAAGTACAATTTCGAGAAGCAAGAATCAGAAGCAGGGAATGAAGAAAAGAAAAAAGGAGGAAGTGGAGAGAAGACAGAAGGAGGGAATGAAAAGGAAGAAGGGAATGAAGTTAAACTTACCCAATCACAAAAAAAATGGTGGTCTCACAATTTGATTCAACTCCTTTCAGAATCACCAGTTCAATGTGGCCAGAGATTATAAAAAAAATAGAAAAGGCAGAACAAGCAGCAAGCAGCAAAAAAGATGGTGCTGATCATGGAGTTGGTGGTGAAGAAGAAAAGGATGCAGGTGGAGAAAAGGCTAAAGATGGTAAACCTGATGGGGAAACAACAAAGAAAGAAGGTGAAGATGCTAATGAACCACCAAAGGGAGAAAGTGACACTGCTGGTCAACCAGCAAAGAAAGAAGGAAATGAGACAACAAAGAAAGGAGGTGAAGATGCTAATGAACCACCAAAGGGAGAAAGTGACACTGCTGGTCAACCAGCAAAGAAAGAAGGAAATGAGGCTGCTGGTCAACCAGCACAGCAAGGAGAGGTTTTTAAAACACCAGAAAAGGAAACCAAAAACGACAGTGAAAAACAAGAATTCATAGGTGAAGACCTAAACGCCGGAGACCAGAAGAAAAAAAGACAAAGCAAACGTACAACTCAACCTGCCGAACCTTTATGTTCACCATATATGCAGCGAGTTGTACAAATAAAAACAAAAACTGAAAAAGTTGAACAAAGGATAGCCGAATGGATGTTCTCGACAGTTGACGACCCCTGGTAAGTATAAAAACCAACAAAATCTTAATTGGATAAAAATAAGTATTTAAACTAATGTGTATTACAACAATGCAGGGTGTTTATATTTGAGACAGCATTTAGCACAAACCTTTCAAGGGTATTTCTGGAGTCGCTTCACCCGAACTTATACATACATGTCCAAGTCCTAACAGCTTGGTCATTGGTACTAAACAGTGAAGAGGTCTTCAAAAGCAAAGGTTCACCGGCAAGAGTTTTCTGCCCATGCAACATGCTGGTATGTTTTCTAATATGTGCTGGTTTTAATAACAGATTAGAAAAAGCACATTTAACAAAATGTGCTGGATTATTACACATTGTGCTGGTTTTGAAATATTAATGTTTTATTAATAGCTGGTTAGTCTAATATATGAAATGCTATTATTGTGTTGGTTCATAACACATTGTGCTGGTGCTGGTTTATAACACATTGTGCTGGTTTCTGTGCAGGGAGAAAACAATTTCAAACCAAAACTGAACAAAAAGACCTGCACACAAAATTTCAGAGTATAAATCTTTACAGCTTCCCGTTCCAATTCATAATTGGTTTTCATGGCAGGTTCTGTGTATCTGGTATCATGATCACGTTTGATGCGCTTAAACCTCTGAGATTCCATTGCAGTATCAAAATGGCTCAAAAACTCAACTAATGACAATTTTGTGTTGGTTAATTGACCAAAAAAATGATTTTCACTCTCAGACCTAGATGTTGTACGCATAAGACCGGACATATGTTCATGACGATAGTATGCAGGAATCCAATCTGATCTGAGGTTGTACATATCAGACAGCCAGCTGTTACTAGTAAGGTTGTACTTAATCATTAAATCACACCATTGTGTCTCAAACTGTGCTGGTTCAAGAGCATCAGTCCATACAACAACACATATATCATCTTTAAAAACCTCATCTTGTGATAGCTCAGTACCAACCTATAACAAAAAAAATAATTAGTATATTAAAACAGCAAAAAAATCCTAAAATGTGCTGGTTTATATGTTAAAGTATGCTAGTTGATGTATAAACTTAAACTATGATGATTAAACTGTGATGGTTTAAAGAAAGTGTGCTGGTTTAAAAGTGTGCTGAGTTATATGCCAAAGTGTGCTGGTTTAAAAGTGTGCTAATTTATATGCTAAAGTGTGCTGGTTTATATGCTAAAAGTGTGCTGGTTTAATTTATGATGGTTTAAAAAATTATAACATTGTAAAACTGTGCTGGTTTAAGAAAGTTACATTTTCAGAAACTTTGATCATTATATGCCACATACACAAACGATGTCTGGTATCTGGGAAAACATCTCGGATGGCAATTTTCATTGCAGCGTCCTGATCAGTCACAACCACCTTAGGTGCAACACCAAAAGCCTTCAAAAAACTTTGAAGAAGCCATTTATATGATTCAGCAGTTTCAGATGCTAACAAAGAACCAGCAAACGTGACATTGTGATGATGATTATCGATTCCAGTGAACGGAACAAATGCCAAGTCATACCTAAAAATTGAATTGATTATATTACAACTGCTTGCTGAATTGTGCTAGTTTAATAAAAATATGAACAAATGATCTACAAAAAATGAATAAAATACCTGTTCGTACGGAACGTAGCATCAAAAGACATAACATCCCCAAAGACCTCATAATTCAGTTTCATTTCTTCATCAGCCCAAAATAATCCAGCAAGAGAACCTTTTTCATCACAATAAAATTCACAAGAAAAATTCGGCAAATACAGCTTCTTCTTCATAAGACGTTGGACAGCCATGTCCACATCAAACTCTCCAATGAACAAATTAATATCTCTTTTAAAATTTTTACAATCAGTAGACGTCACTCCAACCTTATCAAATCCACCACGAATCTTTCTCATAAGGTTGAATGCCCTAACTGGACCAATATTCATCTCAGAAAAATCAGAAAGCAGTTGCTCTTCAGTGAATGTCAACTTTCTAGACGAAGCTAAAAGATGATAATCCTCTTCATCAACAAAAGAATGATTATGCTCCTCAAATACATGAGAAATTCTATAAGTATTTTTTGGAGTTAAAGACAAACGGATGTGTGCCTTACATCCGGTACGTTTAGAAGGTCTCCTCCTTCGGTCATTAAACTTTTTATCAGCACCAACACTATCATTTACCGTGTCAACAGCACAGGATGTCGCTGAACCCTCTTTCGCACAAACAAAGTACTTTCTAATCACAACACCATTTTTTGAAGATTGAGTATGCTTTCGACCCTCAAACCCAGATAACTTAGCATACTTCTTATAGAAATTAAAGGCAGAATCAATTGACTGGAAATGCATACCAACTACAGGTTTGGAAGAATCTGGAACAATAGGAGTATAATACTGATTACCAGTAGTTGGACAGATACGAACTCCTGAACAAATCAAAAAACCAGAACAAATAAAAGATATCAGTACAAACTTAACAATAACCAGCACAAAAAACAAGCACAACTTTACCAGGCAAACTAGCACAAAATAAAGATATCAGCACAACTTTACAAAACTACACTTTAAAATATGATGTAATATAAAAAAACCAGCACAACTTCAAAAAACCAGCACAACTTCAGAACTACACTTTTAAATAAAACCAGCACAACTTTACCAGGCAAACTAGCACAAAATAAAGATATCAGCACAACTTTACAAAACTACACTTTAAAATATGATGTAATATAAAAAAACCAGCACAACTTCAAAAAACCAGCACAACTTCAGAACTACACTTTTAAATAAAAACCAGCACAACTTAGATCAAAACTAAAAACCTAAAAAGTAGATGAAATTAAAACTAGAAGGTATTTTACCATCGACAGTAGTAGACATCATTAAAATAGAGGAGGATAAATCAGCAAATCAATGAATGAACAGAGGAGCTAGGGTTCCAGCAAATCGATGAAAACGATGAACGATTCAGCAGGATTGATCTCAATCTCGCAGGTACCGGCAAATCGATGAAACGATGAACGATTCAGCAGGATTGAGATTGAGATTTGCGATTGAATTAGATGTGATGAAGCTCAATGAATGAATGAATGAAAAATATGAAAGAAGGAATGAAAATCGTGTGATTAAAACTAAGTACAGATCTGTTTGAAATTTGCATTTTCCAATATTACCCTTTCACCTAAATTAATGAGATTGCCACATGTAAGCTCAAGATTGCTTCTTAGGAAACTTAGGGAAGATTAAATTCTTAGTTGAACCTCTACCTATATATATAATGGTACGAGATAAATGAAACCTGGACGAAGAATTACAACTCAGCCCGACGACCTTTAAGATTTAAAGTGGTAAAAAAAACTTTACTTTGATTTATATATTATATAAATATTTAGGCAAAAATAATGAACGCGGGATACTACTGGCAGGGAATGCACGTGGATGCAGTAGAATTATTACGGAGATGCGCAGCCTGTCAACGCCACGCGCCAAAAACACTCCGACCAAAGAACCCGCTCGTACCGGTCACCTCCACCTAACCCTTTCAACAATGGGGCATCGATCTTGTTGGTCCATTCCCTGACGCGCCAGGGGCAGTAAAATTCATCATTGCAGCAGTCGACTATTTCACAAAATGGGTTGAAGCCAAAGCATTAGCCTCAACAACAGCAATGGTAATTCGCAAATTTATATGGGAACATATTATTTGCAGATTTGGATTACCATTGCGCATCATCTCCGACAATGGCACTAACTTCGCCTCAGATGATCTTCAAAAATGGTTCAAAGAAATGAAGATCGAGCACAACTTTGCCTCCATAGCGCATCCACAAGCAAACGGCCAGGTAGAAAACATCAACAAACAGATAGTCGACGGCATTAAGGCGCGACTCGGCATAGCGCGCAGAGGATGGGTTGACGAACTCCCCAGTATCTTATGGGCCCATCGTACAATGCCAAAGACTAGCACGGGAGAAACTCCATTCAGCCTGGTATATGGGTCTGAAGCGGTAATCCCAGCCGAAATCGGTCTTCCATCATCGCGCATGCTAGCCATGGAAAGACAAAACAACGAACAAGAGCGAAGACTGGATTTAGACCTCCTCGAAGAAAGACGCGAGAATGCCGCCATCACAGAGGCCAGGTACAAATCCAAACTCGAAAAATATTACAACGCGCGCGTCAGCGTATGACATTTGTTCCTGGTGACTTTGTCTTGCGCGACAATGAGGCTTCTAACGCGGAAAAACCAGGCAAATTAGCGCCAAAATGGGAAGGACCATACATCATCAATGAGGTCTTAGGCAAAGGGGCGTACACCCTAAAAGACTTGATGGGACACTAGTTCCCCGCACCTGGAACGCGCAGCAGGTGCGCAGGTGTTACATGTAAGCCAAACCAGTCCGTAAAAAAGGAAAAGCATACAAGCAATGTATTTCTTTATTACCCTTTGTATTACGAGCCTTGCGCTCTTATCAATACAAACATCATCTTTACTCATATTTACTGTTTATTACAAATTGCATATAATTCTTTTGGTTTACGCGAAAACAATATGGTAAACATTGTACACCTCATGAACAGTCTAAAAAAGGCAAACCAGCACGCCTTTTAGACAAACGTTCACACATGAGCACAATACCATTTCTCATTCGCCATACCTACTAAAAGCAATTAAACATATGCAACATATTGTAATCTAAACACAAACTTACATGCACGACAGTGCATCAAAAATATACATATTATCAAAAAGCAGTATAAACAACCATTCACAACGATCACGACAGTGATCTTCAAAAAGATTTTGGTAGCAAGACCAGCAAAATCACAAAAAACATCAAAAGAAGGGAATACACAATTCCCAAACATAACCTAATCAACGGCAGGACCTTCGTCAACAACGGTCACCTAGTCATCACGACGATTCTTCCGGCGATGATACACAAGTTGACATCAACCTCTTTGGATCATCGGAAAACGAGACATCAGCTCCTCAACAGATAGCACACCGACTTCCTCGCCAACAACACCCCCCTCCCGGAGAACCTTACAAACAGGACCGGCAATAGTCGAAGGATCAGAGTTGACCGGCTCCTTTTCCTTAACCATTAAAGGTGGAGAACTAGCGAGAAGTAAGAGGCCTTCAGCAGCTTCGTAAAGTCTCAAAATATCCAGAAGACGGCGAGTACGAACGGAACTTTTCGTCTTCATATTCTCCAAATTAAGGAAGAAAATAAACATCCCCAAGAAATATATATAAAGAGGAACAAGACTCCGGGAAAAGGAAAAACCTGATCACCATGATTAATTGTCAGGGAAACATCCCATCCGAACGGCGCTACAGGAACCAGGGTCATATCTCCATTAATGAAGTCTGACAAGCGCCATTACGTATCCCAATGTAAGAAGGCAAAATATCGCAAATACCAATTTTTTATTACAAACCGACGTCACCAAACGTCAGGTCATAATTACAAAAGGGGAAAATCACAATTTCCCCTAAAAAAGTTGTCTATAAGCAAAGTAAAATCTTCTCATAGAAGATTCCCTATTTTCGCGCCAAAAAGCATCTCCCTCTTATAAGTCTAGTACTCCACTTATTTACATAAGTGCAACACTAGACTGGGGGGACTTGAAGGGGTAAGGTCCCAAAAACCTCATAATAAGTACTTGAGACCATACCACAACCTCGTCTTTAAGCTCACTTTTACCTTGCAAGGCCGCGCACTGATCTTACAAAAGAAAGGCTTAAGAAACAATCAAGAGTCAACACTTGCGCGCCCAAAGGAGATCATAAATCCTTGCGCTATCTTCCATAAACAAAGGATGGAAATCCTAAAATAAACACTTCCGCTTAATATCCAGACTTGGATATTATTTATTCAGCTGACTCCATACGATAAGGAGTCACACCAGATTACAGCAGTAATCTTCTAGAAAGACCCAATCGTGCTCCACTAAACGGTTACAACCGTCTGGACATGTGTCAGCACCTCAGGCATCTCTAAAAACACGATGATAGCATGTAAGTGGAAAGAAACCTCCACTTGATCACTTTCCACGTGGCAAATCCCCAACCATAGATCTAAACCACGGTCCGTGTACACTCACGTCGGGTCAAGAAGCTTAACGGAAGGAAAGGTAACCGCTTACGGAGTTAGCATCTTCCGTCAACATTTCATCAATGGGTTTTCCCGCCCAAAACTCTCGGCTATAAGTATGAGGACAATCCAGGTACAAAATTCAAGTTACACACACTTCTACAACACGTCTTCTTCTTCATAACCCATACTTATTCTCACGCCGGAGTTGGGTCAAGGAGAGAACCCCTTTCTCCCCTTGGCGAGGCTAACGGTGCTTCTTTTTTGCAGAGTTCATCGGAGAAGAAGATCAGTTGTAATCGAATCAAACGAGAGAGAACAAACCCCTTTATGCAGATCCAAACCCCCTAGATATTTCGATCCCGGTCGTTTATCTAGTGTTTCTTCATTGGCGCCCACCGATTCCTCTGTTTTTTCAGTTTTGTCTCGTTTCGATTCAGTTTCCTTATTCTCTGTTTTCACATGGCAGAGAATTCATCATCTCACCCATCAGGTCCTCGATCTGAGTTCGAGGGTTCTACAACCCAAAATACCCAGATCGACGGAATCATGGGAATAAACAGTCATTCAGACGGAAAGGATTCATCAGAGCAACTCATAGAGAGATCCCCAGAGTACTGGTTTAACAGATGCCAGATTGCTTTAAACACAATTTTTACACAAATTGCCAGATCTGAGTTCCAAAACATCAGATCTGGTAGAGAAATTGACACTATAGTATTGGACCCCCCAACACCCTGTCAGGGGGACATCCAATCTAACAGTTATGTTGAGATACGTCAACAATCCAGAGATATCAGCCATCAGAAAGCTAAACCAAAACACATAAACATGGTACAAGGAGGCCCTTCACGAAGGCCAAAGAAAGGATGTCATGATCAGCATTGGAGGGAACAACAAGTTGTGTTTCCTGTGGTTCCTGGAGGCCCTCAGGAAGAGCGACCAGTAATCATTACTGGCATCTTTGGCCATTACCAAACGGACTATATGTTCATAGATCCAGGAAGCTCGATGGATATCATATACGAGCAGTGCTTCAAACAACTCGATCCAGAAGACAAAGCACGCCTGGAGCCGGTCGATTTTCCTCTCACCGGATTTTGCAATGAAGCTGTATTCCCGTTAGGGAAAATAGCATTCCCTGTGACTCTATCTGATGGCGAGCATTTGCGCACGGTCACAGTAAATTTCATGGTCATGCCGGCAACATCACGCCATGATGTATTGCTCGGGAGAAGATCACAGAAGGAATTCAGCATGATCACCTCTATTCCGCACGCTGCATGCGGATTTCCAACAGAAACTGGCGTTGCAATTCTATACTCAAGTAAGGAGGTCATGTACGTGGATGATGAACCACCAGCAAAAGTAGCCAAACCCTCAACATCGAATGAACCGGAGAAATGGGTTCTGAACGACGAATATCCAGAACACACCATCCTGTTAGGACATGCCATTTCACCAGCAACACGAATACAATTAAAAGAATTGTTGTCCAACAATAAAGACATTTTCGCCTGGTGCCCAGCAGACATGACTGGGGTTCCGCGCGATATAGCGCAACATTGTCTGAACATCCGACCCTCAGCAGAACCTGTTGCACAGGGAAGGCGCAGCTTCAACGATGAAAACGCAAAAGCCATGGACGAACAAGTAACAAAACTACTCATTGTCGGAATCTTGCGCGGAGTTCAATACCATACATGGGTCGCCAACCCAGTAATGGTCCAAAAACACAGTGGTGGATGGAGAATGTGCGTCGACTTCAAAAACCTGAATAAAGCATGCCCAAAAGATTGCTACGCGCTTCCTGAGATAGACAAAAAAGTCGACTCTCTAGCATCATTCAGATGGAAGTACTTTCTTGATTGTTACAAAGGCTATCATCAGGTCCAGATGAAAGAAGAAGACGAGGACAAGACTGCATTCCGCACAGATAAGGGCATCTTCTGTTACACAAAAATGCCCTTCGGCTTACGCAATGCAGGCGCAACTTACCAACGCCTAATGGACACGGTCTTCAGAGGAGACATAGGCAAGACAGTCGAGGTATACATGGATGACCTCGTCATCATGAGCCACGAGGAAGAAACAATGCTCGCAAATATCCAGCGCATGTTCAATTCTTTGCGCAACGTAAACTTAAAGCTTAACCCAACAAAGTGTTCCTTCGGGATGGAAGAAGGAAAATTTTTTGGCTTCATAGTCACAAGAGATGGTTTTAAAGTAAACCCGGAGAAAGTGCAGGCAATCCAGTTAATGCCATCACCTGCAACAATAAAAGAAATGCAAAGGCTCGCCGGGCGTCTAGCAGCCTTGAACAGATTCCTAGCAAATCATGCGGCAAAATCTTACCCATTCATCAGCACGTTACGAAACTGTGCAAAGAAAACCCACTTCCAGTGGACACCCGAAGCGGAAGCAGCCTTCAAACAAATGAAGGAATATTTAATTCAGTTACCAACGTTGACAGCGCCACGAGAAAAGGAACCACTGATCCTATACTTATCTGCTGCAGAAGTAGCAGTAGGCGCGGTCTTAATGGTGGAGCGCGAAAACATTCAGACTCCAATATACTATATAAGCAAGATGCTCACTGGCCCAGAGACGCGCTACTCAATGATAGAAAAGCTAGTCCTATCACTAGTACACGCATCACGGCGCTTACGTCGGTACTTCTTGGGTCACGTCATCATAGTTCTCACCAATTACCACTTAGGTCAAATCTTATCCAAACCTGACGTAGCGGGAAGATTGGCTAAGTGGGATATTGAGCTGGGAGGATACAATATTCTGTACAAACCAAGACCAGCAATCAAAGGGCAAGTTCTGGCGGACTTTGCCACAGAAGTTCCCATTGACAAAATTCAAGAGTGCGAGGCAATCCAGAACCCTGTTCCTGTTTTCGATGATAGAGTCTGGACTTTGCACACAGACGGAGCTTCCAATGACGATGGAGCCGGCGCAGGTCTTCGATTAGTCAGTCCCGATGATCACGAACTTACCTATGCCATACGCTTGGATTTCCGAAGCACGAATAACGAAGCTGAATATGAAGCATTCTTAGCAGGTCTCCGCTTAGCGCTTAAAATGGGGGCAAGAAACCTTGAAGCTAACGTCGATTCAAAGCTGGTGGCCGAGCAAGTTAATGGGCACTATGATGCAAAGGGAGAAGCTATGGCGTTATACCTTGAACAAGCGCGGATGTTAATCAGCCAATTCCAGACGTTCAAAATTAACCATATAAACAGAAGCGAAAACAACCACGCAGATGCACTAAGCAAATTGGCCGCTACCAGCTTCAAGCACTTAGCAAAAGAAGTGCGTATCGAGGTATTGTCTAATCCTTCTATTCATCTCAAACAAGTAAACGTTATAGAAGTTGGGAATCCATCCTGGATGTCTCCGATCATCTTATACCTACAACACGGAAAGCTCCCGGAGGAAAGGCAGAAGCTCGAAAAGTCCAACACAAGGAAATACACTATGAAATAGCGGAAGGCGTCCTATACCGGAAGTCATTTATGGGACCATTACTGCACTGTGTTGACAAAACAGATGCACAATACCTGGTCAGAGAAATCCACGAGGGTTTATGCGGAATACACGCAGGACCGCACATGGTCGTGGCAAAAATAATCAACGCGGGATACTACTGGCCGGGAATGCACGTGGATGCAGTAGAATTATTACGGAGATGCGTAGCCTGTCAACGCCACGCGGCAAAAACACTCCGACCAAAGAACCCGCTCGTACCGGTCACCTCCGCCTGACCCTTTCAGCAATGGAGCATCGATCTTGTTGGTCCATTCCCTGACGCGCCAGGCGCAGTAAAATTCATCATTGTAGCAGTCGACTATTTCACAAAATGGGTTGAATCCAAAGCATTAGCCTCAACAACAGCAATGGTAATTCGCAAATTTATATGGGAACATATTATTTGCAGATTTGGATTACCATTGCGCATCATCTCCGACAATGGCACTAACTTCGCCTCAGATGATCTTCAAAAATGGTTCAAAGAAATGAAGATCGAGCACAGCTTTGCCTCCATAGCGCATCCACAAGCAAACGGCCAGGTAGAAAGCGTCAACAAACAGATAGTCGACGGCATTAAGGCGCGACTCGGCACAACGCGCAGAGGATGGGTTAACGAACTCCCCAGTATCTTATGGGCCCATCGTACAATGCCAAAGACTAGCACGGGAGAAACTCCATTCAGCCTGGTATATGGGTCTGAAGCGGTAATCCCAGCCGAAATCGGTCTTCCATCACCGCGCATGCTAGCCATGGAAAGACAAAACAACGAACAAGAGCGAAGACTGGATTTAGACCTCCTCGAAGAAAGTCGCGAGAATGCCGCCATCACAGAGGCCAGGTACAAATCCAAACTCGAAAAATATTACAATGCGCGCGTCCGCGTATGCACATTTGTTCCTGGTGACTTTGTCTTGCGCGACAATGAGGCTTCTAACGCGGAAAAACCAGGCAAATTAGCGCCAAAATGGGAAGGACCATACATCATCAATGAGGTCCTAGGCAAAGGGGCGTACACCCTAAAAGACTTGATGGGACACTAGTTCCCCGCACCTGGAACGCGCAGCAGCTGCGCAGGTGTTACATGTAAGCCAAACCAGTCCGTAAAAAAGGAAAAGCATACAAGCAATGTATTTCTTTATTATCCTTTGTATTACGAGCCTTGCGCTCTTACCAATACAAACATCATCTTTACTCATATTTACTGTTTATTACAAATTGCATATAATTCTTTTGGTTTACACGAAAACAATATGGTAAACATTGTACACCTCATGAACAGTCTAAAAAAGGCAAACCAGCACGCCTTTTAGACAAACGTTCACACATGAGCACAATACCATTTCTCATTCGCCATACCTACTAAAAGCAATTAAACATATGCAACATATTGTAATCTAAACACAAACTTACATGCACGACAGTGCATCAAAAATATACATATTATCAAAAAGCAGTATAAACAACCATTCACAACGATCACGACAGTGATCTTCAAAAAGATTTTGGTAGCAAGACCAGCAAAATCACAAAAAACATCAAAAGAAGGGAATACACAATTCCCAAACATAACCTAATCAACGGCAGGACCTTCTTCAACAACGGTCACCTAGTCATCACGACGATTCTTCCGGCGATGATACACAAGTTGACATCCACCTCTTTGGATCATCGGAAAACGAGACATCAGCTCCTCAACAGATAGCACACCGACTTCCTCGCCAACAACACCCCCTTCCCGGAGAACCTTACAAACAGGACCGGCAATAGTCGAAGGATCAGAGTTGGCCGGCTCCTTTTCCTTAACCATTAAAGGCGGAGAACTAGCGAGAAGTAAGAGGCCTTCAACAGCTTCGTAAAGTCTCAAAATATCCAGAAGACGGCGAGTACGAACGGAACTTTTCGTCTTCATATTCTCCAAATTAAGGAAGAAAATAAACATCCCCAAGAAATATATATAAAGAGGAACAAGACTCCGGGAAAAGGAAAAACCTGATCACCATGATTAATTGTCAGGGAAACATCCCATCTGAGCGGCGCTACAGGAACCAGGGTCATATCTCCATTAATGAAGTCTGACAAGCGCCATTACGTATCCCAATGTAAGAAGGCAAAATATCGCAAATACCAATTTTTTATTACAAACCGACGTCACCAAACGTCAGGTCATAATTACAAAAGGGAAAAATCACAATTTCCCCTAAAAAAGTTGTCTATAAGCAAAGTAAAATCTTCTCATAGAAGATTCCCTATTTTCGCGCCAAAAAGCATCTCCCTCTTATAAGTCTAGTGCTCCACTTATTTACATAAGTGCAACACTAGACTGGGGGGACTTGAAGGGGTAAGGTCCCAAAAACCTCATAATAAGTACTTGAGACCATACCACAACCTCGTCTTTAAGCTCTCTTTTACCTTGCAAGGCCGCGCACTGATCTTACAAAAGAAAGGCTTAAGAAACAATCAAGAGTCAACACTTGCGCGCCCAAAGGAGATCATAAATCCTTGCGCTATCTTCCATAAACAAAGGATGGAAATCCTAAAATAAACACTTCCGCTTAATATCCAGACTTGGATATTATTTATTCAGCTGACTCCATACGATAAGGAGTCACACCAGATTACAGCAGTAATCTTCTAGAAAGACCCAATCGTGCTCCACTAAACGGTTACAACCATCTGGACATGTGTCAGCACCTTAGGCATCTCTAAAAACACGATGATAGCATGTAAGTGGAAAGAAACCTCCACTTGATCACTTTCCACGTGGCAAATCCCCAACCATAGATCTAAACCACGGTCCGTGTACACTCACGTCGGGTCAAGAAGCTTAACGGAAGGAAAGGTAACCGCTTACGGAGTTAGCATCTTCCGTCAACATTTCATCAATGGGTTTTCCCGCCCAAAACTCTCGGCTATAAGTATGAGGACAATCCAGGTACAAAATTCAAGTTACACACACTTCTACAACACGTCTTCTTCTTCATAACCCATACTTATTCTCACGCCGGAGTCGGGTCAAGGAGAGAACCCCTTTCTCCCCTTGGCGAGGCTAACGGTGCTTCTTTTTTGCAGAGTTCATCGGAGAAGAAGATCAGTTGTAATCGAATCAAACGAGAGAGAACAAACCCCTTTATGCAGATCCAAACCCCCTAGATATTTCGATCCCGGTCGTTTATCTAGTGTTTCTTCAGTATCAGAGCTACCTCTCTAATATTTTTATTAGAGTAAACTGCCATTTTGGTCCCTGAACTTTGGTCACTTTTACCACTTTAGTCCAAAACTCAAACCTTTTAAATCTGGGTCCATGTGGTTTCAGTTTTACTATCATTTTGGTCCAAAAGTAAAATCAACTCAGATTTCTTAAATAAAATCATGGTATTTTGTCATTTTCGTCAGGTGCAAAATGATCATCATTATAAGTTTTATTATAACAATTATTAATTAAATAATAAAATTAAATATTGTGCTTTGACAGTTCCCCTAACATCATCTTCTCCAAACCCACCGTCTACCCTCTTTCTTCTTCAATTCTCATCAAACCACCAACACCACCGTCACATCTGCCCATAATGCGAATGGAGTATCGTAGTGAGAGCTCGAACATCAAGCAAACAATCCACAACATCAAAGACTTCAAACTTATCAAACAAACAAAGGGCTTTTTCCCAATTGCCTAAAAGATCCAAACCCTTAATAACACTAACCAAATCAACCTCAACCAACTTAAACTTAACGGAATACAAAAACACATTCAAATCAGATAAAGACTGTTCCAAAATACAATTCAACACAAACTTACCCTCTTTTGAAAGAAAAGCAAGAGACTTTTCAACATCATCAACTTCCAAAGATTCAATCTTTGGATCTTCAAGGGTAAGAACTGAACTTGTACAACTTTTCTTGAAATGGGTATTCTTGAATCCATATTTTACGTCAGCAGAGGCAACCACCACCACCGTAACTTCGCCGGCGAACACGAATCTCCTCCCCTTCTCACTCGATCTTCGACATCTGGAACGTCGCACCGTCGACAGCGAATCGAAGAGAAGTCGCTGACACGACGACACCGGTTGATGTTCTGGACTGAAAGATGATACTTAAGGAGGAGATGATGGAGAACCGTACGGCAGGTAGCGACGATGATGAGTTGTCTTACCGGTTTATAGTTTAGACCGGTAGAACTGGATGAAAATGATGATTGGGTTTGGAGAAGATGATGTTTGGGTTTGGAGAAGATGATGCTTGGGGGAGTCTATGCTTTTATAAGGTCAAAAACATTATTTAATTTTATTATTTTAATTAACAATTTCTTATAATAAAATTTATAATGATCATTTTGCCCCTAAGAAAAATGAAAAAATATTATGATTTTATTTGAGAAATCTGAGCTGATTTTACTTTTGGATCAAAATGACACTAAAATCACAAAAACCCATATTCAAAAGGTTTAAGTTTTAGACAAATTACAGTTTACTATTTTTGTTATGTTATAATTTAGTTTTCATCACTAAGAATTAGCTTAACCACCACAATATTTTTATTATGTTACAATTTAGTTTTCATCACAAGCATAACCATTCCACACCACAATATTTTATTAGAGTCATAACTTGTCATTTTGGGTGGAGGTTGTAATCTTTAAATTTTGCTTTAGAAAAACAACACCACATTTTCCTCTTCTAAAAAAAACAACACACTTTTCGTTATTTTTTCTATACTATTCATATGAATCACTCTTTTGTGTATGAAACAACACACTTTTCGTCTTTTTTTTTTGTGCTAAATGGGTCATGTTCGCGGTTGACGGGTTCAACTCGACCCGAACCCGAAAATTTTAGACGAACCCAAACCCGAAAATCGTTTCATACATATGAACCCGAACCTGACCCGAATATTCGTAGGCTGACCCGAACCCGACCCGCTTAACCCGAATTTTTTTTTTCAGTAAATTAATATATTAAAATTAACATCTACTAAAAAAACACAATTAGATAATAAAATTACATTAAAATCATAAAATCTTATACCAATTTCTATTTTTAACTTATAAGTGTAGATATAGCATAAAATACACACCGAATTTAATTGATAACATAAAACATATTGTAAAAATATAATATTATAGAAATGGGTTAAACGGGTCAACCCGCCAACCCTACCGGGTTGACCCGAACCTGACGTGTTTAGCTAAACGGGTTGATGGGTTCATCCTGAAACTAACCTGAACTCGTTTAGACTAAACCCAAACCCACGAATTTCGTGTTAGGTTCGTGTCGTGTTTTCGGGTCATGTCAGAAATTCACACCCCTATTGAAATTTCTGTTAGGTGATGCTTTAAATAATTAACGGCCCTTCTTGTATTTATAATAATCTAAAAGAAAAAAAAGTAACATAGTCGCCCAATTGCCCTTTAATAATCTAAAACGTATATAAAAAAAGGGGAATATTTCACAGAATAGTAACCAAGTTTTAAAAGTGTTCTAATTAGGTCACTGGTGTCGTTTTTGTCACAATTAGATAACTTAACATTCAAATCGAGCCATGTCTTTTTTTCCACGTGTCAAGAAAAAAATAGAGCATAAGATGTTGGGGTCAAATTATTTTAATATATTAAATTATATTTATTAAAAATAAAAACCATTTAATTACATTAAAATTTAAAAAAACAAGTTACAATCCACGTCATCGCTCGACGTTAGCATGAAACAAAAGAGAAAAAAGAAACAAAAATCCACATCACCACGGTTACCTATAAAATGGATGAAAAAACCCTTAATTTTAATGAAGAATGAATGTTGAGTGACCTGATTGGAACACTTTTAAAACTTGAGTGACCTAATTGGAACACTATTGAAACTTGGTTACTATTCTACAAAGTTACCCCTAAAAAAACAATATAACATTATAAAACTTGCACATTGTCTGTCAGTCAGTTTAGAAGTTAGTTACAGGTGCCAGTTTCCCCTTCTCATCCCCAAACAATCTAACACTAATTGATATAAACAAATAGAAATGATATCATCTTTCTGGTAATTAACGGCGATGAAGAGGCTAATGGAACATTAATCAAGCAAAGCATTCTTTTTTCTGGTAAGATTCAGATCTACATTTACTCGATCAATGTGTTTTTCTGTCAATATATGTCTTTTAAATTTCTAATTTTTTGCTCAAATTTGCAAAATGTTGAAGAAACATGTAAGACAACTAAAATGACTCCTTGCCCATGACTATGAATCTTTTGAATTCAAACCCATGAAATCCCTGTCCATCTTTCAACTACACAAGTTTTATTTAGAGTTAATTACCCGGATAGTCCCTGTGCTTTCATGTTTTTTCACGTTTAGTCCCCACCTTTTGAAAATAGCAGGTATGCTCCCTATGGTTTGTCATTTTGTTACTCGGATAGTCCCCTGACATTTACTCTGGGGACTATCCGAGTAACAAAATGACAAACCATAGGGAGCATACCTGCTATTTCCAAACTAACTGACTTCTACTCAGGGGATTATCCGAGTAACAAAATAACAAACCATAGGGAGCATACCTGTTATTTTCAAAAGATGGGGACTAAACGTGAAACCACAGGGACCATCCGGGCAATTAACTCTTTTATTTATTTAAGACTTTATACTTTTATTAGTATTGCAAATTCATATATATGATAAAATTTAAACTAAATGAACAGTTAATTTAGGGTATATTAGAATATAGAGTATGGGGCGGGGTTGTGGCGTGGGTTGGGTTGGGTACAAACGCCCAAGTCACCACCCCTAGTGGGCTTGGGTTTCGGCGTGGCCCCTTGGGCGGGGGTTTCAGCCCAGGGGCGGGGGTTGTGGCGTGGGTTGGGTACAAACGCCCAAGTCACCACCCCGGGTGGGCTTGGGTTTCGGCGTGGCCCCTTGGGCGGGGGTTTCAGCCCGGGCGTTGGACGGGGCTATCAAGATGACATGGCAGGATCTCATTGGCCAAGACAAGTAACCGTTTGGGCTAGCCGTTGGCCAACGACTATGTGTTTAAAAAAAATTATATTCACTATAAATACTCACACTTCTATTCATTTTTTTACCACAACTACCCCACCTCTTCTATAATCATCTCTATCTTATTTTAAAAAAAAAATTCTCATCCAACCACAGTACGAAAAATGAATCCTCATAATTGTGGTTTTGACCCGAACAATCCGTGGGCATTCCAAGAAACACCTAGCCCAGCATCCAATCGTCCAATTGCTCCCTTTTCAATACACTCCACGATGCCGGATATGGCTGGTTACGCATCGTTTATCTCGAATCGTTTGAAGAATGATGTCGGTCGAAAACACCAATGTCTTTCGCGCAACGCACGTTATTGAAAAACACTAGTTTATAAAAAAAGATGAAATAGTTTCGTATTTTATATTAGATTAATTATAGATATATTTGATTTCTAGATTATTTGTGATCGTCAGAATGCATATACTATCGGGTAGTGTTTGGTATGCAGGAATAAATGACGGAATGAAATGAATCATTATAAGAAAATGAAAAAATGGATATTTGGTTGACCAATGAAATGGAATCACATATTATATTACATAAGGGATGCCATTCCCTCTAAGAGTATACGTAGTCGTTTGGGTGAATAATACATCACCCTTGTGCGTTGTCCGCCACATGTCGTCCTAGTTAGCAAAGCGACGTTTTTCTAAAATGGGTGTAGTGGGGGATATGAGCATTATGTTAAAAGGTGTGTAAAGAATTAAAAAAAATAAAAAAAACCATGAAAAAACTTGATTGGCCAAAAGAAGAAGGGGTTAGATGTGATTGGTCAAGATCTTCCCCCTTCCGGTGTGGAATACTGGACGCCCTTCAACTTTTTTCGATCAAAAAACGCCCACCGGGGCCGTTCAGCTTCGTGTTTTTGTAATTTTTCTTTATCCCAGATTCTAGTAGGTTGGGCAATTATACCTCATCTTTTCTTCAAAACCCCGAACGTTCGTTCAATATCTTTCCTTACAGATTTTTTTTTTTTGTGAAATATACTCATTTGTCGTCATGTTGACTTGAGTATGCTTTCACAAACATGGAACACTCAGGATATATACCACTAGTAAGATAATATTCGTAATCATACTCCACATCACAAGTATAAAAGGAAGTCACACACGCAACTCCATTTATAATGTCGTCAAATAGAGGTGACTAATCAATAACATTTATTAGTATTGCAAATTCATAAAAAATGAAATAGTTTTGTATTTTATCTTATAGATTAGTTACCAGTATATTTAATTTCTTGATTATTTGTAATCGTCATAATCCATATACTATTAGGTAGTGTTTGGTATACATGAATGGATTGCGAAATGAAATGGATCATTCGGAGAGAATGAAAAAATTAGATGTTTGGTTGGTCGATTGAATGAAATCACATATCACACGGATCTCATTCTCCCTAATCACAACAAACTCTTTTCACCCACCATTTGTTTTTTTTTTTTCATTTCATTCCCTTTCACATTTCATCACCACCACCACAACCTCCCCCCATCTACCACCAACACCCACCGCCCCCGCTACCATCAGCTCATACCGCCACTCACCACTGATTTATTCCTTGCCTACCAAACAAGATAAAATAATGATTCTTTCATTCCCACATGGTAACCAAATAAAACAATGGAATGATAATGATCGATATCATTTCTTTGTTTATTATATTAGGCTGGAGGGTGTGGGAGGGGCTTTATCGCCACGTCACACAGGGGCTTTAAGGCCTCTCCCCTTAACTTGAAGGGTGTGGGATAAAGCCCCTTTAAGCTATAGCGCCCCCCAATTAACCAATCATTCATCGATAAAGCCCTTCAGTCTTCGTTACCATCTTGGCGAAACCACCATGGCGCCCCCTCCTTGAAGACGGCGGTGTGGATGGTGGCGCCTTCCAGGCGCTATGGGAGGTGAGGTGGCCGCGGTGACGCCTCCACACTCTCCGGCCTTAACCACGTACCAAACAGACCCTTATTATTAGATTTGACTTATAGCTTGTGTCAAAATAGAGATGTCGAAACCAACTAATCAAAAAATGACAAATAGGACTTGTTGGCTAAGACGACACAAAAAATACCTTAAAAGAGATTAAAAAAACCCAATCAAACTAATAAACGTTGACATGTCTTGGCAAATGCTAAAACCCAATGTTTATTTATAATTATCTATACTATATTATAATACATGAGGGAAGGATTCCCAAAAGTTAAGAACTTCTTCCCCCATTATTTATAAATAAACCCCTAGAATGAGGGTAAAGTGGTCTTTTAAACCATAATTATTTTTTAGTCCGTCAACCTATTACATTTAAATCCTTGACATTTAACATAATTATGGGTAATTAGTTACACTTCCCCCTCTTTAATTCTTTAATGTATTCCTGCGATATCTTACAACCCGTAATGTTTTAAAAAAATCCGAAGGTACCATGACGATCGGCACATTTTTTTAAACGTTTCGATAGTTGTCTTTTTTAGTTTCGCCGTGCGTTTATAAAGTACAAATAGCCGATGTGTAAATGTACAATTGATTAAAGCCAACATTTGTTTTTTACCCAAGTTTTTTGTTTTGAACGACATTAATAAACTAAAATATTCCCTAATTTTACTTGTACAGAGTCAGTTTGTTGTGACATGTTTAATATAGTATAGATAAAACTCACAACAAACTTCCTATTAAACATGCCACAACAAACTAAACAGGATATGTGCATCTTATTTTAAAAACTTAAAACTCACAACAAACTTCCTAAATAAGTGGATGACCAATCTAAAACTAAACCCTGATGGACTACTATAAATACATAGCAAACACTCACAATTCTACATTTCTATTGCTAAACAGATTTAAAATATGGAGCCAGTTCTGAATTCACTTGATGCGAAAAAACAAGCATGCGATATTGAAAAATCTAAGGTCGGTTCTATGATAAGTTTTGTTATATCGCAATAATGAATAATTGTTTTCTTTTATTTACTTTTATGTGAATACTAACTTATTTGATTTTTCAGATTCAACACACCAATTTAAACACCCCAGTTGTCGAACAAGCTTTTGTTAGTTTTTAAGTAATATTTTCGCTTATAATCTTTCATATTAACAAGTTCGTTATGTTATTATTTGGTGTTTTATTGTAGGATGATGGTGATAATAGTGTTGAAATTATTTCTTATGGTGCAATGTTCAGTCCATACAAGTCTAATATTCAATGTCAATTTAGTAAAGAGGTAATTTTAAAATTTATTTAATCTTTTTAAAATTTTTTTATTCAATATTTGTTTTTTTTATAAAATTTATTTAATCATTTTTTAATTTTTTTATTAAATTTTTGTTTTTTAAGGATCGGAAGTATGAGAATCAAAAGAAAAGATCTAAGAGACTCTCTGAATGGAAATGGGTCGAGGTTATAAATTTAGATGATTCTGAGGACGATGAGAAAGAAGATGAATTAGATGATACTGCTGATTCGAGCACAAACAAGAAAAACGGATCAAAAAAGAAGAGAAATTAGATGAAATATATCAAGTGTTTTTATGTTTTTTTTATTTTCAGTTGTTTTTGTTTGATCTAGACTATCCCATGAATAATAAAGTTTATTTTATATTTGAAGTTTATGTTTTGTGTTATTTTATTGCACTTATAATTTACATCTCGATTGAACTAATATACTTTTGTCATTTGTTTAGTATTTTTTATTAACAAACGAATCTTTACATGTTTAAAACAATTTTTCTATACTTTATTTATTATTAATTTTTATTACAAAACAAAACTTTGATATTTAGTAGATAGAAGATAAACTATGTTCCAAAATTTTACGAATTATTTAATACTAATTTACGATATTAGTAGATAGATAGTAAACTATATCCCAAAATTTTAGGAATTATTTAATACTAATTTACGATATTTATTTAATACTAATTTACGATATTTAGTAGATAAATAGTAAACTATGTCCCAAAATTTTAGGAATTATAAGTCAACTAGTTTGGTCCTCCAAGTTAATTATTTGGGATGAGGCATCGATGGCGAAACGTCAGGCGATAGAGGCAGTTGATCGAACATTGCAAGACATTATAGGTGTTAGGCTCCCATGTGTAACACTTATGACATATATCCACCACAATAATGTTATCATATACAAATAAGAAAACTACCAGCAACGAGTGCCGCAATCCAAAGCGTCGTCCCCGCCGCATCACGCGGCCACCCTACTAGTGTTGGTTAATATGTCTGTTTTATTGATTTTTTCTATATTTATGTTGCTTTAATTTTAAGTTGGTCTAACTATTAGATCTGTAAGAACTAAGAAGAGCCGGTTCAATTCAGGGCCGTTCTTAAGAATCCTCGAATTATTTAGGGCCTGAGGTGAAAAATTCAAGATTCAACTTTCAATTTTCAAATATCAATAATTCAAGTATCAACTTTCAATTGTAAAAAATCAACACCTAAAATATTTTTTTTTTATTAAAAGTAGATAAAATAAGTCAATTAAGGTTAGATTAAATATAAATATATATATAGGATTAGGTTCAAGAATGAACACTAGTGTAGTTTGCGAACTGAGTGAACTAATCCTGACCATACATGTGTGTACTAGTGTATTTTACGGTTTGATGATGAAATCCTAGCCATCCACGTGTGTAAATCAATGGCCAAGATTTGTTCACTCAGTTCACGCAAATACATTAGTTTTCACTCTAGAACCCCAATTTAAACAAAATTTTTAATATATAGGGTAATACATGAAAAAACTAAACTGTATATTAAAAATAAAAAATACACAAAACAAACAATTCTAAATGCACGAGAAATTAGAAAGGAAAGACTTTTCTTTTATAAAAAATTAAATGAGAAAAATGTGACAAAACCCAAATTCTTCGTCTTGATATGTAAACGGCCCACTAGCAAATTCATTTACCTTGGTCTTATTGTTCTTTTCCATGCCAAAATAATTTAATCACAATTTATAAATAATATATATATATATATATATATAGGGAGGGGTTAACGTACAATAAGTGTTATCGTACATCACATACGCGAAGCAGGGAACCGTCGGATCCGGCCCTAATCACGCATGGGACACAAAAATGACGCATGGGATCATTTTTGTAAGATAATCACGCATTGGACCCTAATTACGCTAGTTCATTTGATGAAACCTTGTTGATAATCACGCATGGACTCTAATTACGCTAGTTGTCGTACGTTAATGTAGGTTAAGGGTTTTTGTACATTATACTTTCTCTCTCTCTCTCTCTCTCTCTCTCTCTCTCTCTATATATATATATATATATATATATATATATATATATATATATATATATAGAGAGAGAGAGAGAGAGAGAGAGTTAGGTTAACGTACAATAGCTCTTATCGTACAATATGTACGCGCTCATCTCAGCCGTACGATTTGGTGTGAATTTAGTCTTCAACATGCGATCTGTGTGAGACAAAACAACATGCGATTTCATTAAAAAATCTCCACATGCGATTTCATCAAATGCGAAATTTTGAATAATGTGGATGCGATTTGTTTGACGTATGCGATTTTGAATAATCTGGATGCGATTTTGTGGCTGTGGATTAAATTCAATCATCTGTTTTAATAGGTTTTTAATAATATGCAATACACATGAATAATGATGATGATGCTTGATGATGGTTGATTTTGGTGGTGTATGTTTTCACCATGGTGGATGGTATTATAAAATATTAAATCGTTAGGTAGAATAAAGTTTATTATATGGTTGGTTAATACATGGACATCATGAAATCACATGGGACTTGAAAAATCACATGTATATATAAGGCAAATTACTTTTTTTTTCCAAATTCGCATGTAATAACATTAAAATTTGAAAAAATCGCATGTATAAGACAATTTTTTTTTTCCAAATTCGCATGTAATAACATTATAATCGCATGTAAATTATAAAACCAAACTGTACCTATAATAAAATCGCATGTCATAGCATTAAAATCGCATGTAATAACTTTAAATCGAAGTTTATATTGATTAACAGGCTTTATTCGTCGTCTTCTTTCTTCTGAAACTTCTTCCCATTCATCTTCATCACTGTCATCGTCATACTCTCTGTTGGCGTCATCATACTCTGTATTTTACCATTAAAATCACATGACAACCGCCAATCTGTGTTCGGTACAGGAATCAAAAAACCTACAAATCGAATTGATACGAACAATAATTAGATGGACGGTTATGAAACGAACTCGAAATCTGCTTCCTTGTTGACGGAATTCCCTGATTAGCCATCGGATGTTTGAATAGAATGTCTGATATACCCTTATTTAATTAAATTGAATCAGGACACGTGTATGGTTGTGGGCATCGCGTACATAATGTACGATAAGAGAATTTGTACCATACTCTTTACCTATATATATATATATATATATATATATTTCAATAGTAAAATTTCATTCCAATCATCAGGGCAAATTACATAAGGATAGCAGGTAGACGAGCAACAAACTGCGCCGCCATCCCTTTTTGAATAGAAAACCCTAATTTACTAAAAACAAAGCCCCGCCCCTGAGAGGTCGAAAAGTTGCTATGGATCACACGCTGAACTCTAGACAAGAACCGAACTGCCTCCGGCGCCAAGAAGCCGAACATGTCAAACGTCAGGGGGACAAAGGCATTAGGTCTTCCGGAAGTTTGGGCCTTGGACTTCACGCACCTCGCGCATGCTCAAAACCGGCATGGTTCAATAATTTTTCTATGAGGAAAACATTTGTTTTGATTTTTGAAGACCAAAAAGAATATAAATATTTTAAAATGTAAAGACTAGATTATAAAATGTATTAAATAGAATAATTGAAAGAACTCCCAATCGTGTTTCTTGCTTTTAAAAAAAATGGAAACTACGAGTCACACAGAAACAACTTTCGTCGTCAAAGGGTTCAACCAATTTGGACCCATTCTTAATTTTATTTAGGGTAAATTACTTTTTGAGTCCCTGTGTTTTATGGGTTTTAACTAATTGAGTCTAAAAGCAAAAAGTTTAACGACCTGAGTCCCCATAAGCATTTTCTTTAACCAAAATTCCTAACACTGTCAGAATTATTTTGTTAAAATTTGTTAAATGACCAAAATACCCCTATAATTAAAATATAAATAAAAAAACTAAGAGTAAATTGCAATTTTACCCCCTGAGGTTAGGGGTGATTGGCACTTTTACCCCCCTAAGGAAATAATTGCAATTTTACCTCCCACTGTTAACTCTTATGTCGCAACATTACCCCCTATACTCAATTTTGTTGACTAATCTGTTGACTTGGTGGTGAAATGACTATTTTACCCTTTTATTTTACCCCCTGTGTTTTGTTTACTCTGTAATATTACCCCCTGCCACCATTGCCACCGCCATTTACCACCACAACCACCACTGCCACCTCCAACCACCAACCACCACCCTCAACCACCACTGCCACCGCCATTCACCACCACCGCCATTTTACTATTTTTGTTCTACAGTGAATGTTAAGCATGTTTTATATTATTCTCACTATGTTACATTTATTAGTTGTTTTCATTATGATGACAGTTGAAACAAGAACAAACAAGATAGATAATCCAATTCGAGAAGGATTAGGTCTCCAATTAAAAGGTTTAGAACCCTAATTTTTATATAAAAACCATCGACCCCCTACAATGAAAACAGAGCCTGCTATTTAACATAATATTTGGTGTTAACTACTCCTAAAAACTTGGTCTTCTAACTGCTCCCCACCATTCAATTTTCCTGCTTTGGTCTTCTAACTGCTCCCCACCATTCAATTTTCCCGCCACTCACATTAATTGGGTCTGACCCGCACCAGGTTCGTATCATACACCTAGGTTAGTAGATTCAAAATGATTGTTTAATTATGAGGTTATTTGGTGACTCTGAATGCATTGGTTAATTATGAGTTTATTTACAGCTTCAAAAAAGTCTTGCTGTTGAAACCATCCATAACTGGCTACACGGTCTCTGTGGAACAAAATGAGCATACTTTTAAGCTGGAGATAGCTGGTAATGACATGGTTGCTAATGAAACCTCTTGCCTGTTGGCTGGTCTCTGTGAAAAATGCCCTGTTTTGACTGGTGATAACTCATGTTCGTCAACCGACCTTTGTGAAAAATGTCCTATCTTGATCGCAGAGTTACCAACCGCGAAGGTAATGTGTTTTTTACATCTTTTTTGTTTAATTGATCTATATTAGTCATAATAATTCTGTTTTCTTTTTAGGCATCCCAAAAGAATTTTATAGAGTGGGGAAAGGATCAAGTTTATCAGCTTTCTGAGAAAAACCAGTGGTTTATAAAAGAGGTTCTGAAAGAGAGTTTGGTCAAAGACATTGAAAAAGAGGTTCCTCCCCCTCATAAATCAACAACAGTTTATTATCATCTTTTAAGGTATCTAACAGTGATCTTTATTATCTTTCATACTTCAAATATTATGCATGACCAGGTGTACATCACGCATAATCAGTTGTACTCTTCCAAGAACCCAGCAAATACAAAGCATCAACATCTTAATATCACTATCTTATCATTATTCACATTATCTTCAACACTCCACCCTGAAATCGAGGCCATTTCCAAGGGCGGCCTGCAGAGTATCCAGGAGACAAGACTGGTTGTGGCGGGGGTGGTGATGATGGCGACGGTGGTGGTTGTGGCGGGGGTGGTGATGATGGCGACGGTGATGGTTGATGATGGCGACGGTGGTGATGATGGCGGGGGTGGTGATGATGGCGACGAAGAAGATCTAGATGATGATGATGCAATTTACTCTATATATAATAAAAATAATAATAATAATAATAAATATAAGGTGAGATTACCAAAATACCCTTACATATAAGGGTCAAACTACCTTTGACTGAGCTTAGGGGGTAATGTTGCGACATAAGAGTTAACAGTGGGGGGTAAAATTGCAATTATTTTCTTAGGGGGTAAAAGTGCCAATCACCCCTAACCTCAGGGGGTAAAATTGCAATTTACTCAAAAACTAATTTATTTTTAGTTTTCTCCTTCTCTCACGTATACTCTCTCTCTCTCTCTCATCTTTCAGTCTCTCTCTCTTATATCTCTCATTCCCAAATCACTCAAAAATAAGGATGAACCCTAGTTTCAATCACTCAAATTCATGGGGCTTTTGCTCTAAGGTAAATTCTGACCAGAAAGCATACAAGAATACCTGAAAAAGACATGGAAACGAAGAAGAAGAAGGAAGATGGCAAGAGTTCTAAAACCGACGAGGATTCCGGCGTGTGCTCCACCACATCATCTAAAATCGCCTGGCCTGTTTCATTTGGAGTAAAAGTTTTTCTGTCATTGATCTTGCTTCAAACACTGAGTTCAGTTGTGGAGATCGAGAGCTATGACTCTGGTAAGACTTTCGTTTCAATTTGTGTTTATTTTGTTTCGTTGGTGTTTTATTATTGTTCTGCTGTTCTTATTTAAATTAAACGGATTTTGGGTTCTGATCTGATGTTTATTTTTCTTCTAACCAATCCAGCTATTTACTCTTGTTTATGTTAGTTTTGATACAATAAAACCAAGGGTTTATGTTGCAATAAAACCAAGGGTTTATGTTGCTCTGATGATAACAATACTTTTTGTTTCTATTAGTATGTTGATTATTCGATGTATAATTTGGTGGAGGTGGTGGTGCGGTGATGTATAATTGTTATTATATATTCTTTTTCTTTTTGAGTCCCTGTGTTCTATGTGTTTTATAGGGGTAATTTGGTCATTTAACAAAACTTAACAACAAAATTCTATCTGGGTTAGAAATTTGGACTCAAATGGTTAAAGAAAATGCTTATGGGGACTCAGGTCGTTAAACTTTTTGCTTTTGGACTCAACTAGTTAAAACCCATAATAAAACACAGGGACTCAAAAAGTAATTTACCCTTTTATTTATTTTCAATTCAATGTTTCAAGTTTGACCCTTGAATATTTCAGGTTACCAGAAGTCCCTGTGTGTTCTATGTGTTTTATAGGGGTAATTTGGTCATTTAACAAAACTTAACAACAAAATTCTAACTGGGTTAGCAATTTGGACTCAAATGGTTAAAGAAAATGCTTATGGGGACTCAGGTTTTGGACTCAACTAGTTAAAACCCATAATAAAACACAGGGACTCAAAAAGTAATTTACCCTTTTATTTATTTTCAATTCAATGTTTCAAGTTTGACCCTTGAATATTTCAGGTTACCAGAAGTACCCTCATTGACAATTTTAAACACAAAAATTGACCATGGGTATGTTTGGCATAGATCTTTTTAAGAGTTTCAAGCTTTAATCTTTTAAGAAAAACTTCTACTCAATAAAAAATCTTGTTTGGTTGAAGAAGCTTGAAGCTTTTAGGTTAGGAGATTGAATCTTTTGGTTGAACGCTCCAACTAGTAGCGTTTAGAAGGAGCTACAAACTTTTAGAAAAAAAAATTGACTATTTTAACCTCTAAAAAAATGAACTTTTTAATGCACAAACTTTTTAAAATTTTAGTTATGTCTATTTTGGTCATTTTATACATTTTATTAAAAACTCCAGCTACTCTGCCAAGCACCAAATATATCTAAAAAGTTACAGCTACCACCTTTCAGCCACCCGCCACAGCTTCTTTTACCAAACCTACCCCATATAGAAACTTATAAGCTTTTCGGTCATATATAAACTTATAATTAAGCTTTTCGGTCAGAATTGCCTTGCAAAATTTAAAGTTCCCGCGTACCTACCATTAACAAGTTGGTGATTATTCAAACAAATGAACAGGAGATTAGTTTTCAGAAATATATATACAGGCAGTATCATTCGTGCTTGTCAAAGGAAGATCTCACAATCACCAATTTGTACAACAACAGTCTTTTATTCATTTGACACAAAACTTTCTTCTTTCGTTTCATCGTCTTCGTCTAATATTTCAGAAGGTATAATTCCATAATCGCTTAAACAACCTTATTATTATGGGTGGAGGGAGTCGTCCCGACGGTCCTGTTTTCCCCATATTTCCCCGAATGCCACATCAGCGGCACATCACGTTTCTCCCCATTTTCCCAAGATTGCGGGGAGTCGTCCCAGTTTTCCACGTTTTCTTATTTCACATTTAGTTTTAAATAAAAATAATATATTATATATATATATATATACACACACAGACACAAACGTGTGTGTGTATATATATGTTGTGTGTGTAATGTGTATATATATTAGTTGTGTGTACATATATAGATGTATGTATATGTGTGGACGTGTGGTGTGCCTGGGCAGGCCGGCTCTCACCGACCCCTCCTTGGCTCCCACCCCGAGCACCCTAATAACCTAGATCGTACCAGAGTAATTTTATTTTTGTCTCATTTTGTTCAGGATTAAGGGATAAAGTTACAAGTGCATTCACAACAAATATGGCAATGAACATGGAACATTCATCGAAAGATTTGGTAAACGAAGTTGAGCATGTTGAAATGCTCGATGCCTCTTTCGATGCTTATGGAGGAGTTATCATAATCATTCAAAATGACATGGATGAACATGTTTTTACCGCTTTACTTCAAACATCAATATCCCAATGGAAGCAGCAGGTAATTCATATAATTAATTATAAGCCTGTTAAGTTATCAGTCTAGTGTTCAACTGGAAGTCTGAATTTTTATATATCTTGCAGGGAAAGAAAGGCGTGTGGCTTAAGTTGTCTCTAGAACTTGTAAATCTTGTTAAACCTGCAGTAAAGGTAAAATACATTGCGCTTATATTAACGATTTAATGTTGACTTTTAGATCCAATACAAAATGTCTGACTTTGATTTTTTTGTTGATTCATTCAGGAAGGATTTTGGTACCATCACGCTGAGCCAACATACGTTATGCTCGTGTATTGGATTCCTGAAACGAATCATACCCTCCCGCCAAATGCTTCACATCGAGTTGGTGTTGCTTCTTTTGTTTTAAACGACAAAGGGGAGGTACGCTTTCTTAATATTTTTTTTTTAAAATATTTCACTAGGAAAGATGATGCATAATAAAACTATGAAAGTATACTCTTTATGTGAAATTAACTGGAATCATTTACTGCTTTAGATTCTTGTGGTTCAAGAGAAAAGTGGAGTGTTTAAAGGCTCAGGCGTCTGGAAATTACCAACCGGTACTGTCGAGGAGGTATGCAAAAATAATTATTCTATATCTTGGGTCATGTCGGGTCAAGTCCAGTTTCGACCCATTAAACACTCCTACTTGCATTTCCTTATTATTATAATTGTTATTCTATTTACAGGGGGAAGATATAAGTGTAGCTGCCATAAGGGAAGTGAAAGAAGAGGCTGGAGTATGTATTTTGAATTTTTGTCAAGTGAATTATAGTATTTAAGAATATGATTTTAATTTATCTAATTATTGTTTTTTTATTATCATTATTTCCAGATTGATACTGAATTTGTGGAAGTCCTTGCATTCAGGTTAGAAGCACACTAAACATTGTTATTTTTTTAAAGCAATTTTTTGAAGTCTTTAATCTTAGTTTATATATTTATTGATTACAGGCAAAGTCACAAGTCATTTTTTAGCAAGTCGGATCTCATGTTCGTGTGTATGTTAAAACCAACATCATTTGACATCGAAAAGCAAGATTCTGAGATTGAAGACGCACAGGTAATTAACAACTGCATCCTCTCGTTAATCCATATACTAATTAATTTATTTAATAGTGTTTTTGTGATTAAATACATAATTAATTCTTGAAATAACTAGAGCCATTCTTATATGTTCTTCCTTGCAGTGGATGCCGGTTGAAGAATACGCCGATCAACCCTTTATAAAGGAGCACAAATCTTTTGATTACATTGCTAAAATATGCATAGCAAAAAAGGATAACAAATATGTTGGATTTTCTCCATTGCTTACAACTTCTGCCACATCAGCCAAAAAGAACTATTTGTATTCCAGTTATCAACTGGAGCAGTAATCTCTATCTGATGCTTGCTTTCAACATGACCCTAATAATAAGTAATGATATATATTAGTTGTGTTTTGTCTTTTAACCTTTTATGTATTCACTTTCTGATAATTAAGATACGTAATATATTGTTCTAATATAAACTTTTACAAAAGGGCTTGCAGTCTAGCAATACCAAATAGATGTGTACTCAAGGTGTTGCTACCCAATTACCCAAGTGGTTGAGGGTTCTAGTCCAATACCGGACATTGGTGTAGATTTAGGAGTAGAATTAGGTGTGTGAATTAGCCGTTTTAAAACAAATAACAAATTATAAAATTTTATTATTTTTATAAATGCGTTTAAAATTGTGGGTCAAGGACTCAGGGGTTATGTTTGCCGGCATCTGAGATTTGTCAAGACATATAAAACTCAAATTATATTATTATTATTATTATTATTATTATCATCATTTTATGTAATTTATGTAACATAATACTCGTATTTTATATTTTTGTAACATATCACCGGTATTAAGTAATAATGGATATAAATATTATTTGGTTGTGATTGACAACTACATTCATTTTACATGGGTGTTCCCACTCAAATTTAAATCTGAAACATACACCAAATTAACCAGCTTTCACAATTTTTTCTCCACCCAATTTCATCGAAAAATAAAAACATTTCAATGTGACATGGGAGGTGAATTTGATAATACCCAATTCAAGAACTTTACACTTAAACAAGGCTTTTAGTTCAGGTTTTCTTGTCGTCATACCTCCCAACAAAATGGGATGGCGGAACGAATGATTCGACACCTTAACGACATGCCTCACTCCCACCCAAATATTGGGTTGAGGCTCTCCACACATCCGTTTTTACCTTCACAATATTCTCCCATCCAAAACCATCGGTTTTTGAACCCCCACTGCCATCCTTTATCTCCGAAACCCTGACTATGAACATATTCGTGTGTTTGGGTGTGTGTGTTACCCGAACCAATCGGATACGCGCCCCCATAAACTTGCACCTCAATCCACTCCTTGTGTGTTTCTTGGGTACCCGACAGATCACCGTGGGTATCAATGTCTGGATTTGTCCACCGACAAAGTCATTTTATCTAGACACGTCACCTTTATTGAAATTGCCTTCCCATTATCCCAAACCTTTACCCCTAGGCCGGACTCATACACATTCTTTGACTCTGACCCATCACCAATATATTTACCCAACCCGTGGCCCAAACACCCGTGGCTGCAACACCTGCTTCCGCATCCGGCCCAACATCTCCATCATCGGCCCAATCAACCTCGCCACCCCCTACGGGCCTCACCAACCCAAATCCCCCAGCCCATACACCCTCGGCTCACATTCCTTACTAATTTACCTACTCTCGGCGCACCCCGGCTCCACCGCCACCCATGCCCATAACCCCACGGCTACTGCCGTGCACCAACCTAACCCTACTTCTCAGCACCCTATGGTTACTCGCTCACGTGACGGTACCTCTAAACCGAGGGTTCCATTAAACCTTCACACTCAGTCCATCTATCCTTTCGTGAAGCCCAATCCGATCCAAACTGGTCTGATGCCATGCTAACTGAGTACAATGCTTTAATAGATAATAGCACGTGGGAACTTGTACCTTGACCGTCTGATGCCTACATTATTCGTTGCATGTGGCTGTTTTGCCATAAATATCATGCTAATGGGACACTCGAACGGTACAAGGCTCGTTTGGTTGTTAATGGTAAATCTCAAAGGGTGGGTATTGATTGTGATGAGACGTTTAGTCCTGTGGTGAAACCCACTACTACACGCACAGTCTTTAGTTTGGGCCCTATCCAGGTTTTGGCCTATTCACTAGTTACATGTAAAAAATGTTCTTTTTTACACGGGACTTAAATGAAACAGTTTACATGTTTCAACCACCAGGATTTGTTGATACGAAAAATCCTAAGTATGTGTGTCGCTTGAAAAAGTCATTGTATGGTCTTAAGCAGGCACCCCAGGCGTGGTACCGCCGTTTTGCGACATACATATTAAAATGTGGGTTTAAAACATCCGTGTCTAATTGCTCGCTGTTTGTTTACAAATATGGGAATGGCATGGCATATCTGTTACTATATGTTGATTACATAGTTCTTACAGCTTCTAATGATAAACTTCTGCAGTTTTGTAAGACCCTAATTCGTACATGACAAAGTCGTAGCGGAAACACGAACCATAAAATTTCTTTCATTATAAATACCTCAACTTATTTAAAATTTAACTTTAACATAGCTCTTTCTCATAAATCCGTCATCCTCTTATTTACTAATTAAAAACATAGCTTATGTTTACTACAATATACACATCAACGTTCCCGTACAATCTCTCTAGTGACTCGATCTTTGATCTCTATTCCTTAATAATCCTCATGGCTTGTACTACCTGCGCTCACCACATAAAATTCATAACGTTAGTACGTATCATAAGCATATAAGATTTATTCACGTTTACTTTTCATTCCATTAACTCTTTACATCCAGGCTTTCCCTCTGATCATACGATCCGTAGTGAGACTTCTTTGGTATTCCTGCGTTACACTTCATCACCAGGCACGCTATTATCATCGTTAGTACTCAATTTCAGTGAATGCATGCTTACATACTTTCATACAAACTTATACATATGCCTACGATCACACGTAACAACTTACATACATACGTACCTACATACATACGTACCCACATACGTGCATACCTAAATACATCCATTCATATATACATACATACATACATACTTATTACATGCCTTCACACAAACCTACATACGTGCATACATTCGTACATACTCACTTGCGTACATATACATACTACCTACATACACACCTACATACATACACTTAGATTTATAAAACATACATACGTATATGCCTACATACTTACTTACATATATATTTATAATCACCTATTGCAACATACTCAACTCATACTTACCTACTCATATACGTCTTCATATATCCGCGTGTACTTGCCCACACACTTATAATCTTACATACGTTTGCACATACATGCTCACATACACTTCTACATACGTGTTTAGATACATTCAAACATACATACTTGCCTATCTACATAGATGCATACTTTTATGCTCATAAAAACGTAAGTTAAATTAGTCAAACATAACTTGAAACGCGTTTAAACGAGTTCCCAAGACAAAACTGAGCAAACGAGAAACTTTCGCCAACCAGGGGGGGCCTCGCGTGACGCCAAGGGCCTTGGCGTCACGCTAGGCCCCTGTTTTCACAGAACAGGTGCAGCACAATGCTGCACATTCCCAGCACGATCCCGTTTTACGGAAACGAGCATAACTCTCTCGTTTTTGATCCGTTTTACCCGATTCTTTTTCCTACGCGTCCGTAATTTCATTCTTCATCTAATGGAGTTAAAATCCAACATCCGACATAATAAAATTTTAGACTTTTAACTCTTCGGCTTATTACCCTCTTACCAAATTTCGACCCGTTCATTCATTCATCAACATAACTTGTTTGCTTTACCATAACTTCTTATAAACCTAATAATATCAGTGACGTCTATCATAATTACAAATATCTTGGATGCCTTGCATCCTCTTTAACACATTATCGTTCATATGCTTATTTTGACCCGTTAAGGGTATTCGCGCATTAATTGGTCTATGACTAACAAAACCATACTCCCCACTTCCATTCTTGTCCAAATCATTACACTAATCGAATAACTTGTTTCTAAACTACTTTTTAAGATCGTTTGCCCAAAATACCCATCAAGGGCATTTTGGTCAACTTTAAACCCATCCTTTATGCCGAAAGACTACGACACATATTTGACCTCAACCATCATGTTTAGTTAATTAAAACACCATATTACTTAATCGAACTAAGAAGTGATTACAGAAATCACTTACCTTATGCGTCCGTACTCGCATCCGATTCCTTGCCTCTTCTTGACCCGTTAACACCTCATGCTTGAGCCCGTCTTGACGTGATTTCCTATACTTTCATTTCATCGAAATCACGCTCTTATTAACATACTCATTTGCACATGTAACAATCATATCACTCGCGTAATTCACACTTAACTTTCCTTAGTCATTTCTAACAAGCATTAAAACATATAATCAACTTCATAACCTTTCCAACACACGTAATTCATCGGATAATCAAAATTAACACATATTAACATAACATGTATCAATCGACTTCCTATAATCCTGCTTTTACAACAATGAGTCAAATCATGTTTCTTATACTTAGTTGACTTTCAAGAGTCAACTATTAACCATATTTAACCATCGACTTATCATCATATACTCGTAACATCATAATCGACTATACGGACGACACTATATACATTTCATCATACACTTGATGCGAGTACTACCTTTTAAGCATAACGTACAACTATTTCATGCTCAAATCTTCTAAACTCATACATAACCCATCAAAACCTACTACTAATCATCATGTATCATTCCCAAACAAACATCAAACATATCATCATCACATTTCTCCTAATTCTTCTAACAAGTATTCATCATAACCACATAATACATCAATCTTTCAACAAGACTCGAACATGGGAGGTGATTCTAGTCATCATCTTCACCCTAACTAACGGGTTTCACCTCTAATCATCAAATTAACGCAAACCATACATAACCCATGTTCTATACGAGGTTTCTAACCCTTGTACATGATCAATTTCATATTAACTCACGGATTAGAACATAACCCACTTCACCCATGATCACCAATCTTAGATTTAAGACATACCTTATGATCCCCTCGTGTTGGTGATCATTAATCCATGCTCGGTTATGGATTTAAGCTTTATCTTGCCTTCCGATTTGAGCATAAAGATGAATTTAGGGTTTGAGGCTCCATGGGAGCCTCCTGATCTTTCTCGAACACACGTATGTGTGTGTTGGTGTGTGATTAAGTTATTTCATAACTTAACTTTCATTTGTTCCACTTAGCCCCTCGGGTTTACCTTTAAAACATAACTGACACTACCCTCATCATTTAATACTTTTGACCATACCCTTAACTAAGTTAAATAGCCTAGTTGATTATTTTATGACGTGTCACATAAGAACATACGACAAATATTAATATTCAGATTTTGGGGCGTTACAAGTTTTTCATTAATGCTATGTCTCGGGAATTTTCTATGACTGACCTTGGTAGATTACATCACATTTTGGTTATTGAGGTTCAGCATTCGCAAGGTGGCTTGTTTCTCACTTAGCGCTCTTATGAGAATGACATTCTAGCACACGCGAAAATGGAAAATTGCAAGTCGTGTCACATTCCTACTGACACAAATTCTGCTCAGTGCATCTACGGGGGCCTTATTATCCGACGAGACGCTTTATCGAAACCTAGCTGGGGCTCTTCAGTATCTGACATTTGCCAGACCGGGTATTTCCTACGCAGTTCAACAAGTTTGCCTTTTCATGCATGCCCCTCGTGAGACGCATTTCAATTTTCTGAAGCGCGTTCTGCGCTATTTTAAGGGCACTATGGATCATGGTTTACGCTTATCCCCCTCAAAGTCAGTCACACTCACAGCATACTCTGATGCTAACCGGGGGGGGGGGGGGTGCCCAGATTCAAGACGGTCAACATCAGGTTATTGTGTTTTTATTGGGGAAAATTTAGTTTCTTGGTCATCTAAACGTCAAGCTACTATTTTCAGATCAAGTGCTGAAGCTGAGTATAGAGGTGTTGCTAATACCACTGCTGATCCGCAACCATCGATTGGAATTACATATTCCTATTTGACAGGCTTCAGTTATATACTGTGATAACATCTCTACTATGTAACTATCTCATAACCCAGTTCAACATCAACGCACCAAGCATGTGAAAATAAATATTCATTTTGTTTGGGAAAAGGTCCGGCTTGGTGCGGTTTGAGTTTTACATGTTCCCGTGGATTATCAATATACAGACATCTTTACCAAAGGCCTCCCCCGACTACTCTTTAATCGCTTTAATCCAGTCTTTGCATTCGGCCAGCTACTGCTTCGACTGTGGGGGTCTATTAGCGGAACATAATATCGCCCGAAGATATTTGTATTATTTGCATTCTTTGTATATATCTCCATCTATTTAGGAGATATTCTTTCCTATTTTAATTGTCTTGTAACTTAAATATATAGATCTTTACGTTATTAATATAAAGAGTAAACTGCAATTTTACCCCCTGAGGTTAGGGATCATTGGCATGTCTACCCCCCTAAGGAAATAATTGCAATTTTACCCCCCACTGTTCACTGTTATGTCGCAACCTTACCCCCTGTTAACAGATTCTGTCAAGTCAACGTTTGTTTTGACTGTTATGATGTGTGAAAAGTCGTTTTTGCCCCTGTCTTATTAAAATTATATAAAAATCAAGAATCAAGTCCATCATCATCAGTTCATTCTTCATCATCATCAGCAGTTCATTCTGGGTGTTGGAAGCTAGATCCACAAATCACATATAAACAATTACTCTCATAATTCGTTCAACATCAAATTTACACAAATCATCAAACCCTAAGTGCCCTAACAACAACAACAAATCCAGATCCACAACACAAATCACAAAATCAACGAAACAAGTTCATCATCATCAGTAGCAGTTCATTCTTCATCATCATTATCATCATCAGCAGTTCATCATTTCCTTCTTCCTGATCCAACAACAAAACATTTTTTAATCAAATAACTTGTTAATATAAATATAAACTAATTTTGTTTAATTATTGTTACCTTAACAACAATTCATGCAATTTCTTTAGCTTTTCCTTTAGAAGCTGCCCCTTTTCTCTTTCTTGAACCCGAATCATTCGGATTCTTCAACCCTGTTTCCATCTGCTCCGAAACAGAGGATTCTTCATTCGAATCGGTTTTATGATCACACCCCGGACCACCCGACCCATATGGGTGTTGATTACATTCTTGTTATCAACAATCCCCATTGCAGATCCATCAATTTTCAATAAAGGACTACTCAAAACACGGGGCATTTTCGCCTTACCGGCTAAAGGCGAAACACTAGATCTATACTGCAAATCAGGGTCGTTCTCCGGCGACTCCCTGTGTTTCCGACGATGTGCGAAACCCTAGCGGCGTGGCAATGATGGTGATGGCAGTCTGAAAATCTAGCAGTAGCGACACCGGCCCGGATTGTCACCGCCGACAATGAGGTGCAGATCTGAAAATCCAGCAGTAGCGTGGCGTGGCAGTGATGGTGAGTCGCCACCGGCAACGGTGAGTCGCCCCTGAGGTTCAGATCTGTTCGCCGTCCGAGTCGCCCCTGAGGTTCAGATATGTTCGCCTGCAAATGGAGGTTCTTGTGGATCTTCATATCTGTTGGGCTTATTTTGATGATGATGATGAATTCTCCTGCAAATGGATCTTCAGATCTGTTGGGCTTGTAAAGACGGAGGTTCAGATGATGATTATGAAACAAGATGGAGGTTCTTGTGGATCTTCAGATCTGTTGGGCTTATTTTGAAGAAGAAGATGATGACTTTAACAACCCTTGTGGATCTCCAACAGTATTTCCAGCAATATTTGAAGAAGATGATGATAAATAATAATAATAATAATATGGGGTAAGATTACCAAAATACCCTCACCTATAAGGGTCAAACTACCGTTGACTGTTAACAGGGGGTAAGGTTGCGACATAACAGTGAACAGTAAGGGGTAAAATTGCAATTATTTCCTTAGGGGGCGGGGTAGACATGCCAATGACCCCTAACCTCAGGGGGTAAAATTGCAGTTTACTCTAATATAAATCATTGAATTCTTCAAGATTACAAATGGGCCCTTCCAAACCATGAAAAAACCATATGCTACTGAATTAGATAGACATGTGAAGAGTTGACTTATTAATCATATAGACATGTAAAATTGAGAAACCACCGACTCATTTTCCAATCAATTTCCTAGTTATGATCTTTTTAGTTCTGGCAGTTCCTATTATGGTACATAAGCAACTCCGCAAAAATCAAGAATTTTCAAAGTATTTTCTTACGGAGCCGCCAATATCATATAATCAGAAGCTCAACAGAGTATTAACTGTTAACAGTTATTAGTATGACTTATATGAAAGCTCAAGGGATAAACAGACCACATGGACAAGAGAGAAAGAAGCTTCCTGTTGCGAGTGAGCTATTTGCCGCTATCGATCTACTCACACCAGGCCAACCTGTTGTAGCACTCATAATAAGATCTCAATCACTAGCAATAAATATATAAATATTTCTCATGAAGAAGGAAAAGATTTAATTAAATATAGCACATATTTAATTTATAAAAAGCATACAATTTCTCCATGAATTTCAAATTATATCAGCAATATTTCGACATTTAACCCAAATCCCAATGACAGAGCAATTAGAATATGAACATCATGAGATAAATACTCAAATCTTAAATAGTAACTATAGATCAGCTAAATCACCAAATAAGGTTGCCAATGCACCGCTTGATGTAATGAATGACCCCTTTTCATATTTGATTGCCAGCCTGTATAGCTGTACATATCATATATTTTTTCTTTTAATAACAAACAGACGAAGTATTGAAAAATCAACCCTGAATTAAGTGAAGAGCAAAAACCTCCAACATATTAGGATCCTTAAGTACCAGAATGTCGATAACTTGTTAGTTGTTTAGTGAAAGGCGTCGGCTACCTTCTTACTGACAGCACAACTACGTGTTGGCACTCAATTAGTAGCGCTGGCAAGTCACTCGTCTCCTCGGCTGACTTCGGCTGCAAAGACTTTCTCCGTAGGCGTAAGTGGTTTAGTGAGGCATTATCTCAAATAGGCTGTAGCCAATTATCATTGCACTAACTAAAATAGACCTTTCACTCATAGCCAATCATGTCTGATTCACAACATTAACCAACAAAATATATAAATCCAGTTATTCATAAGAATTGTCATAACAAACCTGTACTGGAATTGTTGTCTGATAAGAACTGCTTGGCAACTGCTTTCCAAATTGTTCCCAGATTTGTAGGAACATGGTATAGATGACAAGATGATGCAAGCTTGTCAACTGTCAACAAAACTGCCAAGAACTGCCACAATAGCAGTTAAAAAATAGAGTTTAAACGGTCAGGATTTGGTTTCAGCAAGATCTAACGGTGAAGACTGATGTATAAGGTGGTTACGCTATGTGGGCTTAATAATATATATAACTGCAACACCAAAAGAATCAAATCGAACCCCTAAACAAAAGAAAATGAAAAATTGGATATCCCAAAACTTGAACCAGTTGAACTTTGGGTTTTCCATGAATGCTCAATCTAGGGGGAAACGGTTACCTAAGTGGTGATGGATAGCAGGACAACCGTGTCCGTCTCTCTTCACTGTAGGCATCTCTCTTAATCTTCTCTCTCTTGGGTTAATGAAAGGAATCGGATTCAAATCGGCGCCCAAGTGTATACACACTTCACATAAACCACTCAACCAAAGCTATTAACACATCAATATAGCAATTCAAAACTTATATATATACAATATTGTGGCTGATGTATGGGAAAAAACGACAATCAATAGTGCTTTACTGCTTTATACCACATGGCACAAAACACTATTCCCGACATTGTATTATTATTATTATTATTATTATTATATTATTATTGTTATTATTATTATTAGAGTTAATTACTGTTTTCGTCCCTGTGGTTTGTCAAAAATCACTATTTCAGTCCATTCGTTTAAAAATTACGATTTCAATCCCTGTGGTTTCACTTTCGTAACCATTTCAATCCATTTATTCTGTAAGTACAGGGACTGAAATGGTTACGAGGTGGACTGAAATGGTTACGAAAGTGAAACCACAAGGACTGAAATCGCAATTTTTTAACTAATGGACTGAAATAGTGATTTTTGACAAACCATATGGACGAAAACAATAATTAACTCTTATTATTATTATTATTATTATTATTTATATAGTTTATAATATAATTATAACTAGGTTTTAATGCTGTGCGCTGCGTTGCGGCGCAACAAAACTAAGTCATTGTAAACCTATTTATTGCGACTAAATACTTGGTTGTTATTAAAACTATGCTATTTAGTGTCTTATTTTTAAGTTGACAAGTGATGTTTTCATACAACAGAGTCGTTGGCAGCAAGCGAGTTAGTAACTCCTGGCGATGGCGACTATTGCAATGTCTAAGCATCCACTAACCCAACAAATAAGGAATAAGAATTGTATAAATACAATCAGAAAAACGTGTGAAAGAGGAGAAAAAGGAAGATGACGTGAAGTTATGTAAGCATAAAATGGAAAAAAAAAAAAAAACCCCATGATTTGAACTTGAGTATCTTTAAAACACATACAACCACAAAACCACTCCACCATGATTAATAATCTAACCAATTTTGAAGAAAATGGATATATATACACAATTAAAAAGGGTATAGGGAAAAAAGTCAACAAAAGATGACTTGAAGTAAAGACAACCAATAAGAAAAGTTTCTTATTCATTATGATGTGACAGCTACTATTCATTAGCTTTGTTTTTTAACATACAGGATAATTGTAACTAGTTTTGATATAATTGGTGTTTCAGGATCAAATTGAGCATACTGATATTCTGTAGGGCTGAATGCGAAATGATTATATATAACGTGGTTGCTTAGCTACAATAACTATTCTGTCCTTTTGTGGTGTTTCTTCTTTATTTTTAACCTCTATATTTTTTTCTTTTACAAATTGTCACAAAATATATTTCATTTTTAACCTCAACATTTATCATTCTAAACTTTGGTCCCTTTATACTTCTCATCTGTTACAATTTTTTCGTTTTACGTTGTGGTCAGAATTTTCCGAATTAGCACGCCGCAACATGCGTCTATGGTTCAACGTTTTTACGTCTATTTTTTCTCCTTCTATATCTTACGTTTCAGTCTAGTTTTTGTGTGTTAACACGCTGCAATAGACGTTCGTTTTAATGGTACTGCCTTAACATGCATGACTTGAATAGTAATTGGATATAAGAAATGATTAGCAGTGATGCTGCAAGGAACATTTCTAAAGGGGTGTAACCGGAAAATTGTTTTTAACCCTAATACTTAAGCGCTAGAGAAATAGAGATACTACTTCAACGGCAGCTCTCTAACTTCTCGCTTAAGTTTTCTGCTTTGATTTAAGGTTCGTAACTCTTCCACTGGTAGATATTAATCACAGAAGATTTAGAAACCTGTTATGTTGGATTAAAACCCTAATAAAACGTATTTTGTTTGTTAAAACTTGTTAGATCTTTAAGTCAATAATCTATACAGCAGCCTTTAGTTCAACTGACAGAAAACTTTGTTCTTAGAATCCATATTTTCCATCTCGTATTTTGCAAAGTACAAGTAGATGATCACGAACTTATTAATTACATTATCAGACACAACTTTATCGCCAATTAGATTAACTATGTCAATCAGATACAAGCTTGTATGTATAGTCATCTAAATCATACAGACTTGATACAAACCTGTTCAGGATTAAGGGATAAAGCTACAAGTGCATTCCAAACAAGATCTGCAACATATATGCCAGTGAACATGGAAAATTCGTCGATCGAAGTTGATCATGTTGATATGCTTGATGCCTCTTTCGATTCGTACGGAGGAGTTATTATAAATATTAAAGATGACATGGATGAAGGTGTCTTTACCACTCTACTAAAGGCATCAATATCACAATGGAAGCAACAGGTAATTTATATAACTAATTGTCTTCCAAGTTATAGCCTAATAATCTAATATGTTTCTATTCTCCATAGAACATGAAATATTATTTATGCAATTGGAAGTCTGAATGTGTATATATATCTTGCAGGGAAAGAAGGGAGTGTGGCTTAAATTGTCTCTTGACTTTACAAATCTTGTTAAGCCTGCAGTAAAGGTAAATACACTGCCCTTTATAGTTAAGGATTTAATGTTGAATTTTAGATTCAAAACAAATGTTTGACTTTTGTGTTTTTGTTGACTCGTTTAGGAAGGATTTTGGTACCATCACGCTGAACCAACGTATGTTATGCTCGTGTATTGGATTCCTGAAACGAATCATACCCTCCCGCCAAATGCTTCACATCGAGTTGGTGTTATATCTTTGGTTTCAAACATGGAAGGGGAGGTAGGCTTTCATCACATTTTAAAACTTTACTAGGAGAGATAATGCATAATTTTATGAAAGTATAATCTTTATGTGAAATTGATATAATTTCATGCTTTAGTTTGTTGTGGATCAAGAGAACAGTGGGGTATCTAAAGGCACAAACATTTGGAAATTACCAACCGGTACTGTAGAGGAGGCATGCGCAAACATTTGGAAATTACCAACCGGTACTGTAGGGGAGGTATGCACAATATTTTATTCGTTAATGTATTACTTACATATTTTAAATGAACATTTACCGGTGTGGAAAAATCATTGTAACAAATATAACTTACATAATTTTAAATGAACATTTATCGGTGTGGAAAGTATACTCTTTATGTGAAATTGGTATCATTTCATGCTTTAGATTGTTGTGGATCAAGAGAACAGTAGAGCATTTAAAAGCACAGACGTTTGGAAATTATCAACCGGTACTGTTGCAGAGGAGGTATGCACAATATTTTATTCGTTAACGTATTACTTACATATTTTAAATGAACATTTACCGGTGTGGAAAAATCATTGTAACAAATATAACCAATCAACCAAAAAACCAAACTGGACCAGACCAGGACTACATTAGATTCACAGTCTGGTTTGGGCCCGAACTGATTTAGATTGGTGCAACAAAACTAAAGAACCAATAGGGGACAAGACCCTACTGGTGTTGGTTTTATTCAGTTTTGTTCTCGGTTCTAAAGTTTCTTAAAAACTGGTTTTTGGGTATTGTTCTCGGTTCATGATATTTTCAGAAATTGGTTCTTGGTTCAGTTGAGTTTGAAACCCTAACTGAAATGGTATTTTTAAACCTTCTCTATTATTCATACTTGAAACGGCATTGATCTAACACAAGATTGTATTTTGTTCATAGTCTGGTTTGGGACCAAACTAGTTTAGACTGGGATGTATTCTGAACCGTTTATCAGTTAAATTAAAATATAATGAAATTGACCAATTTCATAATTTCATTTATCTTATAACTGTTTTTTTTTATCATTATTCTCTCCAGCAATATGCTGAATTGATGGGACTCTCTTCATTCAGGTTAGAAGCGTACTAAATATAGTTTATTATAATAAGAAAATTCTTGAAGTTTCTAATCTTAATAATTTACAGGCAAACTCACAAATAATTATCTTTACCCGGCAAATTCAATTTTCTAACATGTATTGAAAAAATAACTCGATTGATCATAGTAATGGAACACAAAAATATTTTGATCGAAGTTAATACCAGTTTGCCTTCGTATTCGCTCTCTTCTTCGGCTTATCGAGTGACATAGGTGGGCCAATTTTCTGATGTTACATTAATTAAATTAACATTGTTTCTTTGGTTTTGATTATCAAATTCTCAAACCTAGAACTCAATTCAAAGTTATTGTTTTTAAGTAAATCCAAAGGTGAACAGTGCATTTTTGACTAAGATGCTTAATTGCTTACCTGAATACGATTTTTTATGTAAACTGAATACGATTTTTTTTGTATACAAAATAGAAGCAGGGCCTTCACACCAAGCTCCATGCAGCGTAATCCTCAAAAATCGAGGTTAGTATCTTTTTTAATCATCACCATTAACGTCAAATGGTCACTATTAGTTGGGTTCTTCAGCTTGTGGCCAACCACCAATCCACGTAGGATCCAAACCAAAATCTGAGCCACCCACTTTAGTTGGTTGAAAAATGATTAAAAACGTAGGAACCACAAACCCCCTTTTAAACCGAATCTTTATTCAGTCTTACCCAAAAGACGAGCCCAAAACCGAATAACCCAACAAACAAATGGATAGGACGAGTTTTTTTGGGTAACCCGAATAGTGAAGGTTTCTAGCTTGAATACCCCGAGCATACTTACCGATCAGTATGCTCGTAAACTTGAATTGCTCTAGAATAGTTATCAGTTAGTATGCTAAGATACTTCTGAACATAGTTGTCGATAGCGAATAGCGACATGGCACCTATATGCTACGTAGCGATAAATAGCAACCGCTATTTTATAAATAGCGATAAAGTAGTCGAAAATTCAATAAATTGTTTTACATTCAAACAACCAAAATAAATAACCATTCAAACCACCTAAATAGTTAAAATACTCCATCACAAATCATCTAACTCTTCATATTCCGGGTCGTCATCATCATCATCGCGATCCGATGTTGGCACAAAATCTTTATAAGCCCCAATATCATTTTCTTCAACATCGTCACAAATATCTTCATCCACTAAACCTTTTCCTTTTGCCCTTGAGCTTGATGCGGATGTCTTGGCACTCTTTTTACTCCCACATGTTCTTATCGAATAGGGCGCCTCTTCCGCCCAGTAGCATCCCTTACATGACCCCATGTCAACTTTTCTCCCTCGACCACCGGGGCATCTTCTTCATCCTCCTCCTCTAAGGCTCCCGTCAACCACTCATGCGGATCTTTATCATCTTAAGATAATCGGGTCAATTGTATCACACATATCGTACCTTCTTCTTAGAGCCCGATTATATTTAATGTACACAAGATCATTAAGCTTTTTTAGCTCCAGTCAGTTTCTTTTTTTGGACATCTTTGTATTCTACACTTCCAACTAAGTTTCCCCCTTTCTTCCCTGATGTACTAGATGGCTTGAACACTCCATATAACGGGCCTTTCGCCTTTTTATTAGCGTCACTAGCTGATGAACCAGCGGACGATACGGACCTCTTTCCCCTTGATTGAGCTCTTAGCCGATATATATTATATATATTTGAATTATTTAGAGATAAATATTGTTTAGATAGATGATCAATTGTAATTATATTGTAATTGTATTTCCTAAATTAGAGATAGGCAGATTCTGTATTTCTCCCTATTTAAAGGGCTTTGATTCATGAATAAGAGGATCGAACATTACAACCCTAAACTCTTTTATGGTATCAGAGCTTCGGTTCTGTATATCTCTTCCCTTTTCTTCCCTTTTTTTTCCGATTACCTGCTTAATCGCAGGTCAGCCTAATCGCAGGTCATCATGACCATACCCGAAGACAAAACTTCATCTTCCAAACCCGATGAACAGCACCCTAAAACCCTTCACCCTGCTTACTCTGTTTCGAAAATCCAGTCCAAAATTCGAGTTCTTGATGGTACCTCTGTTACCTATTCCTCCTGGGTAAAATTATTCAAATTCCACGCTATCGCATACCGGGTCCTAAACCACATCGACGACACACCAGCCCCAGCAACCACAGATCCAAATTATTCAGAGTGGAAGGAATTGGATGCTTTAGTCTCTCAGTGGATATATAGCACGGTCTCTGATGATCTGATAACCAAAATTCTCGACCTTGAAGCTTCGGCTCGAACCAGTTGGCTCTAACTAGAAAAAATCTTTCTGAGCAATAAGAAAGCCAAAGCTGCAGCACTTGAAACCCGGTTTGTAAATCTCACACTCGCAGCCTGTATTTCTATTGAAGATTATTGCAAGCAACTAAAAAACCTGGCCAATCAATTGGAAGATGTTGACCAACCGATTACAGAATCACGCTTGGTACTGCACTTAGTTCGTGGGCTTTCCCAGGAATTCGATACTACTGCTTCTTTAATTAATTCGCAAGATGTTGGTTGGGATCTTGCCCGCTCCATGCTTAATGATGAAGTTATTAGGCAAGCTGCTCGCCAACAAAAATCCTCCTCTGTCTTAGTTACAACTTCCAACCCAAACTCCACGACCCAAACCCAACAACCCTCTCCTACGGCTCCCTCCACCGATAACTCAACTGCTGCCAACAACAGCTCCTACCAGTCCAATTCTCGGGGACGTGGCAGGGGCTACAGGGGAAACCGCGGACGGGGCGGACGTGGTCGTGGCTACAGGGGAAACCCTACGGGACCTCCTTAGCAGTTTCAGAACCATCACACTTATCCACAATGGGCCTGGTGGAATACTCCACCTTGCCCATATCCGACTACAGCCACAGGGCGGCCCAATCCACCCCAGCCCAATGTTGCAGCCCACTACACAGCTTATTCAGGGCAGCCCTCTTACGGTCCAGTGCCACCTACATTCGGTTATGATGCATTAAGTCCGTCGGATCTCCACCAAGCCTTCAACACTATGCAACTAAATTACACAGAGCCGTATCCGGTTATGGACACAGGGGCTGAACGTCATGCTACCGAAAACCGAGGTATGATCCAACTTCCTAATCCTTTTCCTATAACTACTAAACTGTTAGTCGGCAACGGGCAATGTTTACCAATTGAGGGTTCGGGTACAGGTTACCTTCCCATGTATAACCGAACTTATATTCTACCCAATATCCTTTATAGCCCCTAAATCATTCGAACTTTATTGTCCGTACGCCGTTTCACACGTGATAATAACGTTTCTGTCGAATTTGACCCTTTTGGTTTTTCTTTGAAGGACCTCAAAACGGGACGGCTCCTTTCCCGCCACAATAGCACATGCGATCTCTATCCAGTCACTCCACCTACCCTTCCGCCGCAAGCTTGTTTTATTGCGTCTTCAACTTTACCATGGCATGACCGCCTCGGGCACCTTGGAGCACAAGTTTTAGACGTTTTAACTTGAAATTTTGGTTTTCCATGTAATTCGAATAAAAATTCTCCTTTTTGCAATTCATGTCATTTATCTAATAGCAAACGGTTACCTTTTTTTATGAATCCACTTCTTTTACTTTTTCTCCATTTGATATTGTGCATTGTGATTTGTGGACATCTCCCATACTGAGTAAAACCGGATATAAATATTATATGGTCTTAATTGATAATTTCTCAAACTTTGTATAGGTCTATCCTCTAAAATATAAATCTGAAACATTAAACACTTTCACAAAATTTCACAGTTTGATTGCAACACAATTCAACCGTAACATCAAAATGTTTCAGTGTGATCTCGGGGGCGAATATGATAACCATGCTTTTAAAAGCTTTGCTCAACAACATGGTCTCTTGTTTCGGTTCTCCTGTCCTCAAACATCCTCACAAAACGGTCGTGCGGAACGAATGATTCGTCGTCTCAATGATATCATACGTTCCCTTCTCATTCATGCACAGTTAGCACCAATGTTTTGGGTGGAAGCACTTCACACCGCCACCTATCTCCATAACATTCTTCCTACTAAAAGACTCAACTTTTTCACCCCAACTTTTGCCTTATATCTTCGCCACCCAACATATGATCACTTACGGGTTTTCGGGTGTGCTTGTTATCCAAATACCTCTGCCACACAACCACATAAACTACACCCTCGGTCCGTTCGTTGTATTTTTTTTGGGGTACCCTCCTGATTTTCGGGGTTATCGCTGTTTTGACCCTACCACCGGTAAAGTCATTATCTCTCGTCACGTCACCTTTGACAAACGAACTTTCCCCTATACCATTAAAACCCCCTCCACCACTTATTCATTCTTAGATGATACTACGCCACCTGGTTTCATCTTCCGCCAACCCGTCTCCGCCCCTCATAGCCCCACACCACCTCCACCCATCATACATACCTATCACCGCCGCCCAAAAACTACCACAACCGCCCCACCGCCTCCTGCTGCTACGGCAGCTCCGGTCCAGCCTACTCAACAGCCAATCGCTGTTTCCTCCCAGCCCAATCCTCAGTCTACGACTGTTCCTTCCAGGGGCGGACACAATGTATAGTGAGCCGTAGCACGGGCTACGACTCAACTTTCTTGGTGAAGTATAATTTTTCTTTTAATGTCCGTTTTATTTATCTAGGATACCCCTAAACAAATGTTAGGATACCTCTAAGTGTTTGTGAAAATAAAATGAAATGAAATTTTATATTTGATGGAAACGAAAATTTATGGGAAGGATTGTAGGTGGCACACATTGTTAAAGAAGGAAGAAGATGAAGTTATATTTAAAGTTAATATGATAATATGGCATTTGGACAATAAATGAAAAGGCGGAAATGTTAGAAGTCAAATTTAATTAGTATTCTACCATTTTTTACCAGCTAATCAGGGGCGGATCTAGGCCACTTTTATGGGTTCTCAGGAACCCATTCAGTTTGGAAAAAATGAAAAAAAAAAAAAAAATTAGTGAGAACCTCGTATGGTTATGAAAAAAAAAACAGTGAAAATTAGTGAGAATCTAACAAAAGAAACCCAGTGAAAAAAGTTTTTAGATCCGCCACTGCGGCTAATAGTGTTCTACCGGACAGTAAATTACTTATTTGTGTTTTTTTCTTCACTTTGTTTATTTAGATTTAAATGTCATTTTAGTCCTTGTGCTTTGGGTCATTTTGTCAGTTTAGTCCAAATGTTTCATTTTTCGGATGTGAGTCCAAAAAGGTTTCACCGTTGCCATTTTAGTCCACTGGGTTAACTTCATCCATTTTTTCTAGTAACGAGAAGGGAAATTCGGTCATTTTATATGTAATATTGTTAACTAGAAGGCCAATTCGGCCATATAAAATGACCGAATTGCCCTTCTCGCTAACAGAAAAAATGAATGAAGTTAACCCAGTGGACTAAAATGGAAACGGTGAAACTTTTTTGGACCCACAGAAGAAAAATGAAACCTTTGGACTAAATTGACAAAATGACCCAAACCACATGGACTAAAATGACATTTAACTCGTTTATTTATTATTTTACCTGTCCCTAAACATTACTAGCCGCATAAGGCCCCTAAGGGCTTTCAAATTCTCAGAGATGACCCTAAGTAAAAGAAAATTTAAAGAGCCCATTTTTATTTGGGGGCCATTGAATTCTCAGGGACGGGTCTAGGTAAAAGTTTTTTTATGATACCCCTGAATTTTTCTTCTAGTTCCGCCACTGGTTCCTTCCCAACATTCTCTCCCCACTAACACCCACCCAATGACCACCCGATCTAAAGCCCACCGTACTTTGCTTTCCACATCCATTTCTCCGATTCCAAATACTTATGCCAAGGCCTTTGCCGACCCTCATTGGTTACATGCTATGCAGGCTGAGTTTAGTGCTTTACAGGAAAATGATACATGGGAGTTGGTTCCTAGACCATCTGATCGCCCGGTAACTCGTTGTATGTGGATTTTTCGCCATAAATTTAAATCTGATTGGTCACTTGAACGGTATAAAGCACGTTTGGTGGTTAATGGGAACTCTCAAACAGTGGGCATTGATTGTGAGGATACTTTTAGTCCGGTTGTGAAACCGGCTACTATGCGCACCGTATTATCAGTTGCTGTTTGTTGTTCTTGGCCTATCATCAACTAGATGTCAAGAACGCCTTTTTGCATGAGGATTTGAAAGAAACTGTTTTTATGCATCAACCACCAGGATTTGTTGACAGGCGTTTTCCTAATTTTGTGTGTCGGTTGAAGAAATCCCTTTATGGTTTTAAGCAGGCCCCGAGGGCATGGTACACCAGGTTCGCTACTCATATTTTATCACAGGGATTTCGTAGTAGTGTGTGTGACAACTCGTTGTTTGTCTACTATCGGGGCTCCCACACTGCTTATTTACTTCTCTATGTTGATGATATTGTTCTCACTGCCTCCTCGGACGAGTTATTACAGGATATTATTCGCATGCTCTCTCGAGAGTTTGCCATGACCGATTTAGGCCCACTGCATCATTTTTTGGGGGTCAAGGTTACACGGACATCTGGTGGTCTTTTCTTAGACTAGGCACAGTATACTAAGGACATCATTTCACGTGCTTCTATGTCCTCTTGTAAACCATGCACGACACCTGTTGACTTATCAACCAAACTTAGTGCTTCTGATCGTTCTCTTTTTCATGATCCTACCTTATATCGCAGTCTGGCTGGTGCCTTGCAGTACCTCACTTTTACGCGCCCGGATATTTCATATGTTGTTCAACAGGTTTTCCTCTTCATGCATGCCCCACGGGATCCTCATTTTGTTTTTTTGAAGCGTATTTTAAGATATTTACAAGGCACCATTGATTATGGCATTCGTATTGGTAAGTCCAATACGCGCTCTTTGGTTGCATATTCTGACGCTGATTGGGGTGGGTGTCCCGATTCTCACCGTTCTACTAGCGGTTATTGTGTTTTTCTCGGTGATAATTTAATTTCATGGTCCTCCAAGCGGCAGCCGACGATCTCTCGCTCCAGTGCCGAATCCGAATATCGGGGCGTGGCTAATGCTGTTGCTGAAGCAACTTGGCTTCGCAACTTACTCCTTGAACTGCATCTTCCGCTTCGGAAGGCTTCTGTTATTTATTGTGATAATGTCTCTGCCGTTTTTATGTCAGACAATCCTGTCCAGCATCAACGGACCAAGCACATCGAGATAGATATTCATTTTGTTCGTGAAAAGGTCCGTGTCGGACATATCCGTGTGTTACATGTGCCCTCAGCCTTACAGTTTGCAGACATCTTTACCAAGGGACTTGCTCGTCAGTTATTTCAGTCTTTTCGATCCAGCTTGAGCGTCTGTCCACCGCCCGCTCAAACTGCGGGGGAGTCTTAGCCGATATATATTATATATATTTGAATTATTTAGAGATAAATATTGTTTAGATAGATGATCAATTGTAATTATATTGTGATTGTATTTCCTAAATTAGAGATAGGCAGATTATGTATTTCTCCCTATTTAAAGGGCTTTGATTCATGAATAAGAGGATCGAACATTACAACCCTAAACTCTTTTATGAGCTTCACTACTAAAAGTAGGAAATTCATCTTCTTCAACATCATCTTCTTCTAAATCTACAACGTCGTCAAAATGTGGTATTTTATTCATCTCTTCATGTGCGTGCGTCTTCTTCTCAAATAAATCTTGGAATAATTTTTTCACATCAGCAGGAACTTTGGGATATCTCGCCACATTTGGGGAATCCCAAGCAAGGTGATGCTTGTGTCTTGTAATCCCGCTACTTGAAACAAACATACATAAATTACATCTAACTGAGTTTTTCGATCCTTCTACCACAGTCCCATATGCCCACCCCGGATCAGTTTCCTTTTTACTCATTCTGTTTGTAATCAAAGAAAAAACAGAAGAGCATACACGAATTGAACATATAAACGAATTGATGAGCAGACAAGATCACGAATCAGAAGATAAGCACAGGAACTTGCAGACATATAAATGAATTGATGAAATTGAATAAGATAAAGGAAGTAAGGAACAAAGAAGAATAAACCTGATGTATTAGATTAGATCAGAGGTTAGAAGATAAGAGAGCAACGGTTGATTGAAGATGAGAGCTGTTAGGATCGGACTCTCACACACTAACTCGGACCACACACACACTCTGCTCTCACACACTCTGCCATAATCAAGAACACAAGGATTTACGTGGTTCGGTCTAAACTGACCTACGTCCACGGGTAACTAGGAGTTTATAATAATTGGAGAGGTACAAGGAATTACAATACATATGAATCTCTTATATAGAGATTGAAGAAAGAGAAAGAAGCCCAAAACAAGATCCGTGAATAATGGCCCCCTGCCCCTTATCCTCTTATCCTGTCAGAGATTCTGATGTCCACTTGATCAAGTGGCTTCATACTCAACAATCTCCCACTTAAAGCCACGGGATAATCTTCACCTGTGCTTTAACTGTGCATCTGCATTTCTGTAAAAACCTTTTGATCTTAGCTCCTTCCTAGTTACCCGACCTTCTCTTCAATTATCCTGAAGGCCCGTTGAAGCTTCCATTAGCTTCAACACATCAGTCATGGCTAAGTCTCATTCTCTGTCTCCACCGGCTCCCACTGACACGAACTGCCGGATTCTGAGAAAACCCGAGAACTAACACTCTCCATCATAAGCAGGTAATTCACTAGAGAGACTTTCACCGCTGGAATACAGGTTCTCTTAACCCACTTTCATCTGGGAGTTCTGACTGAAGCACTACCTGTGCTCCCACTGCCACGAAAACCCCTGACTGGTTTCTCTGAACCTTTCCTAGCACGTTCAACCTGAATCTGACCTGTGGCTCTGGGTTTGTCTCCTGCAAAACAAACCTTCTTCTGCCCACGAGATTCTGTGAACCGGATCTTGGTCTTCTTTTGAACTGGGACGGTTACTCCCTCAGACGGTAAACTGACCATATACAGCGAACCCCGTTTCTTTCCTCGAGCTACGACTAGATTTCCTTTTAGAACCTTCCACTGCCCGTTTTTGAACTTAACCTCGTGCCATGTTCATCCAACTGCCCAACAGAAATCAACTGTTTCTTCAGACTTGGAATTACCCGGACATCCTTCAAAGTCCATGAACCGACTGGAGTCTTCAGATCTAAGTCACCCATGCTCGTCACATCAAGAACCTCATCGTTCGCCAGACTTACCTTACCAAAATCACCTTCTTTCAGATTTCGAAGTGCTTCACTGCTGTGGGTAGCGTGAAATGAAGCACCCGAATCCATAACCTAGGAATCCACACTGCTCTCCACACTACAGATCAAAACATCATCATCTGAGTGGGCTACTGCAGCGTTAACTTCTTTCTTCTCACTTGGACATTGATTCCTAAAATGTCCTACCTCTTTGCAGTTCCAATAGGTTAGATCACCTCGAGCCCTAGACTGACTCCTATTTCTGTTCCTGCTCCTGCTCCGACTATCTCTGTTATTCTTCCTTCCCCTGCCAACATTCAGTAATTCACTCGATGATCCACTCGAACTTCTCCTTCTGACGTCCTCGCTCAGAATAAGATCACGAATCCCTTCAAAAGTAAATCCGCTGGTACCTGATGAACTGGAAATCGCTGTAACAGTTCCGGACCAACTGTCTGGCAAAGAAGATAACAGTAGCAAAGCTTGAACTTCATCTTCGAATTTGATGCCCACTGACGCAAGTCTGGCCAAAATCGAATTCAACTTGTTGATGTGCTCTGTGACTGAACTGCCTTCCCTCATCCTAGTATTCATCAGCTCTCGAATCAGAAAGACCTTATTAGCTGCCGAAGGCTTCTCGTACATGTTAGATAGGGCTAACATCATGCCACTTGTTGTGGTTTCCTTCATAATGTTGAATGCCACAGTCTTTGATAACGCCAATGTAATAACTGCCCTGGCTTTCCTGTCTTTTGATTCCCAATCTGCTGGTTCCACCCTTTCTGGTCTAACTCCTGTTAACATAATATCAAGATCTTTTTGAACCAATAATGCCTCAATCTGCATCTTCCACCAGCTAAAATCTGTACCGTTAAACTTGTCGATTTGCACCTTCCCGTTTTCTGCCATGATAACTCAAACACGACTAAACGAAACTGAAATCGAAAAATAAACCGAAAATCAAACTGAAACAACCGAAACAAGCACTGGTCTACGGTTCTGTTTCTTCGATCTTCAACGAAACGATACTCTGAAAATTTGCCGGTTTAACCGGACAAAAAACTGATCTTGAAATTTTAAACCTTCTGCCTAATGCCCCCCAAAAAAAAACTTAGTTCTTTGATAAATAAAAGTTTGGCTACTACTGCCAAGGAATTAAATAAAAAGAACTAAACCCAATTTTGTTCTTTGTTTAAAGTTGAGGGGCCTTCTGGTCAAATTAAAAAAACTTTAATTCTCCACCAAAATAAAACACGTTCACTTCTTTTCTTCTTCCCCAATTCCACCAGAACAAAAAAAATGAGTCTGCTCTCTCTTTTCTTCTTCTTCCTGCGATGAACAGGAGACTGGGTTTAATCGGAACCCCAGTTCGATCTCACTGGTCAGCTTCTTCTTCTCTCCTGTTCGTGTGTCACACAAGAGCCAAACTGGGTTCAATCGGAACCCTAGACAACGGCGGCGGCTGGCAGCGGAAGATGACCGGCGGTTCTGCCGGTGGTTCTGACGGCGGTGGCCGCGATTGTGACGGCGGTCGCCGTGATTCTGACGGCGGTGGCTCTGACCGGAACCCTAGTTCTGGTATCACAGGTCAGTATTACCTCATTCTTCTGTTCGTGTGAGTCGATCAAGAGCCCTGGGCTCTGATACCAGTTGTTAGGATCGGACTCTCACACACTAACTCGGACCACACACACACACTCTGCTCTCACACACTTTGCCATAATCAAGAACACAAGGATTTACGTGGTTCGGTCTAAACTGACCTACGTCCACGGGTAACTAGGAGTTTATAATACTTGGAGAGGTACAAGGAATTACAATACATATGAATCTCTTATATAGAGATTGAAGAAAGAGAAAGAAGCCCAAAACAAGATCCGTGAATAATGGCCCCCTGCCCCTTATCCTCTTATCCTGTCAGAGATTCTGATGTCCACTTGATCAAGTGGCTTCATACTCAACAAGAGCTGTTTGATTGAAGATGAGAGCTGCTTGATTGAAGATGAGAGCGCAGAGGTTGCGTTTTTCAGCGAGCAGTCGATTAGAGAGATTAGAGAGCCGCGTCTTTTTTTCAGGATGTCAAAAACCCTAATCGCTACATGCTTTTATATTAAAAAACAAAAAATAACTAACTGTCGCTATTCCCGCTATTGGCCGCCATGACCCAAGTAGCGACACTTGGTCGCCTCGCTACATAGCGCACTATAGCGGTTGCTATAGCCACTATTGACAACTATGCTTATGAAGTATCTATAATAAAGTTTCTAATTATACTTTTACAAAATCAAATTCAACTTGTTTTCATTGGATCTAAGTTAAGTTTCGAAATTACCATCCCTCAATCATATCTATTGCCACACATAAAAGTGTAACACCTCAAATATTAGATTCAAGTTTAATTTTGATAAGGTTACAAGTTTTAAGATACAAAGGTGACAATTATTTACAGCAAGTTAAGTTAATGAACAAAAAGTGATTCTCATGACTAACATAGCAACATCAACAAGTGACTACAATGGATCATCCTTTTATAAGTTGCTTCTATGTGATATAGGTTCCAGTCATACCCTCTATTTATAGGGATCAACGGAGTTATGGTGCAAACATGTACTCAAGCGGCTGAACCTACCCTAGGAAACAAGATACGGATGGTAGTATCTTTAGGAACTCTGGCCATGAATGTTTTCATAGAAGGATGGGTGTTCCATCAAACCGGTGATATACATGACAATGAATGGAAATCATTTATCTTCAATCTCACGGCGATACTACCTTCTTATTTAGCAATCTCTATGCTTATACCTGAATGGTTCAGTTGGATTGGTTTTCCGATTATATGCACCATTTTGACTATGGTGGAGTGCCGTGAAAAGCTACAAAGGATGCTCAACTGGCCTCTTGAAAAATGTCGGGGTGCCATAAAGTGTTTGAGAAACTTTTTCTGAAGTTGATCTCAGTTGGTCTATAATATCTGAAATATCGAAATGGTTTTTACTGTATGTGAATGTGTTTGCTTTCATCCTGTACATGCTAATGTAATACCAGGGCGAAAAATATCTTGAAAAATGATCGAGTTGATGCCTTATAATAAATTAATAATAGTCTTATATTTTATTTTACGTTAACTACACGTATGTTTAACATTTAGATTAGATTTAGATTATTTGTGATTGTGAGAATCCATATCTTAATATTGCAGAGCAGTATAGAAAAGTAAATAGTTTTATTTTGTTTTAAATTAGTTATACATGTATTTAATTTCTAGATTTTTGTGATCGCGCGTCACAATTTATAGGTCATTAATATTGAGTTGAATGCACACCAACTATTTGTTCAAGTTCTCAGAGAAGCAACTGGGGTTCTTTTCTGCTTTCTTTTTGTTGCATTTTATTGATTCTTTATCGAATTTCCTAGCGATTTCCAACCATTTATTACTGACTTTCTGATGATCATTGATTGGTATTTTCACTTCTTTATTCAGTGTATCTTTCTGAAAACAAGCAATCCTTTATATACACCTATTATGACAGATTACAATCATTTGGTGTAAAAAAATTGTTGTAAACGTATGACAATGTCCAACTGCTACATACCTTGCTGCAAATTTCAAGAAAATGCAGTCTTTAATTGTAGTGTATGGGTTCTAAAATTTGCAGGTTGAAAACAAAATCTAGATCCTTGTAGTTAAATTCAAACCAATGCAGATTTAGATAGAATGAAGAACTGAAATGGAAACAATGAGTCACTCACAAACATGAAATCAAGCCTTAGTTCACTTTGAAGGTCGAACGTGTGCGTTGGAATATGTTGTCGTCAATGGGGAGGACGGCGGTTGAGCAGTGAGTGTTGATAAATATAGATAAAAGCGACCCGTTTTTTGTCTGTTCAACCGAGTTAGACCCGTTCTGCGTTTCTTGTTAACAGAGTTAGGCCCATTATTTCTTTTACCTATCTTCAGTTTGATCCATGAATATTATAGCTTACCCAAAGTCCCCATAACAATTATTTAATGTCCCAATTGGCCTATTTATAAAGTTTTGTTCATAATTGCCACCTATACTTTGAATATTTTAGTCTATAAGCTTCTTTCCTGCCATTTTTATATTCGTATATGATATATCCTACCTATACGTGGTTGGCGATTATTTGAATACATGAACAGATTAGTTTTTAAAAGATATATATACCATTGGTTGTCAAAGGAAGATATCACAATCATCAGTCTGTACCATAGAAAAAACTTTGTTCTTTTAATTCGTTGTCTTCTTCCGGTATTTTAGAAGGTACGAACTGACAATCGCTTAAAAAACCATGTTAATTACCTGATTAGACGCAACCTTATCGCCAGTTAGATACAAACTTGTATGTAAGATCACCTAAATCAGGGGATAAAGCTAGAAACGTTTTTTTTTTTGAACGGCATATTTCATTTTTACTCCTTGTGGGACTTGAACCTGTGACCTCCCCAATTTTGTTGCAACTAGAAGATTAATTTGCTTCTTCCATTGGGCCACCAACCCCAATGGTAAATGAAAACATTTTTACCATTTTACTTCAGACATCAATATCAAAGAAGGCAGCAGGTAATTTATATAATTATACGTATTCCAAGTTATTAGTCTAAGTTCAACTGGAAGTCTGAATGTGTACATATATATTGCAGGGAAAGAAGGGATTGTCGCTTAAACTGTCTCTTGAACTTATGAATCTTGTTAATCCTGCAGCAAAGGTAGTAAATAATTCGTGCTTCGTCTTTACGTATAGTTGACTTTTAGATCCAATACAAAATGTTTGACTTTGATTTTTTTGTTGACTCATACAGGAAGGATTTTGGTACCATCATGCTGAACCAACGTATGTTATGCTCGTGTATTAGATTCCTGAAACAAATCATATTCTCCCACCAAATGCTTCACATCGAGTTGGTGTTGCTTCTTCCGTTTTACACAGCAAAGGGGAGGTTGGCTTTCTTCACTTTTAAAATTTCACTAGGAGAGATGATGCATTTAAAGGCACAAGCGTCTGGAAATTTCCAACTGGTACTGTTGAGGAGGTATGCACAATATTTTATTCGTTAATGTTTTACTTATTTATTTATTTTGTATGAGCATTTCCTTATTATTATTGTTATTGTATTTACAGGGGGGAAGATATAAGTGTAGCAGCCATAAGGGAAGTGAAAGAAGAGGCTGGAGTATGTATTTTGGACTATTAACATTTTGTCAAGTGAATTATAATATTTAAGTATATGATTTTAATTTATCTAATAACTGTTTTTTTTATTATCATTATTTTCTCCAGATCGATACAGAATTCATAGAAGTTCTTGCATTCAGGTTAGAAGTGTGCTAAACATCCTTCATTTTTTAAAGCAATATTTTGAAGTCTTCAATCTTAGTTTATACATCAATAAATTACAGGCAAAGTCACAAATCATTTTTTAGCAAGTCGGATCTCATGTTTGTATGTGTGTTGAAACCAACGTCATTTGACATTGAAAAGCAAGATTCTGAGATTGAAGCAGCACGGGTAATTAACAACTGCATCCTCTCGTTAATCCATATATTAATTAATTTATTTAATAGTGTTTTTGTGATTAAAATACATAATTAATTCTTGAAATAACTAGAGCCGTTCTTATATGTTCAGTGGATGCCGGTTGAAGAATACGCCAATCAACCCTTTATAAAGGAGCACAAATCTTTTGATTACATTGCTAAAATATGCATAGCAAAAAAAGATGACAAATATGTTGGATTTTCTCCATTGCTTACAACTTCTGCCACATCAGCCAAAAAGAACTATTTGTATTCCAATTATCAACTGGAGCAGTAATCTCTTATGTGATGCTTGCTTTCAACATGACCCTAATAATAAGTAATGATATATATTAGTTGTCTTTTGTCTTTTAACCTTTTATGTATTTACTTGCTGATAATTAAGATATGTTCTATATTGTTCTATTATTATAAACTTCTACAAAAGGGTTTGCAGTCTAGCAATACCATATTATAAAATTTTATTTATTTTTATAATTTCCAAAACTGTTCTTCATTCTCTTATACTTTCTGTGTTCTCGAATTGCATCGTGCTCTTGTGATTGATCTAACCATTTACCACCAACATAGTGGTATCAGAGCAAAATCCAGGAGGAAAATGATCCTTTATTTCATCAATAATCAATCCACACTCTATTCACTCACAAATGGAAAACAAAAATACTACACTCGCCGTCCACAACTGTCTCAACACTTTGTTTCTATTGCTAACGCAAAATACGTGAAAGGGACAAGGCTGTTTTCGACAGTTCCAACACATTATTATCGATGGGTGTAAGAGTTACTTTGATCAAGGCTGTTTTAGACAGTTCCAACACATTATTTCTCGTTATACAAAACTCCAAAAAAGGTTTTAAAGCAACTTGAGGCAATTAGAAGATCTTTTTTTTTTGGGTGGAAATCTGGACAATAAAAAATTTAAGTGGGTAGCATGGAAACGAGTTACGGTTTCGAAGGCATCAGAGGACCTAAGTCTTGGGGAAATTGGAAAACTCAAACCTGGCTTTACTCTCCAAATGGTGGTGGAAAGGTAGAACGGAAAACGTTATGGTTTCTTGTTGTTTCTTCTACTCATCACAACAGGAATCTGGGAAACTTCTTGCCTTACAAAGATCAGCAGCATCTGGAACTTGGGGGGTCTATTATGCGTATTGGTGTTGACCTTGCAAGATCAAATGTCTTGCTTACTCATCTGATTAAAGGTTCGATTGGAAATGGAAGTAGTATTCGGTTCTGGATTGTTTCTTAGGCCACTTCTGCACTAATAGATTAGATATTGTATATTTAGACTTGATCCATATCGTGTATATCTTTGTATTGATTTAAGGTTATCTCCTACCAAAAATAGTGGAGAGCCTTTTGTATTTATAGGGCATTATTTTCAATGAGAAAGGCAATCGATTTACAGGGCGAACATATAAGTGTAGCGCAGCCATAAGGGAAGTGAAAGAAGAGGCTGGAGTATGTATTTTGGACTATTAACATTTTGTCAAGTGAACTATAATATTTAAGTATATGATTTTAATTTATCTAATAACTGTTTTTTTTATTATCATTATTTTCTCCAGATCAATACAGAATTCGTAGAAGTTCTTGCATTCAGGTTAGAAGTGTGCTAAACATCCTTCATTTTTTAAAGCAATCTTTCGAAGTCTTCAATCTTAGCTTATATATTAATAAATTATAGGCAAAGTCACAAATCATTTTTTAGCAAGTCGGATCTCATGTTTGTATGTGTGTTGAAGCCAACGTCATTTGACATTGAAAAGCAAGATTTCGAGATTGAAGCAGCACAGGTAATTAACAACTGCATCCTCTCGTTAATCCATATATTAATTAATTTATTTAATAGTGTTTTTGTGATTAAAATACATAATTAATTCTTGAAATAACTAGAGCCATTCTTATATGTTCTTCCTTGCAGTGGATGCCGGTTGAAGAATACGCCAATCAACCCTTTATAAAGGAGCACAAATCATTTGATTACGTTGCTAAAATATGCATAGCAAAAAAAGATAACAAGTATGTCGGATTTTCTCCATTGCTTACAACATCTGCCACATCAGCCAAAAAGAACTATTTGTATTCCAATTATCAACTGGAGCAGTAATCTCTAATCTGATGCTTGCTTTCAACATGACCTTAATAATAAGTAATGATATATATTAGTTGTGTTTTGTCTTTTAACCTTTTATGTATTCACTTTCTGATAATTAAGATATGTTCTATATTGTTCTATTATTATAAACTTTTACAAAAGGGTTTGCAGTCTAGCAATACCATATTATAAAATTTTATTTATTTTTATAATTTCCAAAACCGTTCTTCATTCTCTTATACTTTCTGTGTTCTCGAATTGCATCGTGTTCTTGTGATTGATCCGACCATTTACCACCAACATAGTGGTATCAGAGCAAAATCCAGGAGGAAAACGATCCTTTATTTCATCAATAATCAATCCACACTCTATTCACTCACAAATGGAAGACAAAAATACTACACTCACCGTCCACAACTGTCTCAAAAACTTTGTTTCTATTGCTAATGCAAAATACGTGAAAGGGACAAGGCTGTTTTGGACAGTTCCAACACATTATTATCGATGGGTGTAAGAGTTACTTTGATCAAGGTTGTTTTGAACAGTTCCAACACATTATTTCTCGTTATACAAAACTCCAAAAAAGGTTTTAAAGTAACTTGAGGCGATTAGAAGATCCTTTTTTTTGGGTGGAAATCTGGACAATAAAAAAGTTAAGTGGGTAGCATGGACACGAGTTACGGTTCCAAAGGCATCAGAGGACCTAAGTCTTGGGAATTGGAAAACTCAAACCTGGATTTACTCTCCAAATGGTGGTGGAAAGGTAGAACGGAAAACGTTATGGTTTCTTGTTGTTTCTTCTACCCATCACAGCAGGAATCTGGGAAACTTCTTTCCTTACAAAGCATCAGCAGCATCTAGAACTTGGGGGTCTATTATGCGTATTGGTGTTGCCCTTGCAAGATCAAATGTCTTGCTTACTCATCTGATTAAAGGTTTGATTGGAAATGGAAGTAGTATTCGGTTCTGGATTGATTCTTAGGCCACTTCTGCACTAATAGATTAGATATTGTATATTTAGACTTGATCCATATCGTGTATATCTTTGTATTGATTTAAGGTTATCTCCTACCAAAAATAGTGGAGAGCCTTTTGTATTTGTAGGGCATTATTTTCAATGAGAAAGGCAATCGATTTACCCTAATCTTTCATGATATCAGAGCGTGAGTTCTGATCCCCTAAACCCTTCTTTTTTTTTTTTTTTTTTTTTTTTTTTTTTTTCTGATCCCCTATTTTCCGATCCCCTGTTCTTCACTGTCACAACCATGTCTTCTCAACTTCACCCCGCAGTCACCGTCTCCAATATCCGCACCCTTATTCCCGTGACCCTAGACTTCGAAAACGGCCACTACATGACATGGTCGGAACTTTTCAAGATACAGTGTAAATCGTTTCAGGTATATGATCATTTACAGCCTCGGGTTGCTGATTCTTCTTCTTCATCTACCACTACTTCAGCAGATAAAGACAAGGACAAAGAAAAAGGGCAAGCGCCAGTCGAAAGCTGGGAACGACTGGACTCAATTGTGCTTCAATGGATTTATGGGGGATGCCTGGACCGCACTAGCAAATTTATTTCAAGACAACAAAGCATCTCGAACTATCGATCTCAATAACCGTTTTGCTAGCACTCGTCTCGATCAGTTCCAGTCTATGACAGCCTACTGTCAAGCTATGAAGGTTATATATGATCAGCTAACAAACATCGGCTCTCCAATTACCGATGAACAGCTAGTGTTACAGATTTTGACCGGACTCACGGAGCAGTACGAAAGTGTCGCACTCATCATTCAGCAAACGAAACCTCTGCATACTTTCTATGAAACTCGGTCTCAACTTTGAATGGCGGAGACCAGGAAAATAAATCAGGCCAAACAATCTGCTCAACTCGCCGGCACGGCTCTAGCGACGACCACCGAGAACAACAAAAATTCTGACACTCGTTCTGAATCGGATCGGGGCCGAGGCTGTGGCCAGGGTAGAGGCCGCGGACGGGGCAGGAACTCGTCTACTCGAGGTCGTGGCGACTGGAATCCTTCCGGTTACTCGGCTGAACGTGGCGGCTGGAACCAGTCAAACAACAATATGCAGCCCTACTCACCGTTTCCTTGGAACAATAATGGCGGCTGGAACTCCTTTCCTCATTGGGCCGGCCCACAACAGCAATGGGCTCATTAGGTGCCTCCCCCATGTCCATACCCCACGCCCCCTAAACCAAACAGTGCTGGCCCAGGTGTGCTGGGCCCCAGACCAGCCCGAAACTATGCAGCAAGTCAGGCCTCTTCCTCAGATGGATACACTCCAACGGATTTGACTCAGGCCCTCTATCACATGGCACTCCATCAGCATGATCCAAATTGGACAATGGACACAGGTGTGTCAGACCATATGACTTTTACTAATTTTCCGTCTTTATTTAACAATTGCATGTCTCGTAATATTGTAGTCGGAAATGGTCGTTTCACAAAAGATAATCATGTTTCTATAGAATTTGACCCTTTTGGTTTTATTGTGAAGGATCTCAAGACCAGGACTCCTATCTGTCACACCCCGATATTTCCACGTATTACCGGTGGGCCCGGTGGGGAGTATCGTGACGTAGTTGATATCATCATAGTCAAACAACACAAATTATAAATGCACAGCGGAAGCAAAAGATAGATTCATTTCAACCGAATAAATTGTAACATTAAGTATCACAAAATAGTTGAAACGGATCCACAGGCAGATCAAATAAAAAGGAAACATTGTTCAACAGTTTTATATCATCCAAGCTTGCGAGACTTATTGTGGATGCTAGGAGAAAGCCAGCCTATTTCGAGTAGTACCTGCACTTAACCTTTTTGGGAAAATACGTCAGTTTACACTGGTAAATACAATCAACTGACTCATTTTAAAAAGAATTAAAAATTGATTTGAATGCACATGGCGCAAAATATCTTTTATAACTTGGGATAATTATTTATGCATAAACTTGTAAAAGAATTACATGTTCGTTATACGTTCAGTAGCCCAGATTGACACCGGGTTAAAGATTAATAGACACACCACATGATATAGTCCCGCGGCGGGTTATTCCCAAAACCGGCGGTTATACCTTATTATTTATATACGCACTAACGGGTGTACGCCTACACCCGTGTACTTAGGTCGTGGCCATTTCGTAAAATGATGCCAAGGATATCCGGGACATGGTCATTAACCCCCCAAAGGTTTTAAGCAAACACAACAATTTAAACGGATCATTTCAATGAATTAACCATCATACGATTAAAGATTCAATGCCCGACCAAGCGGTATTTTATATACCGTACCCCAAGCCCGTATAGGGAAAATAAGTTAAAAGTATTTACCTTTGCAAGTAATAATCACAACAAGCAAGTGCACGTAGCTTTTACCGGGTCTCCTATTCTGGAACGAAGGTTTATAATAGCCTATTAGAATCCTAACGGGTCTTTAATTAAGCCTAAACTTAGACCGGTTAGTTTTAAAGGAAAATACGGTTCGAACGCATGATTAAGCGAAGACCGGAATAGAATGTGATTTAGACCCGACAAGTTTGAAGACTTGTATAATATGGGTAATGTGACAACCCTCAAAATTACAGGTACTGTACAATTAATTAATCTTAATTACGTGCCTAATGACTGTGCTTGATTACTACTGATAACGTAAACTGCTTTCTGATTCCTGTAACTTACATACATATGCATCACATTTCATACTGTCACTCCACTCATTACATACAAACTTTAGTGACAAACATGATGCACAAAACACAGTTAGCACAGTGAACGGATAACTCAGAAACATGCTGACAATGCCAACACATAGACAAACAATAGGTTGAAGGACCTATTTGACATTCTTTGAAACTTGCTTACTTTTAATTTCGAGGACTAAAACCGTCATTATTTGAAAGTACAAAGTTTAGGGACTAAGTTGTCATTTTTTTTGAAACTATAGAAATACAAGGGTTAAAAGTGCAATTATTTCAAACTATAAGTTTTGGGTTCTTTTTGGTAATTTTTGAAACTTATTTTATAAAAGAAATAAATAGATATTTTTGAAATAAAAGTCCAAGGTTCATTTGGCCATTTTCTCAAACTTAAACTCTAGGGACTAAAACTGACTTTTAGAAACTCATTTTAACTGAATTATGTTAACTGAGTTAATCCCTATATAATAAATCCTTCTTTAAAACTTAACCCTGTTAGTTTAACTAACTGACTAATACAGGGACCATTTATGACATTTTCCGAAACTTCAGGGACCAAAGTTGCATATTTTCGAAACTTCAGGGTCTGTTTTGAATATTTTTCGAAAGTTCAGGGGCTGATTTTGTAAATTTCTGAAACTTTAGGGACTGTTTTTGTATAAAATGAAACTTGAGGGGCCAAAGTGTAAATATTTCAAAATTAATCAAAAAAATGTGGTTGAACCGGTCGCAAGTGAGATTCGAACTCGAGACCCTCCGCCCACAAACACAAGTACCAACCAGCTGGTCTACCAACTCACTTGTGTTTTAATTAGGATAGTATTATATTTATATTAATTTTAAAATTAATGCTGAAATATATGCACAGCACTGCAGTTACGGGTTTCAACCAAAACACACCAAAACCGATCAAAATCAAATTTTTCCACTTCCTTTATTACTTTTAACATAACCCATTATGATTATACATCTTTTTCTTAAACAAATCGCACTAAAAACGCATTAAACGAGCATTAACCGAGATATATTAAAAAAAAAAAAAGTTTGTATAAGTGGAATTAATCCACTAATTTTGTATCGGTTTGATCAATTTTTTCGTGTATATAAGACTCCCTGAACTCTTACAAATCTTCCACACCCATTAGAACACTTAAACATACTGTTTTTGACGAAACCCGATCGGAAACTCTCGCCGGAGTTCAAAACTCGCCGGAATTTAGTCGATACGCCGTTCCAGCCAATACCGGTTCGTTTTTATTGTTTCAATTAGTTCATTTATGCTTATACAATGTTTCCCCAAAGTTAATTAAATTATAACCCAGTTTTGATCGAGTTTTGGATGCGTTGACTTTCTGGTTTGACCGAATTTGGGGAAGATGATAAATAGTGATTATTGTTTATTTTCTTTTTATTTAACAGTTTTATTCATTAATTTCTAATAAATCGGTTATAATCAGTTTAAGTCCGAAAATTTTATCATACTTACTTTAAATACTGAGGTATTTATTAAAAATATAATACTACTCAAAATATTTATAAAACCATTTTATTTAATTAAAAACAGTTTTAACATTTAAAAATTTATAATAAATTTATTTTCATGAGTTAATTACTGAAATTTTTATGATAATTATTTTGAGTGATAAACTTTATAAAAATAATTTTTTACTGATATTTTATGTAAATTTGATATTTATATAAATAAATCAGTATTTATACTTATTTATATAGTTTAATGTAATGTAATTAAATTATATAACTATATAATTTTGATCCAAAATTATTCTTATGACAAAAGATGCACTATTCTGAGTTTATATAAATTTAGAATCTGAATTTTTATTATGTTTAATTATTTAGATAATTAAACTTATATAAACTTATTTATTGTTATCATAATCATTTTAATTCATTTATTTATTTAAAATGATTCCAAGACCCTAATAATTATATTAAGTCAGTAATATTCAAGTTTAATAATTAAAAATATTATTTTTAATTATTAAGATTTGATATAATTATATTTGATTTATTATTACAAATGTTTATATTAAATCAATTGTACATTATTACAATTTTATTATTTATGATAAACAAATATTTTTCATAAATAATTCACAAGATCCTTCAGTAAATCCAAACACTATCAAATACAATAAATACTCAACAAATCTCGTCGACACTATACGACCTCAATATTGATACATTATTCTTGTACGATTCATTAGGACAACTTTGAGTCCTTATTATCAGACACTTTAATCTTGACTTGCGTATTCGGAATCGCCTGCAAAATAATGTGAGTTCATGTCCCCCTTTTCTTTTAACAGTTTTCAGTTTTATACTTCGGGGGTGGAATACATGTTACAATTATTACAGACATTTTATACATGGTATGGTTAGCTTAAGGAGGGTTTACTACTTAGATCATGTGAGTGGGTAGGTGGAACTTAAGGCCATTAATCCTCGTTGTAGGACCGAGGGTTATGAGCGGTAGATCTATTTGGGTGTAGCGAGCCCAGCTCCTGAGTCCACAGTACGGACCATGGGGTGACTTTGAGCCCGACGCACAAATTTGCTAGGTTTGAGTCTTCCTGCATCACTTCACACATATCATTGGCTTTGCAACCCAATGGTGATATCTTTTTCCTTATTGCTACATACCAGGGACGTTTATTCATACTTTGAAGGTTTATACATACTCACTTTTACATGAACTCGCTCAACTTTTGTTGATTTTTTTCAAAATACATGTATTTCAGGAAATTAATGGATCTGGGAAGTATGCTATTGTGTCAAGCTGCGTAATGAATAACGATGTCATCCGGGTTTAGGAGGTGTAACCCTTACCTGGACGGTTACATGTCTTTAAATCACGTATTACTTAAGTCTTTTGTTGTGTCATGTGAAAACGCTTTAATCTTGTCTTGGTTGTAACTTGTTTTGTGTGTCGATATTTTAGACAATGACGTTGTGGTGTCTTTAAGTTTAATGAATGGATGAACATCATGTGTTTTACTTTCATATAGCATTGTTATGATTGTTGCTATGGTATTAAGAAGTCACACCAAATAAACCCACGCTTCCGCAAAAGCCAGGGTGTGACAGGTAATCTAAACACATTCTGGATTTTGAGATAAAAATGATAAGGTTTGACCCGTTTCGGCTAATTTATGCAAACTAGTTACATGCCTTAAATATGTTGTGATATCAGTAGGATACCTTCCATTATGCCCAAAACGAGTTTAATCTCAAATTAAGCCCCGTAGGGGTATTTTGGTCATTTAAAAGATTATAAAAGAGATTAATTATAATTCTGAGATTCGGGTCTGAAATAATCAGTAAAACAACTTAATTCAATAGGTTATATCAGTTGGTGATAAGTCTCATATGACAAAATGGTTTTAAACCCATACTATGTGTTTAATATGCGTAAAAAGCCGTTTTAAGCGATTTCCGGGTCATAACTGGAAATGTGGGTTTCGGATCAGTTTATAAAGTTCAACATACTTCATTTATCATATAAAATCAGTAGCCAAAGGTTTGATGTCTAATTGTTATGTAAAACTCATTTTATAAGTAAAAAGGGTATAATCGGTAATTTCCGAATCAAGGCAATAGCCTTAGGTTATGATCAATTTAAAAATAATTAAATATCTTCAAAAATCCCAAAATATTATACTACATCAGTGGGTAAAAGGTTTGGTGTCAAAAACTGGGTTTAGATAGGCCTTACGCTAATTATGCCGTTTAATTAACAAAAAGCTTTCTAATTACGCTATTGAGCATAACTCCTAATCTAGACCTCCAACTGATGTGAAATTTTAGGGACATGTTTATAAATCAGAAACAAAGATTATTGTCCTCTCACATTTTCAAAATTCTCGTTTTAAGGTCAAATGGGCATATTGGTCAACATTAAGCAATTAACGGAAACGTGTAAATGAATCGGACAATCAACGAGCCAATGTCCTAAGGAAGCTCTAAGGCATTTCTAAACCCATCTAAATCGGGTCAGAACTGAAGTCAAAGCAAAAGTCAAAGTTTTGCGACTTTCGGTTCCGAACCGAGCCTAAACAGAAAATTGTCGGATCGAACAAGCTTAGACCAGTTCTTATACTAATTACCAAGTTATATGAGTGATAAAAATAGGTTACACGTCTTCTACATTGCTAATTATGTGTTAATTCGAAAATTAAGTTTATGTTGACTTTTTATAACAAACTTTGACCCGACAAATGATCTAGTTAGAGCGGGAATCAGAGGGTGCCCTTTTAAGGGTTTATTGCCCACATAATTACCAACTTATAACTACCTTAAGTTTGACTAATCACTGGACCATTAGTGATTAATCGTTAAGTCAAACCTTAATTACGACGGTTTGACTTTAAGCTAATTAACTAAGCAAAACACGATTAAGGAAGGTTAAGGAAGCTTACCAAGGTCTAATGCACGACTAATGATGCTTGGGGAGTGGCCTTGAGCTCCAGAAACCTTCAGGAGTTGAGTTGGGAATGGATTATCAAAAATTGCAATAATGTGGACCTTTATATAGTGGGTTTGGTTGCTCAAGATTGTGCCAAACAAGTCTATGTTGGATCCCTGATCAATCACAAGTGTCCCTAGAGCCTAAAAACCCTTTTGTGCAGCACAAGGTATTGCAAACAAGCAATAAGAGTCGGTTAAACGGGATGGACAGACACCTGTCCATGTTTTCTGTATCTGGGAGGCTGAGGTGCCCCGTGTAAGGTTCTGGGCAACCTTACGCACCCCGTATGGAGCCCCTGATCAGGTTAAGCAAGTTTCCACTATTTGCAGTTTTGGTCCCCGGTCCTTCTAAAAGTTATTTTACCTTTATTTCTTGCATTATAAGCCCTCTAAATTGATTCCTAAGGACTCCAAGACATAAAAAAACATTGTTAAGTCCTTGGTTACTTTGTTATCACCCGTAAAGCCATAAATTTCAACGTTGATGCTTTTAACCCCTCGCATACGAATTTTACCATAACTTTCTCGTACGATAACGAAACTTGGTGAAATTTTTATCATGCATTCTAGTGAGCATAATTAATTGTGACAAAGATTCGGGTTTGCTAAAGGGTCACTCAGAGGTATTCCTTAAACATGTTGACACATTTAACCCCTGCAGTTTGTAATCTCTCACTTTCTTTCATAACTAGTTTCGTATGATCCATGATTCATTCGTTTAAGGGTATAAACATCATGTAGGGTTATTGTAAAGTATATTTATCCATTGTTGACATTTTGAACCCTTATATTCACATACTTTCCTTGTTTGTCAACTTTAGTCCCTCTAGAGTATTCTTTCACACGTTCAAAGCTTATGACACGTGTCAATACATTATCGAACATGAATTTTCGAGGTGTTACATCCTCACCCCCTTAAAAGAAATCTCGACCTTGAGATTTACTGAAACAAATGAGGGTACTTTTCTTTCATTGTGGACTCTACCTCCCACGTGTACTCGGGACCTCTACGGACTCTACCTCCCATTCTATAATAGTTGTTATATAAATATCAAGGTGGCTCCTTTGGAGACCTTGTGTAGATGAAATATCAAAACATCCGATGGATGAACGAGATTTTGGGAAAGTCCACTTATCAGGATCTAAACGTTGCAGTGGAAACAACGAATAAGATCATACAAATCCCTAATCATCTGTAAGTTGCAAGTACTCGGCAGAAAATCAAGAATTAATGAAAGTAGCAACCCTCCTAAATTCTTGTTAAGGAATAAGGTTCAACAAAAGGTATCACCCAGGAAGGGTGTACCAAATTTGTTAAATTATCGGGCTAGTTAAGCCCTGAATATATAGGATCATTCGAAGGAAATCGAATGTATCAAGATCAAGTAGCTTAGAAGCTAAAACCTATTTAAGGAGCTTAGCGGAGCTCACAATACATTGCACACCAGTGACTGAAGGATGTGTTTCGCCAATAAGTCAAGAAGCACTATCACATAATGATATGCAGATTTATGATATAATGAGCAACCTATGTCGATTAAGGATCGACAGGTGAAGAAGCTCCAAAAGGATACATGTACCTAATATAGGAGTCACTTTGGGAGCTTGGAAAGACTCCAGATATGTTATAGGAGTTAAGTCCATTATGCGACAAAAAGTACTTCCAGCATTTTAACAAATCTCGAGGTCGAGATTTCTTTTAAGGGGGTGAGGATGTAACACCTCGAAAATTCACGTCCTATAATGTATTGACACGTGTCATAAGCTTGAACGTGTGAAAGTATACTCTAGAGGGACTAAAGTTGACAAACATGGAAAGTATGTGAATATAAGGGTTCAAAATGTCAACAATGGATAAATATGCCTTACAATAACCCTACAAGATGTTTATACCTTCACACGAATAAATCATACGAAGCTGAAAACGAAAGAAAGTGAGGAATTTCAAACTACAGGGGTTAAATGTGTCAACATGTTTAAAGTATACCCCTGAGTGACCTTTTAGCAAACCCGAAGCTTTGTAATGATAAATTATACTCACTAGAATAAGTGATAAAAATTTCATAAAGTTTCGTTGTCGTATGAGAAAGTTATGATCAAATTCGTATACAATGGGTTAAAGCGTCAACGTTGAAAATTATGACTTTTCGGGTGATAACCAAGTTAACCAAGGACTTAACAAAGTGGGTATAAGACTTGAAGCCCTTATAAGTTAATTAGAGGGGCTCAAAATGCAAAAATAATGGTGGATTGACCTTTCGAAGAACCAAGAGCCAAGGATGCAAACTGAAAGAAAATTGGTTGCCCTGATAACTGGCTTACGGACCGTAAAGGTCCACCCTTACGGTCCGTAAGGGTCGCCCAGATGCAGCAAATCGTGAAAGTTGGCTGTTCAGCCTTGGAACCGACTTAGATCAGATATTTTCACTTCAAGGGCGACCCCTACATGTTCCTAGGCCTTAGGGGCACTTGTAAATGATCTGGGATCCATGGTAGCATGAGTTGTCAACAATCTAATGGATTAAAATCACTATATAAAGCCTTCATGTTGCAACATTTTGAGCACACCATTCCATCTGCACTTGTGGAGCTTCCTGGAGCATAGGAGCAGACCCAAGTCATCCCTAATAGTGCATTAGACTTTGGTAAGTATGCTTAACCTTTCTTAGTTGAGTTTTTGCTTAGTTTTAGCTTAAAAGTCAAACCGTCGTAATTAACAGTTGACTTCACGATTAATCACTAATGGTCCAGTGATTAGTCGAATTGAAAGTAGTTATAAGTTGGTAATTATGTGGGCAATAAACCCTTAAAAGGGCACCCTCTGATTCCCACTCTAACTAGGACTTTTGTCGGGTCAAAGTTGTTAATAAAAAGTCAACAGGATTCTAATTTGCGATTTAAAACATAATTAACAATGTAGAAGCTTTGCAACCTGTTTTATTACTCTTATAACTTAGTAATTAATGTAAGAACATGTCTAAGCATGTTCGACCCGACAATTTTCTGTTTAGACCCGGTTCGGAACCGAAAGTCGCAAAACTTTGCCTTTTGCTTTGACTTCAGTTCTGACCCGTTTTAGTATGATTTGGAAATGCCTTTGGACTTCCTTAGGACCAGGCTACATGTAGGTATAACCCTATGTGGTTGGTTCATTGTTTGTCCGATTCATTTACACGTTTCCGTTAAATGCTTAAAGTTGACCATAATGCCCTTTTTACCATAAAACGAGATTTTTGAATATGTGAAAGGACAAAGATCTTTGTTACTGATTTATAAACATGTCCCTAAATTTTCACATCAATTTGAGGTCTAGATTAGGAGTTATGCTCAATGGCGTAATTATAACGCTTTTTAGTAATTAAGCGGCGTCATTAGCATAAAGCCTATCTAAACCCAATTTTTGACACCAAACCTTTTACCCACTGATGTAATATAATATTTTGGTATTTTTAAAGATTTTTTAATTATTTTTAACCTGCTCATAACCTAAGGTTATGGCGTTGATTCGGTAAATACCGATTATACCCTTTTCGGTCATAAAATGAGTTCTACATATTATTTTGACACCAATCCAATTGCTACTGATTTTATATAATAAATAAAGTATTTTGAACTTATTAACCTGACCAGAAAACTCACCGGAAATCGCTTAAAACGGCTTTTTAACGCGTATTAAACACTTATGGGTTCAAAACTATTTTGGCATACAAGACTTATTACCAACTGATATAACCTGTTAAAATAAGTTATTTTACTGATGTATTCAGACCCGAATCTCAGAAACTTAAATAATCTCTTTTATAATCTTTAAAATGATCTAAATACCCCTACGATGCTTAAATTGTTATTAAACTCGTTTTGGGCATAATAGAAGGTATCCTACTGATATCACAACATATTTAAGGAATATTAACTTAGGAAACCTGTAGATGACTCTTTTGGTTACTCGTTACGCACTTGTCGCGTTCGGATCGGCTTATGTGACTAGTTTGCATATATTAGCCGAAACGGGTCAAACCATATTTTTTTTATCTCAAAATCCAGAGTGTGTTTAAGTTACCCATATTAAACAAGCATACAAGCTTGTCGGGTCAAAACCACATTCTAAGCCGGTCTTCGCCTTATCATGCGTTTGAACCGCATCTTCCTTTTGAAAACTAACCGGTCTAAGTCAAGACTTAATTAAAGACCCGTTAGGATTCTAACAGGTTATTAAAAACCTTCGTTCCAGATTAGGAGCCCAGTAAAAGATATCTGTACTTGCTGAATTGATATACGGCTGGGATTGAATTTATATTTAGCTCAGGTAAATACTCTTAACTTATTTCCCTATACGGGATTGGGATACGGTATCATAAAAATACCGCTTGGTCGGGTAAGTAATCATTTAGATCGGATTATGATTAATGAAAATTACATGACTCGTTTTAATCTGTATTATTTGGTGTATGGCCTTTGGGAGTTAAATGACCATGTCCCGGATATCCTTGGCATCATTCGAAGAAATAACCACGACCTAAGCACGGGGTGTAGGCGTACACCTGACAGTTGCATTATGTAAAAACTGGTAATCCACTCAGAGGTATCATCCTTGTGGGCATTATACCGAGACTGGTAATCCACTTAAAGGATGATAGCCTGTGGGCATTATACCTGTGGCGTGTCAGTTAATCTAGTCCGACCCTACAAACCGGCCCTAATGGACGACAAATAAGTAAAAATGTATACAAGATTATATACAAATAATTATCCCAAGTTATAAAAGATATTTTGTGCCGAAGTGCATTCAAACCAACTTACAAACTCTTTTCAAAATGAGTCAGTTGAGTTGTATTTACCAGTGTAAACTGACGTATTTTCCAAAAAGGCTAAGTGCAGGTACTAGACGAAATAGGCTGGCTACTCCAGGCATCATTACTCAAGTCTCGCAAGCTCTAGATGTCAAAGTCTGTTGAACAGTTTTTCCTTTTATTTGATCCGCCTGTGGATCCTTTACTTTCCGTTGTAATACTTTGATATTACGTTATATTTGGATTGTAATATATTTATCTTTTGCTTCCGCTGTGCATTTCTATATTGTGTTGTTTGACTATGATGATATCAACTACGTCACGATACTCCCCTACCGAGACCACCGGTCATACATGGAAAATCGGGGTGTGACAGGTTGGTATCAGAGCCAACACTGAGTGAATTAAACGCTAGCCTTTTGTGTTTAATCTCAGTTACACAGTTGCACATTCTTGAGTCTAGACAAGAACATAGGACTAATCCGAATTCGTTTTATTTTGATCCCTTTGTTATTTTTCTTATTAGCCCTTGCATGGGCAAGTCATTTTTATTAGAAGTCCCGTTTAGGGCAACCATATACTTGTTTAAAATTTTTAATGGAACGATTATATTTAAAATATCATTCCTATATTATAAGATCTACCATTATAATAAAATGGCAAAATATAAAAAGGACAAGACCTAGCCATATGTCACATTAAGACAGGGCCAAGATGGTAGATCCACAATTAGATTCAGATCCTTGTTAACAATTCAATTAGGATTGTTCTGCGTTAAATATTAAAAACAATCTTAAAGGTAAAACCTAGCCTAAATGTCACTGCAGACAAGACCAAGATGGTAGAACCTATTCAAGAGATTCAAATCCTTATTAAACATCTGAAAGCATATTAACATGCTTGACAAAGTGTGATACGATAAAATCACATAGGTCATTTTTAATTGGGTTATTCTAAATTCCCTTATTTATATAATCATCCCTTATGGATGAAGTACCCACGGGCTATAATTAACATCCTCTGGACTAAAGACAGTGGTAGCCTACAACTCCCTTTCAAGAAAAGGTAATGAACTTTGATTCAAACCTTAATGCCTCGATTCTGTAAAATTAAGGCTTATAAATTAAACTTGTCTACGTGACTAGGCCTTTTGTGCTATTATTAACTTGTAAATTAGGATTTATGATAAAAATCCTGAATAAAATAAATATCCTTCCTTCCCTGCCGGTATACATATTAAAAAGAATCTTAAAGGTACGACCTAGCCTATATGTCATTCCAGACGAGGCCAAGATGGTAGAACCTATTCAAAGGATTCAAATCCTTGTAACATTGTAAATATGTTAACACTCCTGGCAACAGTGATGCGATAAAATCACACTTGTCATCTTTATATTAGGAATTTTCCAAACCCCTTGTTTAGCCTAAATGATCAATAGGAATCATGGCTAATAAACGTTGAACATGATGAACACATCAAAAACATCCATTGGGATGTATACCTACGGGCAAAGATGTATACATGAAAAGATAGTTTTATTTCATAACTTCTTGTCAAGACGATGTATTATGAAATTTTCCGATCCAAAGGAATCATTGATTATGTTTTAAAAATTTCCCTAGTGACAAGGCCTCTGTGCCATCAAAAAGTCCTTGGGACAAGCCCTTATGCTATATAAAATGTCGGTACGACATTGACAGTCGTGACTTATGTCCCCTGTCTAATAAATATGAAGGATTATATTCTGTTTAAACGCCAAAGATGGTTTATCTAAAAACCTAGGCCAAGCATAATCAAATAAATTTAATACTATCTATTGGTCTATATGGTTGAGTTACACCATGGCTATTTAATCGTCAAGTTCGACAATTCGCTATATAATTAAACAAATTAGTACTACTTGGTTTGTAGTCTTCAAAGCTTCACCATGGCTGACTCCTCTGAAGCTCACAATCATCCAGTTAATCAAAATGACGATTCAAGGAGACCCTGGGTATGGATTTCCTAAGCACTTGTTGAATATGGTATTTAATACCAACGCTTCGAGTATGGAAAACTCTGAAGAAACAAACAACAGTCGCGTTGCTAGAGATGCGACAAATGTTAATAATGAATCCAATGTGAACCCCAAATGTTAATGGAGTAAATCTCCAGAACTGTGATTAACGCAGCTGTTAGGAAGGCTATGAGATAAGTCATAAAAAGATTCAAGAAGCTGAACGCGGTTTGCTTTAAAACGCATATCGCTGCTCATGAGAAGAGCTATATTTATACTTAAATTGCGAAGAATAAACCCAGCAGAATCATGTATGGCAAGGAGCCCCATTCTTTTTAGGATGTACTTAAAAGTACTTCGTCTCTTGGAAGTCAAGAGACTTCAATGATAAAAAGGGGGCCATCGATTGCAAGAAATTGTTAGACGAAATAGAAACCATTAAGTATATCAACGGTTATGCTGGAGAGGACACGGTGAGATATGCACTGCGGTCATTAGAGGGCATACCCTTAATTAGTGAGGACATTAATAAAGTCCATAAGAAAGATCCCCTTACGCAATATGGGATGGTCCAAGTTTTAAGGGCACATTAAGGTTTCAAAGCCTGCTTATTATAAATCCATTATGGATCTACCTCAGCTACTCACGTTTTATAGATTAAGAAATAACCAGTCAAAGCTGAGACTGCCCTAAATTTGTCATAGATTTTGCAGCTAAGTTTAAAAAGATTAAGAATGGAGGCGCTTAACCCTCCTGATGTATGATTAGAGGCAATTCACGTTAATAATGACAAACAGATAAATCCCATATTGTGATTTGACTGCTAAGAGATACGTTTAGGTTCAGGTGCTGCTAAGTCTCTCATAAGATCTTAAGCTTAGAAAACTTTTAGAAATTTTCCCGTGAGAACCCCAGATAATAAGTGTAAGGTAAAACTTCAGACGAAATCGTAAGAACCATTTCTTTTGTTCCTATCAGAAACCTTCAGACGTAGAGCTTTCGAAATGTCCTCTCTGTAAGAGGAACTACGTCAGTATATATAGTTGATATCTCTTTAATCTCTATCGATTCCGAATACCAGATGGTATGATAAAAGCGCCATATGAGGATTGGTATATCTCAATATGTTCCATAGATTGCTTCCATGCCTGATCAGTATGGAGGTTTAATGCATGGGACCACAAAGATATTCCAAGAGGTCATATGGTACTAAAGTCAACTAATGGTATTCAAAGGAGATATCCAGAATGAAATTGTCCAAGTAAATGTTCCCGATTAAGGAATTCGTGGACTAGTAACATAAATGTGTCACTTATTTGACACAAGCAATGATGGGTGAACTGGAGCCTGAGATATGGAAATCTCTGTAACCTCCTTGTACCTTAATTATCTTCTCCTAAGATTACCCTATTTACCCCTGAGAGGCAGGTAGAGTTAAGGTTTATATCCCATTTAAGGTTGTATTATTATGAAATCTCCAAGAACGGCTAGTACCATCATTGGAAGAATCGAAAACCCTGATTAACTAAGTTTTAAAATAGAGGGTTCATATAGCCTAACTCAATATCCTGAGAGTTCGGTATAGTTAACTATGAAAGACGGTTCATTTTTGCTTATGCATTATTTACTGCAACCCTATTTTGGCAACGATTAAGAATCGCCCTCAGCTGCCCAGGATCGTCGATTTGTTCGACTAACTGTAAGGATTAGCTACTCCTTAAGATTAGTTTTGCGCAACGGTTGGAATAACCATCTCACCTTAAGATAAGCTTTTCTATAATAGTTGTTATATAAATATCAAGGTGGCTCCTTTGGAGACCTTGTGTAGATGAAATATCAAAACATCCGTTGGATGGACGAGATTTTGGGAAAGTCCACTTATCAGGATCTAAACGTTGCAGTGGAAACAACGAATAAGATCATACAAATCCCTAATCATCTGTAAGTTGCCAGTATTCGGCAGAAAATCAAGAATTAATGAAAGTAGCAACCCTCCTAAATTCTTGTTAAGGAATAAGGTTCAACAAAAGGTATCACCCAGGAAGGGTGTACCAAATTTGTTAAATTATCGGGCTAGTTAAGCCCTGAATATATAGGATCATTTGAAGGAAATCGAATGTATCAAGATCAAGTAGCTTAGAAGCTAAAACCTATTTAAGGAGCTTAGCGGAGCTCGCAATACATTGCACACTAGTGACTGAAGGATGTGTTTCGCCAATAAGTCAAGAAGCACTATCACATAATGATATGCAGATTTATGATATAATGAGCAACCTATGTCGATTAAGGATCGACAGGTGAAGAAGCTCCAAAAGGATACATGTACCTAATATAGGAGTCACTTTGGGAGCTTGGAAAGACTCCAGATATGTTATAGGAGTTAAGTCCATTATGCGACAAAAAGTACTTCCAGCATTTTAACAAATCTCGAGGTCGAGATTTCTTTTAAGGGGGTGAGGATGTAACACCCTGAAAATTCACGTCCTATAATGTATTGACACGTGTCATAAGCTTGAACGTGTGAAAGTATACTCTAGAGGGACTAAAGTTGACAAACATGGAAAGTATGTGAATATAAGGGTTCAAAATGTCAACAATGGATAAATATGCCTTACAATAACCCTACAAGATGTTTATACCTTCACACGAATAAATCATGGATCATACGAAGCTGAAAACGAAAGAAAGTGAGGAATTTCAAACTACCGGGGTTAAATGTGTCAACATGTTTAAAGTATACCTCTGAGTGACCTTTTAGCAAAACCGAAGCTTTGTAATGATAAATTATACTCACTAGAATAAGTGATAAAAATTTCATAAAGTTTCGTTGTCGTATGAGAAAGTTATGATCAAATTCGTATACAATGGGTTAAAGCGTCAACGTTGAAAATTATGACTTTTCGGGTGATAACCAAGTTAACCAAGGACTTAACAAAGTGGGTATAAGACTTGAAGCCCTTATAAGTCAATTAGAGGGGCTTAAAATGAAAAAATAATGGTGGATTGACCTTTCGAAGAACCAAGAGCCAAGGATGCAAACTGAAAGAAAATTGGTTGCCCTGATAACTGGCTTACGGACCGTAAAGGTCCACCCTTACGGTCCGTAAGGGTCGCCCAGATGCAGCAAATCGTGAAAGTTTGCTGTTTAGCCTTGGAACCGACTTAGATCAGATATTTTCACTTCAAGGGCGACCCCTACATGTTCCTAGGCCTTAGGGGCACTTGTAAATGATCTGGGATCCATGGTAGCATGAGTTGTCAACAATCTAATGGATTAAAATCACTATATAAAGCCTTCATGTTGCAACATTTTGAGCACACCATTCCATCTGCACTTGTGGAGCTTCCTGGAGCATAGGAGCAGACCCAAGTCATCCCTAATAGTGCATTAGACTTTGGTAAGTATGCTTAACCTTTCTTAGTTGAGTTTTTGCTTAGTTTTAGCTTAAAAGTCAAACCGTCGTAATTAACGGTTGACTTCACGATTAATCACTAATGGTCCAGTGATTAGTCGAATTGAAAGTAGTTATAAGTAGGTAATTATGTGGGCAATAAACCCTTAAAAGGGCACCCTCTGATTCCCACTCTAACTAGGACTTTTGTTGGGTCAAAGTTGTTAATAAAAAGTCAACAGGATTCTAATTTGCGATTTAAAACATAATTAACAATGTAGAAGCTTTGCAACCTGTTTTATTACTTTTATAACTTAGTAATTAATGTAAGAACATGTCTAAGCATGTTCGACCCGACAATTTTCTGTTTAGACCCGGTTCGGAACCGAAAGTCGCAAAACTTTGACTTTTGCTTTTCAGTTCTGACCCGTTTTAGTATGATTTGGAAATGCCTTAGGACTTCCTTAGGACCAGGCTACATGTAGGTATAACCCTTTGTGGTTGGTTCATTGTTTGTCCGATTCATTTACACGTTTCCGTTAAATGCTTAAAGTTGACCATAATGCCCTTTTTACCATAAAACGAGATTTTTGAATATGTGAAAGGACAAAGATCTTTGTTACTGATTTAAAAACATGTCCCTAAATTTTCACATCAATTTGATGTCTAGATTAGGAGTTATGCTCAATGGCGTAATTATAACGCTTTTTAGTAATTAAGCGGCGTCATTAGCATAAAGCCTATCTAAACCCAATTTTTGACACCAAACCTTTTACCCACTGATGTAATATAATATTTTGGGATTTTTAAATATTTTTTAATTATTTTTAACCTGCTCATAACCTAAGGTTATGGCGTTGATTCAATAAATACCGATTATACCCTTTTCGGTCATAAAATGAGTTCTACATATTATTTTGACACCAATCCAATTGCTACTAATTTTATATAATAAATAAAGTATTTTGAACTTATTAACCTGACCAGAAAACTCAGATTTCCGGTATAACCCGGAAATCGCTTAAAACGGCTTTTTAACGCGTATTAAACACCTAGTATGGGTTTAAAACTATTTTGGCATACAAGACTTATTACCAACTGATATAACCTGTTAAAATAAGTTATTTTACTGATGTATTCAGACCCGAATCTCAGAAACTTAAATAATCTCTTTTATAATCTTTAAAATTACCAAAATACCCCTACGGGGCTTAAATTGTGATTAAACTCGTTTTGGGCATAATGGAAGGTATCCTACTGATATCACAACATATTTAAGGAATATTAACTTAGGAAACCTGTAGATGACTCTTTTGGTTACTCGTTACGCACTTGTCGCGTTCGGATCGGCTTATGTGACTAGTTTGCATATATTAGCCGAAACGGGTCAAACCATATTTTTTTATCTCAAAATACAGAGTGTGTTTAAGTTACCCATATTAAACAAGCATACAAGCTTGTCGGGTCAAAACCACATTCTAAACCGGTCTTCGCCTTATCATGCGTTTGAACCGCATCTTCCTTTTGAAAACTAACCGGTCTAAGTCAAGACTTAATTAAAGACCCGTTAGGATTCTAATAGGTTATTAAAAACCTTCGTTCCAGATTAGGAGCCCAGTAAAAGATATCTGTACTTGCTGAATTGATATACGGCTGGGATTGAATTTATATTTAGCTCAGGTAAATACTCTTAACTTATTTCCCTATACGGGCTTGGGATACGGTATCATAAAAATACCGCTTGGTCGGGTATGTAATCATTTAGATCGGATTGTGATTAATGAAAATTACATGACTCGTTTTAATCTGTATTATTTGGTGTATGGCCTTTGGGAGTTAAATGACCATGTCCCGGATATCCTTGGCATCATTCGAAGAAATGGCCATGACCTAAGCACGGGGTGTAGGCGTACACCTGACAGTTGCATTATGTAAAAACTGGTAATCCACTCAGAGGTATCATCCTTGTGGGCATTATACCGAGACTGGTAATCCACTTAAAGGATGATAGCCTGTGGGCATTATACCTATGGCATGTCAGTTAATCTAGTCCGGCCCTACAAACCGGCCATAATGGACGACAAATAAGTAAAACTGTATACAAGATTATATACAAATAATTATCCCAAGTTATAAAAGATATTTTGTGCCGAAGTGCATTCAAACCAACTTACAAACTCTTTTCAAAATGAGTCAGTTGAGTTGTATTTACCAGTGTAAACTGACGTATTTTCCAAAAAGGCTAAGTGCAGGTACTAGACGAAATAGGCTGGCTACTCCAGGCATCATTACTCAAGTCTCGCAAGCTCTAGATGTCAAAGTCTGTTGAACAGTTTTTCCTTTTATTTGATCCGCCTGTGGATCCTTTACTTTCCGGTGTAATACTTTGATATTACGCTATATTCAGATTGTAATATATTTATCTTTTGCTTCCGCTGAGCATTTCTATATTGTGTTGTTTGACTATGATGATATCAACTACGTCACGATACTCCCCTACCGGGCCCATCGGTCATACGTGGAAAATCGGGGTGTGACAATAAGCAACTGATCCGACACATTCAATGATCTCGAATGGTCCTATGTATCTCGGGCTTAACTTGCCTTTCTTACCAAATCGCATTACCCCTTTCCAGGGTGATACTTTAAGTAGTACCTTGTCACCTACCTCGAACTTCAGAGGTTTACGCCTTAAATCTGCGTAGCTTTTCTGCCTATCCCTGGCAGCTTTGAGACGATCGCGTATTTGCACAATCTTATCTGTCGTCTCCAGGACTATTTCAGGTCCTGTCGGTTGGACATCTCCAACTTCCGCCCAACATACGGGCGTTCTGTACTTCCTACCGTACAAGTCCTCGAAAGGCGCAACTTTAATGCTGGTATGATAGCTATTGTTATAGGAGAACTCGACTAATGGCAGGTGGTTATCCCAACTACCACCTAAGTCAATCACACATGCTCGAAGCATGTCTTCCAAAGTTTGGATTGTACGCTCACTTTGCCCGTCCGTCTGAGGGTGGTAAGCCGTATTGAAATTTAAGCGCGTGCCCAAGGATTGTTGGAAACTTTTCCAAAAATGTGACGTGTATCTAGTATCTCTCTCAGAGATAATAGACACTGGTATGCCATGCAGAGATACAATCTTATCTACGTACAATTGGGCTAACATGTCGGAGCTATAGGTCTCCTTAATAGGTAGGAAATGTGCTGACTTAGTCAGTCTATCTACTATCACCTATATGGTATCATTTCCTTTCTTTGTCTTTGGCAACTTGGTGATGAAATCCATTGTCACCATTTCCCACTTCCACATGGGAAGTTCAGGTTGTTGTAGCAAACCTGACGGCTTTTGATGTTCAGCTTTGACTTGCGCACACGTCAAACATTTAGCTACATAGGTAGCTATAGACTTCTTCAAGCCTATCCACCAAAAATTTGCTTTCAGATCCTGGTACATCTTGTCAGCTCCAAGATGAACAGAATATTTAGAACTGTGGGCTTCCTGGAGGATAACATCTCGAAGTCCTCCATAAACTGGAACCCATATTCGTCCATTCAACCTCAGAATTCCGTCCTTGCCATAGGATAACTGTTCTTCAGTTACTCCTAGCTTTTCATCAGGATAGTTAGCTTCCAGCACAGCTTCCTTCTGCGCAGCTAACAACCTTTCATTCAAACTATTCTTTATCTCAATGCTCTTGGCATTGATTCTTAAAGGCTTCACTCTTTCCTTTCGACTTAAGGCATCGGCGACTACATTCGCCTTGCCAGGATAGTATCTTATCTCACAATCATAATCATTCAAATTTTCCATCCAACGTCGTTGCCTCACGTTCAAATCCTTTTGGTTAAACAGGTGCTGGAGGCTCTTGTGATCAGAATAGATCACACACTTGATACCATATAAATAGTGCCTCCATAGCTTCAGTGCAAACACAACGGCACCCAACTCCAAGTCATGGGTGGTGTAATTCTTTTCATGCACCTTTAACTGACGTGAAGCATAGGCAATAACTTTTCCTTTCTGCATAAGTACACATCCCATCCCGGTGTGTGATGCATCACAATATACCACAAACTCTTCTATTCCATCAGGCAATGTCAACACAGGTGCATTGCTTAGCTTCTGCTTAAGGATATCAAAGGATTCTTGTTGCTTCGGTCCCCAGTCAAACATAATATTCTTCCTAGTCAAAGAAGTTAGGGGTGCAGCAATCCTTGAAAAAAATTCAATTAAACGCCTGTAATATCCTGCCAATCCCAAAAAAACTGCGAATTTCTGTGGGCGTCTTCGGCTCTTGTCAATTCATGACAGCTTCAACCTTAGCGGGATCTACCTGGATTCCGTGTTTACTAACCACATGTCCAAGAAATTGGACTTCATGAAGCCAAAATTCACACTTAGAGAATTTGGCGTAGAGCTTTTCTCGATGAAGCAGTTTCAGAATGCAATGGAGGTGCTTCTCGTGGTCAGTGTCACACCCTGGCTTTGCGGAAGCGTGGTTAATTTGGTGTGACTTCTTAATACCATAGCTTAACCATAACAAGCTATATGAATTAAAAACATGCAAGATCATCCATTAAGTTTTTGAAAACCAAACACAATACCATTGTTTTAACGTACCCTGACAAACATAATCTTGTTCCACAACCATTACAAACTTGAAACATAACATAGACATGGTTTAAGGACTGTGTCTTGTCCAGGAAAGAGACACATCCCCTAAACCCCGGATGACCTTGGAAACTAGTGCAGCGGAAAACATGCCATACCGTGCCAGATCTCGTTAATTTCCTGAAATACATGTAAGTTGAAAAATCAACAATAATGTTGAGCGAGTTCATGTGCAAGTGAGTAAGTAAAACACTTGTAAGTATAAAAGTTTCCTGGTATGTAGCAGTGTAAGAGGACTTGTGATCACCAATGGTTTGCAAGGCCATTAGCATGTAGTGAAGTGCAAGTAGGAAGATACAAACCTAGCGTATTTGGCGTTGGGGCACCAAGTCACCACCTGGTCCATTATGCGGGCTCAGGGGTTGGGCTCGCTACACCCAGATAGATCTACCGCTTAAGTCCCTCGGTGTTCTAACTACCCATTCACATGATCTAAAACCTCCTTACGTTAATCATACCATGTATAAAGTACTTGTAAACAAAGTAACATGTATTTCACCCCCGCAGTTAAGAAAACTGAAAACAGTTAGAGAAAAGGGGGACATGAACTCACAGTCGGTGCGTCTCTACCAAGTACTCCAAGTCAGAAAGCTGTGCGACGACCTACAAGTGCTAATTCTATTAGACGGACGGCCGTGCCTTAGCTTTATAGTTTAAGTCTTTGGGAAATAGTTAGACAACTATTTCGTGTTTACATTCTGTATATACTTGGTAGTTAATTTCCTTCCCAAGGATGGGGGATACAATACATGTGCGTAAGTTACGTTTTATCATTCGTGTGGTAATGTAATTACCGGTGTAACTTATATAATCATAGTGAAAGCGTTCGCAAAGTTTTGGAATCATTAACGCTTGTAAATATTATTTTTACTCTAAAATAATATTTATGCATTTTCACAAAATAATCATAAACAGTGTTGTGACAAAACATATTTATCACGTTAACTTAGTGAAAATCCCACCTCCGAATATTTAGTAAATAAAGTCGTGGCGAAATTTTATGTTTCGAAAATATGTCAAAAATAGTTCTAACACTTGTTGCGTAAATAATTCTAAGTGTTAGGTTTTAGAAAATTTCGCCAGAGTTTCCTCTGTAACTGGAGGTGGCCACGCTCTCAAGCGTATCATTTTCTTTTTGAAAACAACCCGCGATCATCAACAATCAACTCTTACGTTTTAACACGCGAAACGCTACCCTTGTCGTTACAGTTTCAATATGTGGAAACTGGACTGTTTTCGGACGACTAAATAAAATACTTAACCCTTTCCAAAAATTCCCTAATTTTTACAGGTCGTCCTAATCGACCCAAAAATGATTGTATAAAAATATCGGGGTCCAGTTTCTTATCAATAATTTACAGAAAATCGTTTACCGAACTGTGATCAGATTTGTCACATTCTGATCACAGTTTACGGAAAAAGTCGTCAAAAATTCCTCGTATGTCCGTTTATCGAAATTCCAGTTTGAGGGTCACAAATACATCCGTGACCATCTTAGATAAAAGTTTCAGGGGCTGGTTCGGTTCGGGTTTTAAGTTGTGATCGAAAACGCACAGCCCAATTCACTGCAGTAACAAACAGCCTTAGCTGCTGTCACGAAAACAGGTTTTTAAAATAGTAACCGACGTCAGAAAAATACGATTCCAGCGCCATTTTCTTCGTTTTTCGAAATGACACGATTTAGGCTTTTGAAATTCCGTTTTTCGAGTTTTTAAAGTCTGTTTACAGCCTGTAGAAGGCGGCTGAAAAAGTAACTCAGAATGTTATTTTAAGGTTTAAACATTACTAAATAGCCTTATGTTAAGATCCATGACTTTACCAAACCGGGTTAAATGGTGATCCGAGCTACCACATCGTAGATCGGGTCTAAATAAACACATCTTCCAAGTACTACAACTTTTACACAAGTTAAATGCTATTAACCACCATTTTTATAGTTTTTACTAGACTTTTATGCATCATTTTGCATGTTAACGATATTTATCCGACAAAAATCCTTTTAACCACCTTAGATAAGTTCACAAATGAGTTTTAAGTGTTATACCTCTAGCTCAAGGCTAGGGAAGATTCTTGAAGAAAAACGCGTGGATAAAAGCTAACGAGAGAGGTCCTTCGTGTTCCGCTTGCTCCAAAGCTCCTAATACTCGACCTTGAAGTGTGTATGAGCTTGGAATGGAGAGATCAAGGGCCGAAAGTGGGTGTAAGGGGGCTGGGGTGTTCGGCCGAGAGCTAGGTGAGGGAGGGAGAGAGTTGAGTTGGTGATTATGTGAAGTGATAATGTCTTAAGGGTTAAGTGTTTATTTATAGGAAAAATTAGATGTTATTATCCCATGGATAATGTGTCATGTAGATATTAGACAACCATTAATAAACAAATCATCCAAGTACGATTATGTTCCCCCATAGTTAGGCCGGTTATGAGAGGGGGGGGGGGGGGGGGTTGGTTCGATCTCAAGTAGGTAGTTAGGGAGTTTAGTTAGGTTAATTAGGTTAGTTAAGTAATTAACCCCGTTACTTGTATGTTATGTGTTATGGCGGGTGTTAGGGTAATCAGGGGCCCTAACTGGCTCAGAAAAATATAAATAGTGAAAATATTAATATTTTCATGTTCCGGGTATAATCCGGTTGTTCGGTTGGATAATAATCCGTTAAAGCGTTATAAAAGCTTTAAAGTGTCGTTATTAACATTTTTAGTGACACATTTCATTCCTGACACTTTAGAAAGTGTCTAGTGTTATTTTCCCCATATTTTGGCACTTTACTAGTCAGCTAGCAGCTGGGTTATGTGTTAAAGTGCTGTGTTTTGTACTTAAAGTACGTTTTTAGGCACATCCAATCAGTGTATCTTATTCCTAGAGACGCAGTTCTACAACCCTTATAACCCTACACTCACTACCAGTGTAGTCCAAATATTTGAGGCTCTTAACAGGCCTTAGAGGCAGTGTCTGCCTGATGCTGGTTGTATCAGCATGTTCACTGTGTATCCGTTTAGTGCTACTGTGCTTTTTGTGCATCATGTTTGTCACTAAGGTGCCGTATGTAAATATTGTAGTGACAGTAAGCAATTATGATGCAAGTAAGTTCATGTATCAGTATTTCAAGTAGCAGTTCATCAGCTAGTTCAAACAAGCACAGTAATTAAGCAGTAATTAATCAGTAATTAAGTTGTACGGATACCTGGTTTAGTGCGGGTTGTCACATTCTCCCCCCGTTAAATAAATTTCGTCCCGAAATTTAAGCTCTGCTTGTAGAAGCAGGGTTCTTAGGAAAAAGGTGGGGGTATTTCTCTTTCATCCGGTCCTCACGTTCCCAGGTGAATTCAGGACCATGTCTGGCATTCCAACGAACTTTGACGAGTTTGACACTGCTCCGGCGGGTCTTGTTAACTTTCCAATCCATGACCTCAACAGGTTCTTCAACGAAGTGGAGCGTGTCGTCAATATGAATCTCGTCGATGGGAATGGCAATGTCAATTTGAGTTGGACTTTTCTTTAAATTGGATACATGAAATGTATCGTGAACGCCATTTAGTTCAGCAGGTAGGTCCAACTTGTATGCTACTGTTCCAATCCTTTCCAGAATTCTGAAAGGACCAATGTAGCGCGGATTTAACTTCCCACGCTTCCCAAAGCGTGCCACCCCCTTCCAGGGTGAAACTTTCAATAACACCATCTCTCCGACTTGGAAGTCCACATGCTTCCGGTTTGGATCCGCATAGGCCTTTTGTCTGTGGCGAGCGGCTTCGATGCGTTTAAGTATTTGCGCAATCTTGTCTGTCGTCTCTTGGACGATCTCGGGACCAGCAAGCTGCCTATCACCTGCGTCAGACCAACATAGGGGTGATCGGCACTTGCGTCCGTATAGGGATTCAAATGGCGCGACACCAATACTGGTGTGGTAGCTGTTGTTGTATGAAAATTTGACCAAAGGTAAGTGTTTATCCCAGCTACCGCCCAAATCCATAACACATGCCCTCAGCATGTCTTCCAAAGTTTGTATCGTTCGCTCGCTCTGGCCGTCAGTTTGCGGATGGAACGCAGTGCTCAGATTCAACTGTGAGCCAAAGGCTTCTTGGAAGGATTGCCATATCCTTGACACAAACCTTCCGTCTCTATCAGAGATGATCGAGAGAGGTACTCCATGACGTGCTACGATCTTTCTCATGTAAATTTCCGCAAGTTTACTAGTACTGTCTTTCTCCTTGATTGGCAGAAAGTGTGCGGACTTTGTTAGGCGGTCAACAATCACCCAAATCATATCCTGGCCTCTTGGCGTTCTTGGCAATTTCGTAACAAAATCCATTGAGATTTGTTCCCATTTCCACTTGGGAATCTCAGGTTGTTGCAGTAACCCTGAAGGCTTCTGGTATTCCGCCTTGACCTTAGCGCACGTTAAACATTTGCTCACGTAAACAGCAACGTCGCCTTTCATTCTAGGCTACCAGTAATAATCTTTGAGATCCTGGTACATCTTATCCGATCCAGGGTGGATAGAGTACCGTGACTTGTGCGCTTCGTCGAAAATAACTTCCCTTAATCCACCAAACAGAGGAACCCAAACCCTTTTCTCAAACATAACGTTCCTTCCTCGTTTGGTACCAAAAGCTTCTCCATTCCACGGAGATATTCTTCCTCAAGGTTTCCCTCCTTGAGAGCTTCCTTTTGTGCCGCACGAATGCGCGAGGAAAGATCGGTTCGTATAATCATCTCTAGAGCCCTAACCCTTATGGGCTTGATCCTTTCCTTCCGACTTAGGGCATCGGCGACCACATTCGCCTTCCCCGGATGATACTTTATCTCGCAGTCGTAGTCGTTTTGTAACGACTCTCATCAAAAGTCATAATTATTAAATTAATTTGACCAATAGGAAACCCTAATTGAGACACCCAAGTGATTCTGTGCAAACCCTAATAGTTTCATAATTTTCAGAATCAGGATTAGGGCCCCTAAAACTCAGGGGGGGTACACCCTAGTGGATGATTATCCACTTAAATTGCTGTCAACATATGAGAATTCGAGTTTGTCAAGTCATCAGGTCTAGTCCCACACGTGGCTACTCTATAACTGACTTTTGAACCCTTACGCACCGTATCCAAGTTTGGCCTACGATGCGCAGGCTGTTTAAAACGCATACGATGCGTAGAGGAATATGGCATACGGTGCGTATGATAAGCATACGATGCGCAGGGTATGTATGGCCTACGATGCGCAGGGGTTCCAAAATTTCAGCTATAAATAGCAGGCATTGGCATTCGAAATCTGGACACTTTACGTCGAGAGAATTCTCGATTATACATCGAATTAGTTGCTGTACACTTCAATTAACACACACAGGTCTTTAATTGAAGCTGCAATCAGGGTATTAGCACAATCGCTGCTACGATTCATTGTCCGATTGATTCAAATATCCAATGAATGTTTAAGTGCCGCCCACATTAGGGTTATACTTTATCGTTCGTCATTAATTTGACGGATTGTCGTTAATTCGATAGGTAAAGTATTATACTTTATCATTCGTTGTTAATTCAACGGATCATCGTTAATTCGATGGATAAAGTATTATACCTTGTCGTTCATTGTTAATTCAATGGATCATCGTTAATTCGATGGACAAAGTATTGCATTTTGACATTCATTGTGAAAATTTGATCTCGTGAGTTATCGTAAATGCTGGATTGATTACTAATTCCAAAATTGTGTGCTTGTTATTAAAATTAGGATAAAAGGCTAATCAGTAGGCTAGGCTCTGCCCGTATAAATCTGCAAAGTGAGTCATTCTCTCTTTTTATCAAATCTATTTACAAAATCATGTTTTATTCAAAGTTATAATTACGGGGATTAAGTCTTTGTAATCACCAAGTTACAGCCGGTATGTGGGGTTTTGTATACATTACTTGATAATCGTCACCATTGGGGCAGCCAGTGGGGGATATGACCGCAGTCACAGACACCATTGGACGAATGGGCCAATGGGTCGAGTGGCAAGTACCGTGGGTAGTTGGCTTGATATCAGAAACATTGTAATCGCTCTTAATACTGTATATTATAACAAATGTGTCATTTTAGTAAATAGAATGATTCACTCAGTATTTCCCGCTGACAAAACCTTTTTCAAACATGTTTCAGGTGATCTGTTGTAATTCAGGAAAAGTGCTGGGAAGCATTTCAAGCTTACTGATAGTGGCTCAATATAAAATAAAGAAATGATTTTGTAATATCACGCTTTTATAATAAAAATATAATATTGTAAATTATCGGGTTTATCCCGAATTGTGAAATAAAATAACCGGGGAAAAATTTTAGCTTTAAGCGATCCTGTTTCCGCTGTTAAACTCAATTAAAATAAATACCGCAGTATTTTCTGCCGCGGCTCCTGAAACGGGTCAAACCGGGTCGTGGGCCGTGACAGAAAAAGGTGGTATCAGAGCCACTGGGTTAAGCTGATTAAGTATTTAGAAATACTCAAAATTTTTCCTGATTACAGCCACTGGGTTAAGCTGATTAAGTATTTAGAAATACTCAAAATTTTTCCTGATTACAGCCACTGGGTTAAGCTAATTAAGTATTTAGAAATACTCAAAATTTTTCCTGATTACAGCCACTGGGTTAAGCTAATTAAGTATTTAGAAATACTTAATTTTTCCTGATTACTATTATATGATTATGTGTTTTATTAACTGACTATTTGTTAATTTTAATATGGGCATATTTTTATATATATATTGTTATATTTGTTGTTCTATTATCATTAATCGAAAAATATTATATATAAATTTATTTGATTAATATATGGAATTACCTAATATATATTACTATATTGTGGTAAAGAAATTATATTTTTATGTTTAAAAGTATACTCTTATTTAAAATTTTTGTTTAGTTAATTATTATTAATAATTTTATCGTTAATAATAATATATTCATAGTAGTGATATTAAGATTATTATTTTTTTTTTTTTAAAATATATAAGATTATTATCAAAGGCAGATATTGGATAACCTAGCCTTAGTTATGCATGGACTGATCACCTATGCTTAAACAAGGCAGCACTAACCAATATCCACCATGATAATGACTAATTAATATATATATAAATTAAGTCATCATACTTATTTAGTATATAAATTTTTATATATTGATTTCTGTAAATAGTAAATATAAATCTTTAAATATTTTGATTTAAAGTTTAATATTTTTATTATCTACAGTCTAGAAATTTTATAAATAAATTATAAATAAAACTTAGTATGTTTTAATTTTCAGTTGGTTTGATAGTATGAAATATTACTTAAAAAGTTGTTCTATAAAATTTTGTTATGACTTAGTAATTGTATGTATATTACTAAACAACATGAGTGATGTGTCAGAAGCCTTCAAAAGTTAAATCTCTATCCAGTAAGAATAGAAGTTTCCAGAGATTTTAATAGGTATATATCAGATATAGAAGGACCTATAGAATTCAATGCTTTACCTTTCGAGAAACCTAAGCCTAAGAAAATGGAAATTGGGGAAAGTTCTAGGCAAATGGAGGAATTACCATCTCAGGAAGAGTTAGATTTTATAATGGCAACCGATGATACTATTAAGCCTGTTAATGAAAATAATTTTATGAACTTAGAACCATCTATTCCAAATTCTTCTAATCACTGGAATATAGACGAATGGTTAGATAATGAAATACTGTTACAAAACCATCCCTATAGGCTTTTTCCTAAGTACAATCCAGAACCTTTACCAAATTTACCAATAAGTAACAAGAATAGGACTGAACTCCATCATTTTGACAACATAAATGCTGGGAATAGGATCCAAGAGACTTTGGGACAAATCTCCTGGAAATACGATGAGAAGAAACGCCGTTACTAGAACATCATCTTACAAAGGATAGGGGAATTATGAAACTGTGGTTGTATAATAATAACAGTAAAATCAGTATGTGTAAATAAAAATAATAAAACGGGTGTATATAGAAACATGATATAAGGAAATATTAGAAAAGTTACAATTTTGTTTGTATATTCGTTTATGTGATTATGTGAAACTAAATTGTGACATTAGATTATTTCCTTTATACTAATTATGTATCTATAAAATAGATATCAGATGGAAAACGCTAATAATAAACCAGTTAATGAGGTTAATCAATCTGAACACCAACTAGGGGATCAATATGTGACTAAGCAAGATATAGAAAATATCATTGCTCAAGAGATAGCTAACACTATTCCAGGAATAGTTGCTCAAGGGATAGTCAATGCTATACCAGCAATCATTACTGCTGTTAAAAAAATCCAATCGAACCACAACATGTTGTTCCTAGTAAACGCATTTCTGAAGATAATTTCAGTAATAGCGTAAATGGAGGCGGTAATCATGTTAATCATGATAAACCATGGCAAGCTCCGCTCCCTAAGAAAAGGAAAGTTGCAACGCCTGGTTGCACTTATAAGGAATTTCTTGCTTGTAAACCCACTAAGTTCGCAGGCAATGAAGGAGCGACTGCAGTACTGCGTTGGTTAGAGAAAACCGAGGCAGTAATTGCTATAAGTAAATATGCTCAAGATGATCAGGTTATGTACGCTTCAAACCTTTTCAAAGAAGTAGCGCTAGAATGGTGGAATACGATGTTACAAGTAAAAGGAAGAAGGATGGCGTATGCTATGAACTGGGAAGAATTTTGTAGAAAGAAAATTCTGTCCTGAGTACGAAAAAGATCAAATGGCAAATAAGTTTCTAACCCATCGGATGGTAGATATAGATTGTCGAGGATATACTACGACATTCTTCGAATATGCTCGAATGGTACCAATCCTGGCTTCGCCAGAACCGGTACTTATTTCTCGTTATATTTGGGGATTGATTTCCGAGATCCGTAATATTGTCAAAGCTACAAAACCTCGCACAATTGATGATGCGGTGGAATTAGCCAATACTATAAATGACGAGCTAGTACGGACAAAAGAAGAAAATAGAAGGAAGGAAGTAGCCCAAAAGATTACCCAAGAATTCAGTCCGGGTAACCATAACCATTTCAAGAAAAGAGGGAATGGGCAAACTTCTATTAGTCTATTTTGCAAATTTTGCAAAAAGAAGCATTTTGGAAGATGCAAAGGATATTGTAATTTTTGTAAGATTCCAGGGCATCAAGAAGAAGACTGCAGGAGGAAGAAATTTTCAGTTTGCTACAACTGTAGAGAAACTGGACATCTTAGGCCAGATTGTCCAAAACTGAATAAACCATTCGACAATCAAGCCAAACCAGCAGAAGGAGCAAAAAGGAATGAGAGAGAGCCTTTCAGCTAACTACTCATGAGGACGAGATGATTCCAGATGTGATAGCCGGTATGTTCTTAGTTTACAACATTTACCTAAAAGTATTATTTGACTCTGGTGCCAACCAAAGTTTTATAAATACTTTACTCTGCCAAATTCTTAACTTACCATTTACCAACATTAGATAGATTTCTATATTAGAAACGGTTGATGAGAATTCAGTAAGAATAAATAAGGTTATGCAGAACATAGAAATAAGTTATAGGTTTTCTACAACCCTATTACCTATAAAATTAGTTGAATTCGATGTTATGATCATTATCTGTGATCAGAATTTCTTGGAAATTTAATCAACCATCAGAGAAATAATTATGATTACAGGAGATAAACCATGTAAGTCTATGAGGTTCATATCAGTAATGGAAATTGCTAATTATGAACGAAAGCAAGGAACAGTATATATGATTTCAGTAAATCATTAATACTAAAGATACAGAATTTAAGGAAATTTCTGTAAATTTAGAATAACCAGATATATTTCCAGAAGATTTACCTGGATTACCACCAGATATGAAGATAGAATTTAGGATTTATCAAATTCCAGGAATTTTACCGATAAGCCAAGGACCCTTATCGATTAACACAATATTAGTTATTAAGAAAAGTATGGTTCAATAAGAATGTGTATTGATTATAGGAAATTGAATAAGGTTATAATTAAGAATCAATACTCATTACTAAGAATTAATGATCTATTCGATCAATTTCAGGAAGATAGATAGTTTTCTAAGATCAACTTATGTTCCAGTATCAGAGGAAGATATATCTAAGACTATTTTCAGAACTAGCAATGGTCATTACTATTTTACAATCATGCCCTTGGATTAAAGAATGCAACCGTAGCATTTAGGGACATGATAAATAGGATCTGTAAACCCTATTTGGATAAATTGGTAAATATCTTCAAATGACGATATACTTATTATTCCAAAAATCAGGAAGAACATTGACAGCACTGGCATGTATTCTTAACTTTGTTAAGAAAAGAAAAGCTTAACGCCAAATTTTCGAAGAATGAATTTTTGGCTGATAGAAGTACAATTTTAGGTCATATGGTGAATCATGAAGGTATTCACTTAGATCTTGCTAAGATAGCAGTGATTACCAAATGGAAGATTTTGAAGTATAAAGTAATACTTCAAAGCTATGATTTGGATATATGTTAATACAACGCAAAAAGGTAATTGCGTAGGCCTCAAGCCAATTGAAAAAGTCCGAAGAAAACTATATCAACTCATGAGTTAGAATAAGAACCATAATTTTTGCCTTAAAGATTTGAAGATATTATCTGTATGGTAGTAAGGATACTATCTATACAGATTATAAGAAGTTAAGATATATATTTATAGGCAAAAAGAATTGGAGGTAAAGGAGATGAATGAAAATCCTAAGTGACTACAACTGTGATATTTGGTATCACAAAGGAAAAGCTAAAAACGGCAAGAGATAGTCATAAGAATTATGCAAATAATAGATAAAAGTCGTTGGAGTTTGAGTTGGAGACAAAATACTATTAAAAGTATCTCCTTGGAAAGGAGTGATTAGATTTGGTAAGAAAGGAAATCTAAGACCAAATTATGTAAGATCATTTCCAGTAAATTCAACGTATTGGATTAGCTACTTATAGTTTACAACTACCAGGAAGGTTAGTTGGAATACATGATATATTTTATATATCTAATCTCAAGAAATGTCTATCAGACGAATCTTTTGTAGTACCTTTCTAAGATATAAAGGTAAACAAATAGTATTAAGTAAAGTAGGATTCAAAGACAGGATCCTAATATACTTGGGAACTGGAATCCAAAAGAAAGAAAAAGTATTCTCAATTATTCCAGTAAATCTCGAGGACGAGATTTTTATTAAGTTGGGGAGAATGTAACGACTCTCATCAAAAGTCATAATTATTAAATTAATTTGACCAATAGGAAACCCTAATTGAGACACCCAAGTGATTCTGTGCAAACCCTAATAGTTTCATAATTTTCAGAATCAGGATTAGGGCCCCTAAAACTCAGGGGGGGTACACCCTAGTGGATGATTATCCACTTAAATTGCTGTCAACATATGAGAATTCGAGTTTGTCAAGTCATCAGGTCTAGTCCCACACGTGGCTACTCTATAACTGACTTTTGAACCCTTACGCACCGTATCCAAGTTTGGCCTACGATGCGCAGGCTGTTTAAAACGCATACGATGCGTAGAGGAATATGGCATACGGTGCGTATGATAAGCATACGATGCGCAGGGTATGTATGGCCTACGATGCGCAGGGGTTCCAAAATTTCAGCTATAAATAGCAGGCATTGGCATTCGAAATCTGGACACTTTACGTCGAGAGAATTCTCGATTATACATCGAATTAGTTGCTGTACACTTCAATTAACACACACAGGTCTTTAATTGAAGCTGCAATCAGGGTATTAGCACAATCGCTGCTACGATTCATTGTCCGATTGATTCAAATATCCAATGAATGTTTAAGTGCCGCCCACATTAGGGTTATACTTTATCGTTCGTCATTAATTTGACGGATTGTCGTTAATTCGATAGGTAAAGTATTATACTTTATCATTCGTTGTTAATTCAACGGATCATCGTTAATTCGATGGATAAAGTATTATACCTTGTCGTTCATTGTTAATTCAATGGATCATCGTTAATTCGATGGACAAAGTATTGCATTTTGACATTCATTGTGAAAATTTGATCTCGTGAGTTATCGTAAATGCTGGATTGATTACTAATTCCAAAATTGTGTGCTTGTTATTAAAATTAGGATAAAAGGCTAATCAGTAGGCTAGGCTCTGCCCGTATAAATCTGCAAAGTGAGTCATTCTCTCTTTTTATCAAATCTATTTACAAAATCATGTTTTATTCAAAGTTATAATTACGGGGATTAAGTCTTTGTAATCACCAAGTTACAGCCGGTATGTGGGGTTTTGTATACATTACTTGATAATCGTCACCATTGGGGCAGCCAGTGGGGGATATGACCGCAGTCACAGACACCATTGGACGAATGGGCCAATGGGTCGAGTGGCAAGTACCGTGGGTAGTTGGCTTGATATCAGAAACATTGTAATCGCTCTTAATACTGTATATTATAACAAATGTGTCATTTTAGTAAATAGAATGATTCACTCAGTATTTCCCGCTGACAAAACCTTTTTCAAACATGTTTCAGGTGATCTGTTGTAATTCAGGAAAAGTGCTGGGAAGCATTTCAAGCTTACTGATAGTGGCTCAATATAAAATAAAGAAATGATTTTGTAATATCACGCTTTTATAATAAAAATATAATATTGTAAATTATCGGGTTTATCCCGAATTGTGAAATAAAATAACCGGGGAAAAATTTTAGCTTTAAGCGATCCTGTTTCCGCTGTTAAACTCAATTAAAATAAATACCGCAGTATTTTCTGCCGCGGCTCCTGAAACGGGTCAAACCGGGTCGTGGGCCGTGACACGTTTAGCAACTCAACCCATCGTCTTTGCCTCATATTCAACTCCTTCTGGTTGAATATATGCTGTAGGCTTTTGTGATCTGTGAAGATTGTGCACTTCGTACCATACAGGTAGTGTCTCCAGATCTTTAAAGCGAAAACCACTGCGCCAAGCTCTAAATCGTGTGTGGTATAGTTCTTTTCGTGCACTTTCAGTTGGCATGATGCGTAAGCAATGACCTTCTGGCGTTGCATCAACACACAACCCAATCCCTGACGCGATGCGTCGCAGTATACCACAAAGTCATCAGTACCTTCCGGTAGAGCTAAGATTGGCGCGTTACAAAGCTTATCCTTCAATATCTGAAATGCTTCTTCCTGTTTGATTCCCCAATCAAACGTCTTATCCTCCTGTGTGAGGAGCGTCAATGGTTGAGCGATCCTTGAAAAAAAAAAATCCTCAAAGAATCTTTGATAATAGCCAGCCAAACCCAAGAATTGCCGGATCTCGGTTGGCGTCTTAGGCGTTTTCCAATTCTTGATCGCTTCGATCTTTGTGGGATCAACATGGATTTCATTTCCATTAACCACATGTCCAAGAAATTGGACTTCACGTAGCCAAAATTCGTACTTAGAGAATTTGGCATACAGCTGTTCTTTCTTCAGCAGCTCCAAAATAGCTCTTAAATGCTGTTCGTGCTCAGCCTTTGTCCTTGAATAAATCAAGATGTCGTCGATAAACACTATCACGAACTTGTCCAAGTACGGCTTGCAAACTCTATTCATCAAGTCCATAAAGACTGCCGGTGCGTTTGTCAAACCAAACGGCATAACAAGGAACTCGTAGTGTCCATAACGAGTTCTGAAGGCTGTCTTTGGGATACTCTCCTCTTGTATTCTTATCTGATGGTATCCAGATCGTAAATCGATCTTTGAGTAAAAGCTTTGAACCTTGCAGTTGATCGAATAAGTCATTGATCCTCGGCAGGGGATACCTATTTTGATAGTCAACTTGTTCAACTCCCGGTAGTCGATGCACATATGAAAACTACCGTCTTTCTTCTTAATAAACAGGACCGGAGCTCCCCAAAGTGAGAAGCTTGGTCTGATGAACCCTTTGTCTAGCAACTCTTGAAGTTGTGTTGACAATTCCTGCCTCTCAGGTGGTTCAAGTCTATAAAGTGACCTAGCTACAGGCGCGGTGCCTAGAATCAAATTGAAGCCAAAATTTGACTTGTCGTCCAGGAGATTACGCCGGCAAGTCTTCGAGGAAGACTTCAGAGTATACTCCGATCACGGGGGTATCGTTAAGTTTTAGTTCTTCGGCTCTCTTGTCCTCGATATGAGCCAGGAAACAACACATCCTTCCCACAACAACTTCCGAGCCCTACGTAATTTGTGATCGGTGGTGGCGTATCTTGCTTCGTGAGTCACAATCATTCCTTCATTCGACATCGAGGTGCGGATACCAACCTCCGCTTGATCGCTTGCCAACGAATACATCCAATTACCACGTTGAAGCTTCCAAATTCAACTGGCAATAGATCTAGCGTAAACTTATGCTCTCCGGGTTCTATCGTGCCGATTCCAGTTACTGCGTTGGTCTCTACTAGCTTCCCCTAAGCTAGTTCTAATGGGTACTGGAATAACTACTCACTCGCTACGTAAACCAATTATGTCCTTGAACACTAGAATTGTGAATCGTAAAATTTTGCAACGGTAGTTGGCAATACAGATGCATAATATTGAGTAATGTGGGACGTACCGCTATCCATGCTTGGATTTCCGGCGTGCCTTTCTAGCTCCGATGGGGAGCTTTCCTCCTTGCGCCTGATTGTTTTTCGGGCAATATCTCCTGAAATGCTTTTTGCTTCCACAGTTTAAACATCCTTGAGCATGCTTCTGTTTATCACTCATTCTACCTCGAGAATTATCATTGTCGTTGTCCCCTTCGTGATTCTCACTACCGTCTTGGCCCCCATTACTATGTTCGGTATTTAGCCAACAAGTTTCCTTGACATGTCCCACCTTGCCACAGTTACCACAATTTCCATATTTGCATCGCCCGACATGATAACGTAAACAATTGTCACACTTAGGTAGGATACCCTTGTAATCTTTTCCCTTTTTGGCCTTCTTCTTGTTACTTACCCGAGTAACCATCTTGAAATCTGCGAGCTTCCTCTTGTTATCCCCAGATGCCTTTATAGCAGTCTCCTTTTTCTCCTCCGCAGTGGAAAATTTCCCTTGTCTAACTGCCTCTTCCGTGAGTGCTATGCTTATGTTGATAGCCTCGGTGATCGTTGAGGGTTTTGATGCTGTTACCAGGCTTAGAATCTGAGGTGCCAATCCCCTTATGAACTGTTCGATTCTCTTAAACTCTGGTGTCCCCAGGAGGAAGGCAACTTGTGATAATTCGTTAAATCTCTGCACATATTCTGCTATCTTCGGTCCTTTCATTTTCAAGTTCCACAGTTCTGTCTCCAATCTCTGGACTTCGGCCCTCGAGCAATATCTTTCACGCATTAGATTTTTCAGTTCGTCCCACGTCATAGTATACGCAGCGGTCTCGCCCATCGTTCGAATTTGATGGTTCCACCATGACAGAGCCTCATCCATCAATAGTCCAGTTATATACTTGACTTGATGTTCGTGGTCACATTGGCTCAATCGTAAGACAGAATCTGTCTTTTCAACCCAGCGTACGAAGGCTAGGGCACCCCCGGTACCGTCGAACTCTCGAGGTTTGTGGTCTAAGAATTGCTTGTAGGTACAGCCGTTGGGTGGGTTCCTTCCTGAGGTACCTCCGTTGCGCTCGGAGTGGTGGGCCTCGTATTGTGCGATGACTGCGGCAATGATTCCCTGAAGTTCCACCTCGTTGGTGGGTATGCGTACACCCCGTTTTGGAGGCATTTCCTAAAAGATGTTTCACGTAGGTTAGGTCATCGTAACCAAAATGCACGTATGCATTAATATTAACACATAACATCTCATGCTATCAATATATCATCCACATAACACCTCATGTTATAAATAAATCAGCCTCTGCAATGGTCGAGGGCTTCGAGGTAGTAACCATACCCCTGACCTGGGGTGCAAGTGTCCAAATGAATCGTTCAATCCTTTTGAACTCCGGTTTGACTAAGTAGGGGGGCGACCCTAGATAAGTCGTGCGATTGCTGGACGAGTTCAGGAATTTTCTGGTTCGCCCATTTTCAAATTCCGGAACTCTACCTCAAGCTTCTGAATTCCAGTCTTAAAGCAACCTTTCTTCTCAATCGTTCCCTTGAGCTCGTCCCAGCTCAGTGCATAAGTAGCATCTTGTACCAGGGATCTAATCCTGGAGGTTCCATTATGAGAGTGTGCCATCTAGAAATATCCCCGAGATATAGGTAACACTCTGTTGGGGCGAAAAGTTACTCATTCTTAGAATGGAGTCGGTCTTTTCGGACCAACGAACAAATGCAACGGTGCCTCCGGTTCCGACAAGGTTCAAAGGCTTGCAGTTCAGGAACTGTTTATAGGTGCAGCCAGTTGGAGGGTTATTTCTAGTAATACCATCGTTGCACTTAGAGCGGAGGGCTTCATGTCGTGCATTTATTTGTGAGATGCGTTCTTGCAGCTCGGCTTCTGTCCTTGGCAACGTACTGGTGTTTGTGTCACGTCTGGGTGACATTCCCTTTTGTCGAAGTGGTGTGAAGTGGGTTAGACAACGTCTCAATTGTCTATGAGGTGTATATAGCAACATAAGTTATCATGTAATCACCCAAATTCACACGCAAATATACTCACTGTATGAGTGGGGAAGTAAATTTCTGAGCCTTCACATAGGCTTGCCAAATTTGGCTTGTTGCTTGTATTAGAATGAACTCGAGGCTACATCGCCTAAGTCATTCGTGTTCAAGTTATTTCCTGCTACATTGGTTATCATTAGCTTGGCCTGCAGAGTCCACCAGGATTCCTGTGCACTACAAATCGTTATTACGTGGGCCCCCGTAATAATAAATTGCCTTGCACAGTTACCCCAAATTTTCTCTCATCCAAGCAGATGATCAATCAAGGAGCAACAGCAGGTGCATCGGCATGAACAGGGTCATGCTCCAATGCGGGGTCAGGAGCAACGCCTGGCTCAGGGGCCACGGCTAGCTCCGAATCAAAACTCCATCTCAAAATCAGCTGGATCAACAAAAACAGGGGTCGACAGGATCCTCTAAAAGCTGGTCTAAGTGCATGAACTCAATGTCATGGTCTGGATCAACACCAGACGGAAAAACAGAATTGTCCTCATTATCGCGATCAAACTCAAATCTGTGTGCGGGATCCAGTGCAGCTGATGATGCCATATCAGGGTCGGTGTCGTGTAAGTGGTGCTGCATTCCCTGTATGTGCGAAGATGCGGGTGTCAGAAACTCAAATGAGTCTGGGATAGGGGAATGGTCATGAGTTTCCCCTATAGGAGCGTTCGCATGCAGTAGTCTAATACCAGCAGCAATAGGGTCCTGCCCTCGAATGGGTCCTCTTCTAGTATGTCGTTAGAGGCCACGTTGGGGCATATCATCAACAGAATAAGCGGCAAGGGCACAGGAGCAGGGATCACCGCCAGTGGTAAATTCCCAACAAGATGGCCATCAGTAGGCTCTGCTACGACTTCAGGCAGCGTAAAAGGGCTGAAAGTCGTCATTGTCTGTGCCGGTAGTATCGGAAATGTACACCTCGTGCTTCAATGAAACTATGTCGTCCGACACTATGGCCATGGGATTCGTAGTGCCCATCTTTCTAGTACTTGATGAAAGCATGATGTTTGTAACACAAACGCATATACGTATAATAATCAATCATATAATCAGTTAAGCACATAGTCACCAAGTAAGCATTCAAATCATTCTCCTAGTCCTACTAGCCAATTTCATCCAGTCTACAAGACTGCTCTATCCTTCACCTAAACCAAACCTCGATCCTCCAGACCGAGCCTTATAACAAACCAACGTGCTCAACTACCTCGATCACCTCGATCCTCCAGACCGATCCTCAGCCCTCCAAGCTGAGCCTATAATTAATAAAATGTGCTCAACATTTGTTTGTAAAAAGTTTTGGATCTGGACTTAAGTGGTATGCAGAAAAATGTTTTCGTGAGAGCCCTAGTGATCATAGTCTAGACTCGAGAAAGAATCCTAGTTCGCTATGATCATGGCTCTGATACCAAGCTGTCACACCCTGGCTTTGCGGAAGCGTGGTTAATTTGGTGTGACTTCTTAATACCATAGCTTAACCATAACAAGCTATATGAATTAAAAACATGCAAGATCATCCATTAAGTTTTTGAAAACCAAACACAATACCATTGTTTTAACGTACCCTGACAAACATAATCTTGTTCCACAACCATTACAAACTTGAAACATAACATAGACATGGTTTAAGGACTGTGTCTTGTCCAGGAAAGAGACACATCCCCTAAACCCCGGATGACCTTGGAAACTAGTGCAGCGGAAAACATGCCATACCGTGCCAGATCTCGTTAATTTCCTGAAATACATGTAAGTTGAAAAATCAACAATAATGTTGAGCGAGTTCATGTGCAAGTGAGTAAGTAAAACACTTGTAAGTATAAAAGTTTCCTGGTATGTAGCAGTGTAAGAGGACTTGTGATCACCAATGGTTTGCAAGGCCATTAGCATGTAGTGAAGTGCAAGTAGGAAGATACAAACCTAGCGTATTTGGCGTTGGGGCACCAAGTCACCACCTGGTCCATTATGCGGGCTCAGGGGTTGGGCTCGCTACACCCAGATAGATCTACCGCTTAAGTCCCTCGGTGTTCTAACTACCCATTCACATGATCTAAAACCTCCTTACGTTAATCATACCATGTATAAAGTACTTGTAAACAAAGTAACATGTATTTCACCCCCGCAGTTAAGAAAACTGAAAACAGTTAGAGAAAAGGGGGACATGAACTCACAGTCGGTGCGTCTCTACCAAGTACTCCAAGTCAGAAAGCTGTGCGACGACCTACAAGTGCTAATTCTATTAGACGGACGGCCGTGCCTTAGCTTTATAGTTTAAGTCTTTGGGAAATAGTTAGACAACTATTTCGTGTTTACATTCTGTATATACTTGGTAGTTAATTTCCTTCCCAAGGATGGGGGATACAATACATGTGCGTAAGTTACGTTTTATCATTCGTGTGGTAATGTAATTACCGGTGTAACTTATATAATCATAGTGAAAGCGTTCGCAAAGTTTTGGAATCATTAACGCTTGTAAATATTATTTTTACTCTAAAATAATATTTATGCATTTTCACAAAATAATCATAAACAGTGTTGTGACAAAACATATTTATCACGTTAACTTAGTGAAAATCCCACCTCCGAATATTTAGTAAATAAAGTCGTGGCGAAATTTTATGTTTCGAAAATATGTCAAAAATAGTTCTAACACTTGTTGCGTAAATAATTCTAAGTGTTAGGTTTTAGAAAATTTCGCCAGAGTTTCCTCTGTAACTGGAGGTGGCCACGCTCTCAAGCGTATCATTTTCTTTTTGAAAACAACCCGCGATCATCAACAATCAACTCTTACGTTTTAACACGCGAAACACTACCCTTGTCGTTACAGTTTCAATATGTGGAAACTGGACTGTTTTCGGACGACTAAATAAAATACTTAACCCTTTCCAAAAATTCCCTAATTTTTACGGGTCGTCCTAATCGACCCAAAAATGATTGTATAAAAATATCGGGGTCCAGTTTCTTATCAATAATTTACAGAAAATCGTTTACCGAACTGTGATCAGATTTGTCACATTCTGATCACAGTTTACGGAAAAAGTCGTCAAAAATTCCTCGTATGTCCGTTTATCGAAATTCCAGTTTGAGGGTCACAAATACATCCGTGACCATCTTAGATAAAAGTTTCAGGGGCTGGTTCGGTTCGGGTTTTAAGTTGTGATCGAAAACGCACAGCCCAATTCACTGCAGTAACAAACAGCCTTAGCTGCTGTCACGAAAACAGGTTTTTAAAATAGTAACCGACGTCAGAAAAATACGATTCCAGCGCCATTTTCTTCGTTTTTCGAAATGACACGATTTAGGCTTTTGAAATTCCGTTTTTCGAGTTTTTAAAGTCTGTTTACAGCCTGTAGAAGGCGGCTGAAAAAGTAACTCAGAATGTTATTTTAAGGTTTAAACATTACTAAATAGCCTTATGTTAAGATCCATGACTTTACCAAACCGGGTTAAATGGTGATCCGAGCTACCACATCGTAGATCGGGTCTAAATAAACACATCTTCCAAGTACTACAACTTTTACACAAGTTAAATGCTATTAACCACCATTTTTATAGTTTTTACTAGACTTTTATGCATCATTTTGCATGTTAACGATATTTATCCGACAAAAATCCTTTTAACCACCTTAGATAAGTTCACAAATGAGTTTTAAGTGTTATACCTCTAGCTCAAGGCTAGGGAAGATTCTTGAAGAAAAACGCGTGGATAAAAGCTAACGAGAGAGGTCCTTCGTGTTCCGCTTGCTCCAAAGCTCCTAATACTCGACCTTGAAGTGTGTATGAGCTTGGAATGGAGAGATCAAGGGCCGAAAGTGGGTGTAAGGGGGCTGGGGTGTTCGGCCGAGAGCTAGGTGAGGGAGGGAGAGAGTTGAGTTGGTGATTATGTGAAGTGATAATGTCTTAAGGGTTAAGTGTTTATTTATAGGAAAAATTAGATGTTATTATCCCATGGATAATGTGTCATGTAGATATTAGACAACCATTAATAAACAAATCATCCAAGTACGATTATGTTCCCCCATAGTTAGGCCGGTTATGAGAGGGGGGGGGGGGTTGGTTCGATCTCAAGTAGGTAGTTAGGGAGTTTAGTTAGGTTAATTAGGTTAGTTAAGTAATTAACCCCGTTACTTGTATGTTATGTGTTATGGCGGGTGTTAGGGTAATCAGGGGCCCTAACTGGCTCAGAAAAATATAAATAGTGAAAATATTAATATTTTCATGTTCCGGGTATAATCCGGTTGTTCGGTTGGATAATAATCCGTTAAAGCGTTATAAAAGCTTTAAAGTGTCGTTATTAACATTTTTAGTGACACATTTCATTCCTGACACTTTAGAAAGTGTCTAGTGTTATTTTCCCCATATTTTGGCACTTTACTAGTCAGCTAGCAGCTGGGTTATGTGTTAAAGTGCTGTGTTTTGTACTTAAAGTACGTTTTTAGGCACATCCAATCAGTGTATCTTATTCCTAGAGACGCAGTTCTACAACCCTTATAACCCTACACTCACTACCAGTGTAGTCCAAATATTTGAGGCTCTTAACAGGCCTTAGAGGCAGTGTCTGCCTGATGCTGGTTGTATCAGCATGTTCACTGTGTATCCGTTTAGTGCTACTGTGCTTTTTGTGCATCATGTTTGTCACTAAGGTGCCGTATGTAAATATTGTAGTGACAGTAAGCAATTATGATGCAAGTAAGTTCATGTATCAGTATTTCAAGTAGCAGTTCATCAGCTAGTTCAAACAAGCACAGTAATTAAGCAGTAATTAATCAGTAATTAAGTTGTATGGATACCTGGTTTAGTGCGGGTTGTCACAGTCAGCTTGATTCTTCGAGTAAATAAGAATATCATTGATGAAGACGATGACAAATTTATCCAAGTAAGGCTTGCAGACGCGGTTCATGAGGTCCATGAATGCGGCTGGTGCATTAGTGAGTCCAAAAGGCATCACTAAGAACTCGTAATGACCATAACGAGTCCTAAATGCAGTCTTATGTACATTTTCATCCTTGACCTTCAGTTGATGATATCCTGACCTTAAGTTGATCTTGGAAAAGTAACTCGCTCCTTGAAGTTGATCGAACAAGTCGTCGATCCTGGGCAATGGATACCGATTCTTGATAGTAACTTTGTTAAGTTCCCGGTAATCGATGCACAGTCGCATCGACCCATCCTTTTTCTTCACAAACAGGATTTGTGCTCCCCAAGGAGATGAGCTAGGTCTAATATATCCCTTTGCCAACAAATCATCCAGTTGAGTTCTTAACTCTTTCATCTCTGTTGGCGCCAATCTGTAAGGCGCTCTTGCAACAGGTGCTGCGCCAGGAATAATGTCAATCCTGAACTCCACTTGCCTATCTGGGGGTAAACCAGGTAGTTCTTCAGGGAATACTTCTGGATATCCAGAGATAATGGGTATGTCTTCGATCTTAGGCTTTGGTTCATCAATAGTTACTTGCGCCATGTAGATAACACAACCCTTCGTCAAACACCTTGATGCCTTGAGCATGGACACTTGCTCAGGCATTCCGTACTTAGTATCTCCTTGGATTGTCAAAGGCTCGCCATGAGGAGCTCTGACAACCACTTGCTTCTTAGCACAAACGATCTGGGCTTGGTTGCGAGACAACCAATCCATGCCTATTACTATATCGAAACCGGCTAATTTCAAAGGAAGTAAAGACAATGGAAAAGAATGGTTCCTAATGGATATGAAACATCCATCTAACACGGTTGAAGCGGTTTCTAAGGTACCATCAGCTAATTCCACCTCATATTTCACACTTAAGGTTTTAACAGGTAAATTCAGCAACTTACAAAACTTATTATCTACAAATGATTTATCATCTCCTGAATCGAATAGCACTCTTGCATAAACATCATTTATGAGGAAGTTACCTGTGATTACATTGTCGTCCTGAATAGCTTCCTTTGCATCCATCCGGAAGACCCTTGCATTGGTCTTTTTCCCATCCTCAGTCTTCTTTGCAAGTTTTGGGCAGTTGGACTTGATATGCCTTTTTTCATTGCAGCTATAACACGTAGCATCCTTGATTTTCTTGCAGTCTAGGGTCTTGTGCTCAGAAGACTTGCAAATCCCACATGCCCTTGGCTGTGACTGGGATTTCGACTCATATCTGCACTTCCCGAAGTGCTGTTTCTTGCAGATCTTACATTTGGGTTTATCACCCGACTGATGACCATCTTTCTTAGATCCAGAACCCTTTTTGTGGTCATTGTTTCGCCTATGTCTCTTATCCGATCGCCGTGAGTTATCATCCTCACGCTTCCTTTTCTCAGCATCAGTGTTTCTCAGCGATCTCTGCCTGACCGCGTCCAGAGTAAGAGATAATGCTATATCAGCTGCAGACCGGAAGGTAGCTGGTCTAGAGGCTTTCACACTGGCCTTAACTTCTGGGGCTAAACCCCCGATGAATCGAGCTATCCTCTTGGGTTCCGGTGTCACAAGGTATGGAACCAACCTAGACAGGGTATTGAAACTTGTAAGGTAGGCTTGACAATCCAGGTTTTTCATAACCAGCGACAAGAAATCAGCTTCAATCTTCTCAACCTCATGCTGAGGGTAGTAGTTCTCCTTGATCAATGACACATACTGTTCCCAAGTCATATTGTACAATGGGATTTTCCCTGTAGCTTGGATCAAAGACCTCCACCAAGCTAATGCCTAGGGGTGTTCAAGATCGGATAATCCGGTTTTCGGATATCCGAAATTTCGGATAGTGAAATATTGACATCCGAACCCGAATCCGAAATTTCGGATATCCGATTTTCGGATATCCGAAATTTCGGATTCGGGTTCGGATATCTAATCGGATATCCGAATATCCAATTTTTTATTTAATTTTTATTTTTTTATTATTTTTTAATATTTGGAACCAGATTTTTCGGATAGTTTCGGATATCCAAATATAAATTTCGGATATTTTTCGGATATTTCGGATATTTTTCGGATACTTCGGATATTTTTCGGATATTTCGGATATTTCAGATATTTTTCGGATACTTCGGATATTTTTCGGGTACTTTGGATATTTTCGGATATTCGGATATCCGAAAAAAATAAAAACTAAATTTTCGGATATTTTCGGATAATCCGATTATCCGAAAATTCTCAAAATCACTATCCGAATCCGAATCCGAATTTTCGGATTATCCGATTTTCGGATATCCGAAATTTCGGATATCCGAAAATTCGGATATTTCGGATACGGGTTTTCGGATATTTCGGATTCGGATTTTTTTGAACACCCCTACTAATGCCTCCCCCTTGAATGACTGAGACATTAACTTTACCACATCCTTATCAGCGCACCCGCTGATATCAACTACGGTGTCCATCTCATCCAACCATGTCATGCAGTCTATAGCTCCTTTTTCCCCAGTGAAATCCCTGGGTTTGCATGAAACAAAATACTTATAGGAGCAACCCTTATCACGGGGTCCTTGATTCAGTACGATCCTTTGAGATGGAACACTCCTTTGGTTTGATGAGTGATGGGAATTACTGTTGTGAGCAGTGTGAGTTTTAGAGGGTGGTTTAGAGTGCGGTGCAGATTGGGTCCTTACATGGGTACCACTGGATTCATGGAACTGTCTATCCAAAGCGCGAGTAATGGCATTGTCTATCATTGCCTGCAGTTCTGTACCCGCTACGTTAATTCGGGTATTATCATGATTCTCCCTTGGGTGATTGTTGATTTCATCCGAGTCAGCCATGTAGTTTGAACTGTTACATAAGATATTGACAATAATTTATTTGGGAGTTTATTATGGAATTGTCTTTTATGGCAATTCATTAACCATGGTAAACATAGACCATATTTGGTTAACTTGTTAATCATATTTATTTAGGATTTTTATTATATTGTATCCTAATTATAAAACAATAACAATATTTTTAGTGGCACAAAAGGCCTAGTCACAGGGACATTCTAAATCATAAGCCATGATTTCAGAGAATCAAAGCATTAAGGTTTGAACATAGTTCATTACCTTTCTCTGACAGGGAGTCGTAGACTACTACTGTCTTTTGTCTTATATGACAATGAGTATGGCCCGTAGGCACTACATTACCTATGGATGTTTAATATGTGATCATATTAATTGATGATTTAAACCCATGATTTATAATCAGGTTAGGATAGGAATCTTTTGAAGAATCCTCTAATAAGAATGACGTGGGTGATTTTAACGAATCACGTCTGCCAGGAGCGTTAACATGTTTTCAGATGTTAACAAGGATTTGAATCTTTTTAAACAGGTCTTACCATCTAGGCCAAGTCTTATAATGACATGCAGGCTAGGTTATACCTTTAAGATTCTTATTTAATATTTAATAGGCAGATTATTTTAAGAGAAACGATTTTTGATTTATTCATTTCATGTATAATATACTTATGCATATAATGACAAAATGAAATTTTTAAACTTAACATTCCATTAAACATTAAAAGGAGTACACATTGCCCTAAACGGGACTTTTAACGGAAATAACTTGCCCACGCAGGGGCTAAACTGATAATACAAGTCCTCGCGGGGACTGATTACTAAGATAGATGTCCACGCAGGGACTAAAAGACAAGTCCACGCAGGGACTAAATACATAGATAAATGTCCACGCAGGGACTTGATTGAAATAAGGAAATACAACAATACATATAGGGATTCAATGATCCCTCTTCTTCTTTCCTTTTTAACAAGCTTGCTAGGCCCTTGAGGAATCCCCGGTTGTTCCAACGCTCTTCCTGAAAGTCTCGTTCCACCCTGCTTAGCCTTTGGAGGATTTCCTCCTGCTCCGGTGGGGAAAACCATGGCGGTTGCGGCTGGTGCTGAAACGGGGGTCGAGCAGGTACTTGATACCCATGAGTTGGGCATCCCACTCCCCAAGGGGCTCCATATGGTCCTTCAGGATGAAGGGTATTGTAGTTTGCTGCCACAAGGTATGGGTCGGCTTCCGCATAGTTGTAGTTAGTGTGAGCCGGCTGCTCAAACGGATTGTACGCGGTTGAACCAGCGTATGTAGGAATCGGGTTACCAAAACCCAATGGTGGCGGCGCAATAGGCGCAGAATTCACCTCTGAAACTGGGTTTGAAGGCCCACCCATCTGTGGGTCTTCATGCAGTGGCGGATAGTGACTGCCACTTGAGTGATGGGGGATGCTAAAGTGAAAACCCCCTTCTCGCATGGATATTTGTACTCCTGTTCTTCTACGCCTTGGTGGTTCTGGAGGTGCTTGATGAACTGGCGGCGGTGGTGGCGATGGTGTGACTACCACGAAACGCGAATCCTATGAGGGATCCTGCTGGTGAGGCGATGAATGGTGAGAGGGTGTACAATACCATTCATACTGGTTGAACCTTGCTTGGTAGCTGTTAGGACCACGGTAGGGTGATCCATGGAAGGATGACTCATCAGAGATCTCGATGGGGTGAGTAGGTGTCCCAGAAGGTGGTTCAACTGGATCCGTGTCTTCATCTATATCCATTGCATGGTCTCCTGAGAAATGGTCTTCAGGTCCTAATGGGTTAAAACCCACTGGTTCTTCAATATAGTTTGCCGGGTTGAACCGGCCCTGAAAGACAGGAGTGGGGTCGCCAAAGGAATGGTGCGAAAGGGATCGCTGCAATGGTAAGAAGGAGTGGCGTGAGTCATCGGGCTCGTTCTCTGATTGCGGCCCAAAGGAGTGACGTTAAGGAGGCGTTGAGCTAATCGATGCAGATCGCCTAGCGGGCTCCAAGTAGGTCCTCCAGTTCCCTTGAGGATCGGCACTCATGGTAGCAGAAGGAGTTCGCCGATGTTAAGGCCCGGCTTCATGATCGTTGGGGGCGTTGATTGGCCCCTTACCTCGTCCTCCTCTTCGGAACCTCGGTGGCATATTTCCTGTCAAAACAAATGAAAGGTACAACAAAGAAATATAAAGGACAAAGTTAAAATAAAACAAATTTGGATTAGTCCTAAGTTCTTTGTCTAGACTCGAAAATTTAGGAATGTGCAATTGTGTAACTGAGATTAAACACAAAAGGCTAGTGTTTAATTCACTCAATGTTGGCTCTGATACCAACCTGTCACACCCCGATATTTCCACGTATTACCGGTGGGCCCGGTGGGGAATATCGTGACGTAGTTGATATCATCATAGTCAAACAACACAAATTATAAATGCACAACGGAAGCAAAAGATAGATTCATTTCAACCGAATAAATTGTAACATTAAGTATCACAAAATAGTTGAAACGGATCCACAGGCGGATCAAATAAAAAGGAAACATTATTCAACAGTTTTATGTCATCCAAGCTTGCGAGACTTATTGTGGATGCTAGGAGAAAGCCAGCCTATTTCGAGTAGTACCTGCACTTAACCTTTTTGGGAAAATACGTCAGTTTACACTGGTAAATACAATCAACTGACTCATTTTAAAAAGGATTAAAAATTGATTTGAATGCACATGGCGCAAAATATCTTTTATAACTTGGGATAATTATTTATGCATAAACTTGTAAAAGAATTACATGTTCGTTATACGTTCAGTAGCCTGGATTGATACCGGGTTAAAGATTAATAGACACACCACATGATATAGTCCCGCGGCGGGTTATTCCCAAAACCGGCGGTTATACCTTATTATTTATATACGCACTAACGGGTATACGCCTACACCCGTGTACTTAGGTCGTGGCCATTTCGTAAAATGATGCCAAGGATATCCGGGACATGGTCATTAACCCCCAAAGGTTTTAAGCAAACACAACAATTTAAACGGGTCATTTCAATGAATTAACCATCATACGATTAAAGATAAAATGCCCGACCAAGCGGTATTTTATATACCGTACCCCAAGCCCGTATAGGGAAAATAAGTTAAAAGTATTTACCTTTGCAAGTAATAATCACAACAAGCAAGTGCACGTAGCTTTTACCAGGTCTCCTATTCTGGAACGAAGGTTTATAATAGCCTATTAGAATCCTAACGGGTCTTTAATTAAGCCTAAACTTAGACCGGTTAGTTTTAAAGGAAAATACGGTTCGAACGCATGATTAAGCGAAGACCGGAATAGAATGTGATTTAGACCCGACAAGTTTGAAGACTTGTATAATATGGGTAATCTAAACACATTCTGGATTTTGAGATAAAAATGATAAGGTTTGACCCGTTTCGGCTAATTTATGCAAACTAGTTACATAAACCGAACTGAACGCGCAAGAAGCGTAACGGGTAACCATAAGAGTCATATACAGGTTTCACTACAAAAAAAAATGCCATCTAGTGGCATGCAAAAAGTGCCACAGAAAAACAAGAAAGTGCCACTAAAGAATCTTGTAAGAATGAGCGGCACACAAAAAAAGTGCCACAAGAAGCGATGACGCTAAAGCCTTTTAGCGGCACTTTTTCAATGTGTCGCACAAAGTTTTTAGGCTTTTAGTGGCACTTTTTTATCTGCCAGTACAAACTTTTGAGCTTTTAATGGCACATATTTTTTGCCACAAAAATCACATCAAATTAAATGTCATTGACGTTTATCATATTAATTTTTATTAATTACAATTTTCATTTATTTACATTAAAAAATAAAAACAAAATTGTAAAATGTAGAAATCATAAAATAATCACTTCAATTAAAAGTTCAATCAATCTTCCAAAGATTCCAAATGTCTAATAAGTGTCGATCTAATTCTAATGATCAAACATATAACCCAAATAAACTAACAAGTGTATGAATAAAAACTCAAAACTTCATTGTGTTCATGAATCTCTTTCACAATCTTCATGCGAGTGAAATAATCATCGTGTTAACGTTTTCTTAGTAGTCATACTTCCACTTCATAGTTCCCAGCACTTACTACTTATTGTCGCTATATTAGCCAACTGACTATACTTAACCTGAAATTTCACAATTCATGGTAAATTGATTAGATCTGATAACCATAGCTATCAAAGATGTTAGAGCAGTTAATAAAAGGCAAACTTACTTCTTTTGACATCACTTTAAGCTCTTCAGCCAAAAGATTGGGTGGTTTTTTCAATACCCCTAGTTGTCGGAATTGCCATCACCTAACAACAAGAGAGTTCATGATGAGAATGTTTACCCTTCATTTTATAATGAGTCGAATTGAGTTATCTTCTTACACAGGTCAATTGACCATGAAAGATCTAAGTCAAACAACGTACCTAAAGAATTATCTTCTTTATGCCAGTGACAATAAGGGTAAGGAAAGATTGCTGTATGTGGCTAAAAAGGGGAAAAGGTAAAGTTAACAGAGATCGTAACTTTAACTGTGAAGAACCAAAATAAAAATAAAATGAATCATAACAAAAAGGCACTAACGGGATTAAGTAGAGCCCTGTGTGACTTAGTGTCCACTAAAAGTGTATTTGATTCATCATACTCTCCTATTTCCCATGGAAGATTGGGTTCTTGCTTTTCCCATAACTTCTAATTTCCTTTAAAAGTAATTTTTGGCTATTATTCTCGACCGTAAAAAAACCAGTGTCAGTACAGTGTGAAAGATCCTACAAGAAAACATGATCAATATTAACGGAATATAACATTGAATTCGTAGATGAACTATACTAAATTATATAAATCGGCTTACCCAACAGAAAAGCAATTTGTGTTGATTTTCTCTCATAAGGAAGTCAACAGCGCGTTCTCTATTGAATCTGTATGAAGTTCATAAAAACTTATAAGCACAACAAATTATATCAAGAACAATACTATTTGTAATAAAATACATGGTAGAACTGATGTAGGAATACCTGAAATTGCAAAATAAAAGATAAGTTGCGATAAAAAAAAATAGCAGACTTTTGATCAACAAAACTTGAACCTGAGTATTTTTGGAAAAGATGTGTACATAAGAACCATTAGGCAAAGAATACAATTGATTTCATGCTCATAGATCTATGTGACTTAAAAGGAAAAAAACTGGTCTTTTCCTTACTTGTACAAACTACAGATAAACTTGTACATACAAATTATATTAAATCTAGTCTTTAAAAATCTAGCCGCGTAAATCAATTGGATCGAACTTAATTAGGGAATTACGTAAATCGGTTTAAGTTCATCGTTTCAGGTTTCCAAACTCCCTAATCGAACATATCAATGGAGAATTTATAAAAGTATTATAAAAGAGATTGTAGAGCGATCCGCTATTATCCGACCCGTTTGCTGCAGAATGACATAGCAATATCATTGCAGAAAGTTCTCACTCAAATAGAATTGGTCAAGTTAATATTGGATCAAGGTCAACCTGGCTTTGGTCTGATTTATACATGAAAATTTGACCGGTAACTGTAAAGCACATCGTAACAGCAAAAACATATTATTCCAACTCGAGTTAAAATAAGCAGATAGTCCGTTTTGTAAAGCACATCTAAACAACCCCCAACACAGATTTAAATAAACAGTTTACTAGGATTAAAATACCCAACCCAAAATTCCATAAACAAACATAATTCATATTCTTCATCTAACTCCATGAATATAAAAATAATAAAATAAAAAGCTTGCATCATATTCCATGTATATGAAACAATCAGCTTTGTAGATAAAAAAACAAGAAAACTAAAAGGAAAAAGGGAAATTAACTGACCATTGAACATGAACAAGAGCTCTATGAGTCTGAAAGCCATGGCAGAACACAACAGCGATACAAGCGCTCTTTGTTTGTCAGAATCCCCTCTTCACTCGTTTCACTCATCGTCTTTATTTTCATCAACCAATGACCACACAACCGCCATGCCAGACGCAGTTGTGTCCGATCCGCAAGTTTCAACAAGTGAAAGCTCGACTCACCAATGTTAAATAATGGGTATACGTATGCAAAAAAAATAATATAAATTTGTTTGAGCTCGTTCAGGCTGGCGAGCCTAAACGAGCTTTGTATGTAAAGCTCAAGTTCGGGCTCGATAACTAAACGGGTCATGCCTATAGGCTCGAACTCGGACTTGGGCTCGTTAAGACTCAATTCGTTTGAGCTTTTATTGATCTGATTCCAAATAGCTCTTGAGCCGCTCCGTCTCATTTACACCCCTACCCACGACAACACAATCTGACACTTTCAGATCTAATGTGACCAGTGTTGTAAAAATCATGACTAGTCGGCGACTAGTCGCCGATTAATTGCTAATCGGCCAGTAACTACTGAGTAATTTTTTGTTAATCAGTCCATTAATCGCTAGTTGGGCCTAGTCGCCGACCAAAAATAGGTGAAATTTGGTATAGATGAAACAAGATAAATAATTAGCTGCCTTATAAAGTAGTTTCAATATGATGAAAAAAGTTGAACGCTTGGGTGGACTCCACATACTTTAACCCCACCAAAAATGCAAAAGATAATACATTAACACAATTATATAGAACTGAAGATAAAAAGATATAAGAGCACCTGTTCTTTAACCTCCCACTCCAAGAAAGGTTGATTTCTTACACAGTCAACAAGTAGCTCTACCATTTGAGGAACATAGGTTTTAAGGGCATCATAACTGTAACCCATTTGCTCTCTAGAAGCAGAGGCCGTCACATTGCCGCCAATTGCCTGCACTTCCCGCACAACATGCAAGTGGCTTCGATTATATGTGCTTTTGAGAGCCATACGTTCTAGAAGGTGTGTAACACCAAATGAGGCTAGTGTCTCATAGATTGAGCCACTATTAACATACAAACCAATCGAGGCAGCAGGGTTCTACACAAAAGGGTAAACACAATTATGATCAAGCAACAGCAAACAATTACTAACATTGACCAGATTATGAATGCAAAATAGTTGAGTTACTGATGAAGATACTGAGGCGATTTTGATACCATTTGAAAGGGTTGTTATCTTTGTCTTTCCCGGTTCAACGTTATCAGGTAAAGAAGATGGAAGTTCAATACCCTTGAGAGGAAGTCCAACAGAGGTAAGGTGGAAGCACTTCCTCCTGTAAACCAGCTAAACAAACCCCCTGATGATGACTTGGCGGCAACAGCACTTGAACTAGCAAACCTAGTCAGCATCCAATGTCAGCAGAAAACAATGACACGATAATAATAAATTAACAGCTCAAAAGCCGAAAACAACCTCATGAATCAATCCTTTCTGATTCATCTCCAGATTTGTCCAAAAAAACCTAAAAATTAACCAAATCCTTAACAATTTCATGCCAAAAACAACAATCAACACATCAATTTACGATATATTCAACGAATAAACACCATCAGTTGCAATTTGCTTACTTGAAGCCAAAAAACCTAGGGTTTTGTATCCGAACTAGTTAAATTTAATACAAATAAAATAAAGGTTACCTGATGCTAAATCTTTCAAATGCTTTTCCAGGATTTATTTATACCACTTTAGTAGATGACAATAATTGAAGATAAAGTCATGAAAGCTGCAATATCTTTAGCCAACAACAACAAAGACTCACTTTTTATGAATAGAAAACATAAACGAAACTAAAATGTTGTGATATTAGTTTGTTCCAAATAACTTAGTCAGGAAGCTTCAAGATAATAGTGAGTTTACCTCAAGAAAGTGGTCCAGATCAAGGAGTATCCATTGCACTGAAAGTTCATTCTGATTGATAAAGTTTAATGTCTTTGACATAACAATAAAACCTCACTAGTAATTCGGTCAGTTATGCCCTACATAAATGATAAGTATACATATGTTTTCTTTATCAACTATAAAACAGACTAAAGTTTTCTTTTGCTTACATACTTGCTTTCTCATCTAACTTTGAACACCAAGTCCAGGTTTGTTTGGCATCTGAGAAGTAAAAGCGACTAAACTCTCCAGGTTTGTTTGGCAATGCAGAAAACATAGAATGCTTCTTCCATTGTAATTTATCATTAATCCTAGCTCCTCAAGATCAGCTTGTGACCTGCATCAGCTAAATACTTTGCAGTGGATAGACCAGCCAAACCTGCATATACGAAAGTTTCCATAAGGTGTCACAAGGATAGCTAAAATAAAGAATGAAATAAACAACAGGTATCACTTGCACCAACAATTAGGTTATTAATGGCTTAACTGGATGTACAAACTAACAAATGAAACAGCAACATTAGTCCATGTACAAGCTTTTCCATTTGGAATTCTATCATATTTTCTCAAGATCTATAGTTCTTTTTTTTTTTTGAACTATAACTTTCATTCAAAAAACCGGAACAGTCCGCAAACCGAGGACCTCCGAAAAAACCCCAATTACAACATGTACAATGGAGACTTAACCCAATCCTTCCAACTAACATCTTTCAATCAAGATCTATAGTTCTAAGCTAAAATAATACCACTTCAATTCTGAAGAATGCAAGGAATAACATCAGAGAGACAATTCATCAATCCATTCATATTTAAATGCATTAAAAACTAGAGTGAGGAACAAAACAACTTAAAATGAAGATTTTGTCAAACACAACTATAGATCAATAGTCACACTTACAATACTAAACTAAACCAAACCCTAAATCTCCATTACAGCTCGGGTAAGTAATCAAAAATAATTATGGATCAATAGTCACACTTAATACACATACATCCATATAAAAACAGAAATCAACATTCAGATCCGTTATAAAAGCTAAACAACTAATCACATAGAATAACTTATTTTCAAAGGAGATAGATATGAAATATCGGAAATGGAACTCACACTTGCCAAGCAGAGAAAACGAAGACACAGATGAACAAGGCACGGCCTAAACCTAACCCTAGTTGTTTCATATGGTGCACCGGGTACAGAATCAACCAAATTACTGCTGATTCCGCCTCATTGGTGACTTCTAGTGGTGCAATTGATGAATGAGAACCCAAATCGATGACTGGGGGAAGGAAATTGATTATGGTGAACTGCGATTTTGGGTATGGGAAATTGTTTTTGGAGGAGATGGTTTAATTGTGTTGAAGCTTTAGTGGAAAAACTAAAAAAATGACAGGGAAAAAATTTAGAAGAAATCTTATTAAAAGGTAATGCTTGAAAATTGAAGGGTTTTTTTTTATTCAGAGGGAAAACTAAAAAAATAGAGGGAAAAACTAAAATAAATTTTATTAAAGGGTTTTTAAGGAGGGAAAAAGGGATGCTTGAAAATTTAAGTTTTTAAAATTGCTTGAAAATTTAAGAATTTTTTTTCAGAGGGAAAACTAATAAAAAATTAGAGGGAAAAAAGTTAGAAGAAATTTTATTAAAGGCTTTTTAAGGTGGGAAAAAAGGATGCTTGAAAATTTAAGTTTTTTTATGTAATGGCTCTTGAAAATTTAAGTGGCATAGATAAAGTGCCATTAAAAATCTATCTAAGTTTCAGTGGCATATACAAAATGTCATTAAAATCCTAAATTAGTGGCATAAAAGCTTAGTGACATTAAAAATATGTGCTAAGAAAATATGACATATGCAAAGTGCCATTAAAGCCTAAATTAGTGGCACAAAGCTAAATGCCATAAAAAATGTGTGCCACTAAATGACATTTTTTTGTAGTGTTTTCTAAGTTAATATGCCTTAAATATGTTGTGATATCAGTAGGATACCTTCCATTATGCCCAAAATGAGTTTAATCTCAAATTAAGCCCCGTAGGGGTATTTTGGTCATTTAAAATATTATAAAAGAGATTAATTATAATTCTGAGATTCGGGTCTGAAATAATCAGTAAAAAAACTTAATTTAATAGGTTATATCAGTTGGTGATAAGTATCATATGACAAAATGGTTTTAAACCCATACTATGTGTTTAATATGCGTAAAAAGCCGTTTTAAGCGATTTCCGGGTCATAACTGGAAATCTGGGTTTCGGATCAGTTTATAAAGTTCAACATACTTCATTTATCATATAAAATCAGTAGCCAAAGGTTTGATGTCTAATTGTTATGTAAAACTCATTTTATAAGTAAAAAGGGTATAATCGGTAATTTCCGAATCAAGTCAATAACCTTAGGTTATGATCAGTTTAAAAATAATTAAATATCTTCAAAAATCCCAAAATATTATACTACATCAGTGGGTAAAAGGTTTGGTGTCAAAAACTGGGTTTAGATAGGCGTTACGCTAATTATGCCGTTTAATTAACAAAAAGCTTTCTAATTACGCTATTGAGCATAACTCCTAATCTAGACCTCCAACTGATGTGAAATTTTAGGGACATGTTTATAAATCAGTAACAAAGATTATTGTCCTCTCACATTTCCAAAATTCTCGTTTTAAGGTCAAATGGGCATATTGGTCAACATTAAGCAATTAACGGAAACGTGTAAATGAATCGGACAATCAACGAGCCAATCACAGAGGGTTATACCATCATGTAACCTGGTCCTAAGGAAGCTCTAAGGCATTTCTAAACCCATCTAAATCGGGTCAGAACTGAAGTCAAAGCAAAAGTCAAAGTTTTGCGACTTTCGGTTCCGAACCGAGCCTAAACAGAAAATTGTCGGATCGAACAAGCTTAGACCAGTTCTTATACTAATTACCAAGTTATATGAGTGATAAAATAGGTTACACGTCTTCTACATTGCTAATTATGTGTTAATTCAAAAATTAAGTTTCTGTTGACTTTGAATAACAAACTTTGACCCGACAAATGATCTAGTTAGAGCGGGAATCAGAGGGTGCCCTTTTAAGGGTTTATTGCCCACATAATTACCAACTTATAACTACCTTAAGTTTGACTAATCACTGGACCATTAGTGATTAATCGTTAAGTCAAACCTTAATTACGACGGTTTGACTTTAAGCTAATTAACTAAGCAAAACACGATTAAGGAAGGTTAAGGAAGCTTACCAAGGTCTAATGCACGACTAATGATGCTTGGGGAGTGGCCTTGAGCTCCAGAAACCTTCAGGAGTTGAGTTGGGAATGGATGATAAAAAATTGCAATAATGTGGACCTTTATTTAGTGGGTTTGATTGCTCAAGATTGTGCCAAACAAGTCTATGTTGGATCCCTGATCAATCACAAGTGTCCCTAGAGCCTAAAAACCCTTTTGTGCAGCACATGGTATTGCAAACAAGCAATAAGAGTCGGTTAAACGGGATGGACAGACACTTGTCCATGTTTTCTGTATCTGGGAGGCTGAGGCGCCCCGCGTAAGGTTCTGGGCCACCTTACGCGCCCCGTATAGAGCCCCTGATCAGGTTAAGCAAGTTTCCACTATTTGCAGTTTTGGTCCCCGGTCCTTCTAAAAGTTATTTTACCTTTATTTCTTGCATTATAAGCCCTCTAAATTGATTCCTAAGGACTCCAAGACATAAACAAACATTGTTAAGTCCTTGGTTACTTTGTGATCACCCGTAAAGCCATAAATTTCAATGTTGACGCTTTTAACCCCTCGCATACGAATTTTACCATAACTTTCTCGTACGATAACGAAACTTGGTGAAATTTTTATCATGCATTCTAGTGAGCATAATTAATTGTTACAAAGATTCGGTTTGCTAAAAGGTAACTCAGAGGTATTCCTTAAACATGTTGACACATTTAACCCCTGCAGTTTGTAATCTCTCACTTTTTTTCATAACTAGTTTCGTATGATCCATGATTCATTCGTTTAAGGGTATAAACATCATGTAGGGTTATTGTAAAGTATATTTATCCATTGTTGACATTTTGAACCCTTATATTCACATACTTTCCTTGTTTGTCAACTTTAGTCCCTCTAGATTATTCTTTCACACGTTCAAAGCTTATGACACGTGTCAATACATTATCGGACATGAATTTTCGAGGTGTTACACTATCCTACGATGCAATAGTTCTGGTGATATCTACACATTGGATCCCACACAAGTGTCCAAGTTCACCTCCCCATCTACCTTCACTGCTGTGTCTCAGGATCTTTGGCATCAACGCCTTGGCCACCCTGGCTCCAATTTATTGCATTCCCTTAAAAACTCTAGTTTTATTCATTGTAATAACACAAAAACTAAATTATGTCAGTCTTGTGTTTTTGGTAAACATGTTCGTCTTTCGTTTATTGATTCTATTAATTCTACCTCATTACCTTTTGATATCATACATAGTGATTTGTGGACTTCACCAATACTTAGTAGTCGTGGACACCGTTATTATATATTATTTCTAGATGACTTTACAAATTTTTTATGGACATTTCCCATTAGTCAAAAATCACAAGTCTTCTCAACTTTTCAAAACTTTGCTACCTATATTACCACCCAATTTGAGCGTAACATCAAAAAATTTCAATGCGATAATGGAAAAGAATATGTAAACGCTCAATTTAACCAATTCTGTCATTCTTATGGCATGAAATTCAGATTGTCATGCCCACATACATCATCTCAAAATGGTAAAGCTGAGCGAAAAATTCAAACAATTAATAACCTTATTCGAACCCTTCTTGCCCAATCTTCTATGCCTAATACCTATTGGCATCACACTCTCGAAGTAGCCACTTATCTACTCAATATCCTTCCCAGCAAACTTCTAAACTACCAATCCCCTACCCAATCTCTCTACCTCACCCAACCTACCTATACTCATCTTCGTGTCTTTGGTTGCTTATGCTATCCCCTAATCCCCAATACTACCATCAATAAACTTGAGCATCGGTCCATGCCTTGTGTTTTTCTTGGATACCCCCAATCATCGAGGATATAAATGTCTCGATCTTTCTACCAACAAAATTCTCATCAATCGTCACGTTATTTTTGATGAAACTACCTTTCCCTTCTCCACTTCTCCACAAAAGTCTATCTCTTCATACGATTTTCTATCCACTCCTATCCATCCAACCTACTGGACACATGTTTCCTCATTCCCCACTTCCCCCAACCCGGCCCAAACCCCATCACCGGTTTCTCCTTCCTCACCCACTTATACACCCTCCACTCCTCCCCATACACCTCCACGGCCCAACAGCCCTCCCCACACACCTCCACGGCCCAACAACCCCCTTCCAAACTACCCATTAACCAAACCTATTCTCGCCGGCCCAAAACCAAACCCGACCCGATACCCCCACCACCCCCTCCCTCACCTCCTGTCGTGTCTACTCAACCAGCGACTGGCTGTACCATACGTACTCGTTCTGTGAACGGCATCTCAAAACCCAAACAACACTTTAATCTTACCGCATCTCGTGTCACTCCCTTACCTAAAACCCCCACCGAAGCCTTGTCTAAACCGGATTGGTACAACGCCATGACTACTGAGTTTAATGCACTTATTAAAAATAAGACGTGGGAATTAGTCTGTAACACCCCAAAACCCGAATGTTTATATTCGTTAAATGTTATGATATGGTGCATCAAGGAATAAATAACTAGGTTATTTAACCTAGTTAAGAATATGAAAGAAACAATTTAGGGTTGAGAGTTGTGCCAATTATTATAAATGGCAAACTTGAGGGACTAAAGTGGAGTAAATGAAAGTTGAATTTATAAAAGAAAAACAAATACACACATACACACACACATCGTGTGTTCGAGAAGGAGCAGGAGACTCCCATGGAGCCAAGAACCCTAACATCATCTTTTTCATCAAATTGAAAGGCCAAACGAAGCTTAAATTCATAACCGAGCATAGAATAACGATCACCTTCACAAGGGGATCGTAAGGTATGTCTTAAATTCTAGATTGGTGATCTTCAACGAAGTGGGTTATGTTCTAATCCGTGAATTGGTATGAAATTGAGTATAAACATGTGTTAGAATCATCATCTAGAACATGGCTTATGCATGAATTAGGTTAATTTGATATTTAAGGGTGAAACCCATTAGTTATGGTGAGAATGATGATTTGAATCATCATCCACGTCTAATTCTTGTTGAATGTTGATGTATTTTGATTTGTATGATGGATTCTTGTTAGAGGAATTGAAAGAAATGTGATACTAGTATGTTTGATGTTTATGCATGTATGATTCGTGTTGATTAGAATGAAGAAATTGATGAATTATGTATGAGATTAGAAGGATATGCATGAACTAGTTGTACACTGTGCTTAGGAAGTAGTACACACATCAAAAGCATGAAGAAATTATGAAGAACTTAAGATTAGATCACTTGTAAGTGATTAGAGAAATAGTTATGAAGTGGGTTTTGGTGATATGATGAAAATGATAATATGCTTATATTATTGATGTTTGAAATCGTTTATATGTGTGAATGTTTAAAGAAATTGGATAAGAAATGATGAATTGTTGTTAGATAAAGTGAATAAAATGTGATGATAATATGTTTGATGTTTAATTTTAAATACCACATGTTGATTAGTAGAAGGATTTGATGAACTATGTATGAATTTAGAAGATTGTGCATGAATTAGTTGTACGTTATGCTTAAAAGGTGGTACGCACACCAATCGTATGATAAAATGTATATATTGTCGTCCGTATAGTCGATTATGATGTTACGGGTATATAATGATAAGTCGAAAGTTAAAGTAAATGGATCGTTGACTTCTAATAAGTCAACTGTGTATAAGAAGAATGGTTAGACATGTTGTCATAATTGTAAGATTAAAGTAAGTTATACGGTGCGTGTTAGACGTATGTGTGTTTAATGCGATGACATGACGGATTTCACGAGTTGGAAATGGTATGAATTTGGTTATAGGTATTATGCTTGTTAGAAGTGACTATAACGTCAAATGTGAATTATGCGATCGATATGATCGTTAACATGTACAACTGTGTATGCTAATGAGAATGTGATTTCGATGACATGGAAGTATAGGAATCATGTCGAGACGGAATCAAGCACGGAAGGCTAACGGGTCAAGAAGTGGCGAGGAACGAATGTGAACACGGATGCATGAGGTAAGTGATTTTCGTAATCACTTCTTAGTTGTTTATGTAAAGTTATGTGTAATTTAATTAAGTATGATGATCGAGGTCAAGTAGGAAAGAATTGTATGAGACCGATGAAGTATTAAACGGATCTTAGCTTTGATCCGAGCAAGGTATGTGTGATTAAGAATTGTAGCTAAGTAGTAGGATTGGTTATTTATGCAAGGGATTCCTTTGTTGTTAAGGATAGAGCAAAGTTGACAAAAACGCCCTTGATGGGTAAAACGAGCAAATGGTCTTAAAAGTTGACTACAAACAAGCTATTTGATTAAATGAATGTTTTGAAAAAGTAAGAAAGCGAGAAGTATGATTTTCGTAAGCTAAGGACCTTAAAATGCGCAAATACCCTTAACGGGTCAAAATAAGTTCTTGAGCGAAAATGGGTTAAGAGGATGCAAGACATCCGAGAACTTAATCTTTTATGATAGACAATGTTGACATTATTAGGTTCATAAGAAGTTATGGTCAAACAAACAAGTTATGTGGATGAATGCATGAACGGGTCGAATAAATCATAAATGAATAATAAGACGATAGCGTGTAAGTTAAGAATTTCCTTAATCCGGATGTGGGATTTTAAGTTCATATGATAGAATGTGAATTTACAAGCATGTAGGAAGAAACGGGAGGTTAAACGGGTAAACGGTTCAAAAGTTATGCGCGTTTTAGTGCGTACGGACGACGAAACGGAACTGCAGAATAGTGCCATTTCTAGAGGGCGTCGCCGACGGGCTAAGGGCCATCGCCGACGGGCTCTAGAAAGTTTGTTTTTTTGCTGACGGGTTATTTACCTGTCTACAGGGTTTTTGGCTACGGGAAGAACCACGGGCCGTCGCCGACGCCCTCCCCAAGTCCAAAAACATGAAATTTGTTATTTAAGTTGATTTATGTATCGTAGGCTTCGGTTTGTTGTCCGTGGACTACGGAGGGCTTCCTAAACATGATTTTGATCGATCCTTAGATGTTTATGGGCTATAAATCAAAGTCTAAGTCCCATGTAATTAATGTATGAGTATGTAAGAAGTATGCAAGATCTTGTACGTGTATGTAGATGTGCATGTATGTATGTATAAAGATATGTGCGAATGTATGCATGTATGTAAAGATGTAGGAAAGGTATGTACGTATGTAGATGTGTATGTATGTATGTATAAAGATATGTATGAGTGTATGCATGTATGTAAAGATGTAGGAAAGGTATGTACGTATGTAGATGTGTATGTATGTATGTATAAAGATATGTATGAGTGTATACATGTATGTAAAGATGTAGGAAAGGTATGTACGTATGTAGTTGTGTATGTATGTATGTATAAAGACATGTATGAGTGTATGCACGTATGTAAAGTTGTAGGAAAGGTATGTACGTATGTAGATGTGTATGTATGTATGTATGTAAGTACGTATGTATGCATGATTTAGACACGTTGAGTGTCAACGTTATTAATGGTGTGCCTTGAGAATGAAAAGTAATGCAGGTACGTGATTGAAGCCTCACCAGGAAATGGATACGCAGATGAAATGCTTAAAGTTTGAAAAGTGACGAAATGTGAAGTGTACGTGAATGAATCTTGTTTATATAATGTGTGCTAATGTTATGAATGTATGTGGTGAGTGCAGGTTGTATTGATCACGGGCGTTTATCACAAGGAATAGAGATCGAAGACCGAGTCATAAGATAGATTGTACGGGAATAATCGAGTATGTACTTTAGTAAACGGGAGTTATGCTTTTGTTTTGTAAAAGAGATACTTTTAAAATAAACTTTCAAGTAAGTCAAGACGTTTGTAATGAAAGAAATTTTATGGCACGAATTTCCACTGCGACTTTTGTCAAATACGTGTTATGGTCTTACAAGTTGGTATCAGAGCCCTGGTTTGAGAGAATCAAGTACAAGAAAGTAAATACTTGAACTCAAACTTGTGTGCTCTTATGATAAGGAACCCGTACAATCTAAGACTCGATCAAGATCCAAAGGTAGAAGCGAATATAAGTATGTACTTATGTAAACGTATAAAGAAACTGACGGTATGTTATGTGCAAGGTAAGTATAAGTGTTTGAAGAAGATGACCCTTGAATGCAGTCTAGGATGAATGCTAAGGCAGGCAAGGATGCGAATGGACAGACGGACCCCAGGTACACAATGTTAATATGTATGGTACCGGTGTTAAAAGAAAAAGGAAGAAATCTCCTTGGGAGGGTAAGTACTAAATGGAAGACAACGATATTGTCTTGATAAGATTGTAAAAATGTAGCACGAACTGAGACCCACTACTGCAGACATAAGGCGATGATTACCTGAAGGCACGAAATTAGTATGTGAATTGCGCACCTGGCCAGTACGCAAGAAGCATATGACATTCGTGAGACCGTGGTAATTATCGCAGGTATGTCCGTTAGAATTGGGTAGCATGTGGGCGTGCGGGTGAAGTGGGTAGTAAGACTCTCGGGAAATTGAGAGTACTATGTAGGAATGAAAAACATGAATAATAAGAATGAAGAATGTTGAATCCGTAAGAAAGTACGAATCAACAATGTATGAATGCAATGCTTGAATCCGCGAGACGGATGAAAGGGATGAAAGGCGTAAATGCAATGTTTGAATCCGCGAGACGGATTCAAAGAATGAAGGATATGAATGCAATGTTTGAATCCGCGAGACGGATTCAAAGAATGAAAGATATGAATGCAATGCTTGAATCCGCGAGACGAATTCAAGGGATGAAAGGCGTAAATGCAATGTTTGAATCCGAGAGACGGATTCAAAGAATGAAAGATGTGAATGCAATGTTTGAATCCACGAGACAGATTCAAAACAAAGAAGGTACGAAAGGTATGAATAATGTGTTCGAATTCGCGAAACATATTTAAGATATAAAAGACGAAACTAGTCTACATAAGAAGAAGTCAATAGCTTGACCATGTAAGTAAAAGACGAAACAAGTCATATAAGTAAATGTAAAGCAAATGAACAAAAGAATGATAGGAATGAAAATATCCGAATGTGTAAGTAACGTAAGGATATGTATGGTACAAAAGACTATAGAAATGTAGAACGATGTTAGCTACGGAGTTAAGCACGTAGGTATGACGATGACATAGCAGTTTTGTTGTGATAACAAAACAAGAGTTAAATGTTATACAATGTGTCTATAGAATGGAATCTTAAAGGATAAGATGAAAGTACTAAATCCGTTATAAACGGATCATATGAGTGTAAGCATTATTATAAGTTTGAATAAGTATGTATATTAACCTGTTATTAACGGGTCAAAGGAAATGAGAATGTTATATGAAAGTATGCCATTGAAAGTATAGACTTGTTAAGAAGAAGAAGCCAATTGTATGAATAATTATGAAATGAGATAGGATGATTACTTATGATTATGATGTGAGTGTTAAGTCAAACATAAATGTGTGTGTGTGTAAGAGGAAATGAGAAAGGTTTCGGGGACGAAACCCTATTTAAGGGGGGTAGACTTGTAACACCCCAAAACCCGAATGTTTATATTCGTTAAATGTTATGATATGGTGCATCAAGGAATAAATGACTAGGTTATTTAACCTAGTTAAGAATATGAAAGAAACAATTTAGGGTTGAGAGTTGTGCCAATTATTATAAATGGCAAACTTGAGGGACTAAAGTGGAGTAAATGAAAGTTGAATTTATAAAAGAAAAACAAATACACACATACACACACACACATCGTGTGTTCGAGAAGGAGCAGGAGACTCCCATGGAGCCAAGAACCCTAACATCATCTTTTTCATCAAATTGAAAGGCCAAACGAAGCTTAAATTCATAACCGAGCATAGAATAACAATCACCTTCACAAGGGGATCGTAAGGTATGTCTTAAATTCTAGATTGGTGATCTTCAACGAAGTGGGTTATGTTCTAATCCGTGAATTGGTATGAAATTGAGTATAAACATGTGTTAGAATCATCATCTAGAACATGGCTTATGCATGAATTAGGTTAATTTGATATTTAAGGGTGAAACCCATTAGTTATGGTGAGAATGATGATTTGAATCATCATCCATGTCTAATTCTTGTTGAATGTTGATGTATTTTGATTTGTATGATGGATTCTTGTTAGAGGAATTGAAAGAAATGTGATACTAGTATGTTTGATGTTTATGCATGTATGATTCGTGTTGATTAGAAGGAAAAAATTGATGAATTATGTATGAGATTAGAAGGATATGCATGAACTAGTTGTACACTGTGCTTAGGAAGTAGTACACACATCAAAAGCATGAAGAAATTATGAAGAACTTAAGATTAGATCACTTGTAAGTGATTAGAGAAATAGTTATGAAGTGGGTTTTGGTGATATGATGAAAATGATAATATGCTTATATTATTGATGTTTGAAATCGTTTATATGTGTGAATGTTTAAAGAAATTGGATAAGAAATGATGAATTGTTGTTAGATAAAGTGAATAAAATGTGATGATAATATGTTTGATGTTTAATTTTAAATACCACATGTTGATTAGTAGAAGGATTTGATGAACTATGTATGAATTTAGAAGATTGTGCATGAATTAGTTGTACGTTATGCTTAAAAGGTGGTACGCACACCAATCGTATGATAAAATGTATATATTGTCGTCCGTATAGTCGATTATGATGTTACGGGTATATAATGATAAGTCGAAAGTTAAAGTAAATGGATCGTTGACTTCTAATAAGTCAACTGTGTATAAGAAGAATGGTTAGACATGTTGTCATAATTGTAAGATTAAAGTAAGTTATACGGTGCGTGTTAGACGTATGTGTGTTTAATGCGATGACATGACGGATTTCACGAGTTGGAAATGGTATGAATTTGGTTATAGGTATTATGCTTGTTAGAAGTGACTATAACGTCAAATGTGAATTATGCGATCGATATGATCGTTAACATGTACAACTGTGTATGCTAATGAGAATGTGATTTCGATGACATGGAAGTATAGGAATCATGTCGAGACGGAATCAAGCACGGAAGGCTAACGGGTCAAGAAGTGGCGAGGAACGAATGTGAACACGGATGCATGAGGTAAGTGATTTTCGTAATCACTTCTTAGTTGTTTATGTAAAGTTATGTGCAATTTAATTAAGTATGATGATCGAGGTCAAGTAGGAAAGAATTGTATGAGACCGATGAAGTATTAAACAGATCTTAGCTTTGATCTGAGCAAGGTATGTGTGATTAAGAATTGTAGCTAAGTAGTAGGATTGGTTATTTATGCAAGGGATTCCTTTGTTGTTAAGGATAGAGCAAAGTTGACAAAAACGCCCTTGATGGGTAAAACGAGCAAATGGTCTTAAAAGTTGACTACAAACAAGCTATTTGATTAAATGAATGTTTTGAAAAAGTAAGAAAGCGAGAAGTATGATTTTCGTAAGCTAAGGACCTTAAAATGCGCAAATACCCTTAACGGGTCAAAATAAGCTCTTGAGCGAAAATGGGTCAAGAGGATGCAAGACATCCGAGAACTTAATCTTTTATGATAGACAATGTTGACATTATTAGGTTCATAAGAAGTTATGGTCAAACAAACAAGTTATGTGGATAAATGCATGAACGGGTCGAATAAATCATAAATGAATAATAAGACGATAGCGTGTAAGTTAAGAATTTCCTTAATCCGGATGTGGGATTTTAAGTTCATATGATAGAATGTGAATTTACAAGCATGTAGGAAGAAACGGGAGGTTAAACGGGTAAACGGTTCAAAAGTTATGCGCGTTTTAGTGCGTACGGACGACGAAACGGAACTGCAGAAAAGTGTCATTTCTAGAAGGCGTCGCCGACGGGCTAAGGGCCGTCGCCGACGGGCTCTAGAAAGTTAGTTTTTTTGCTGACGGGTTATTTACCTGTCTACAGGGTTTTTGGCTACGGGAAGAACCACGGGCCGTCGCCGACGGGCCCTAGGGCCGTCGCCGACGCCCTCCCCAAGTCCAAAAACATGAAATTTGTTATTTAAGTTGATTTATGTATCGTAGGCTTCGGTTTGTTGTCCGTGGACTACGGAGGGCTTCCTAAACATGATTTTGATCGATCCTTAGATGTTTATGGGCTATAAATCAAAGTCTAAGTCCCATGTAATTAATGTATGAGTATGTAAGGAGTATGCAAGATCTTGTACGTGTATGTAGATGTGCATGTATATATGTATAAAGATATGTACGAGTGTATGCATGTATGTAAAGATGTAGGAAAGGTATGTACGTATGTAGATGTGTATGTATGTATGTATGTATAAAGATATGTATGAGTGTATGCATGTATGTAAAGATGTAGGAAAGGTATGTACGTATGTAGATGTGTATGTATGTATGTATGTATGTATGTATGTATGTATGTATGTATGTATGTATGTATGTATAAAGATATGTATGAGTGTATACATGTATGTAAAGATGTAGGAAAGGTATGTACGTATGTAGTTGTGTATGTATGTATGTATAAAGACATGTATGAGTGTATGCACGTATGTAAAGTTGTAGGAAAGGTATGTACGTATGTAGATGTGTATGTATGTATGTATGTAAGTACGTATGTATGCATGATTTAGACACGTTGAGTGTCAACGTTATTAATGGTGTACCTTGAGAATGAAAAGTAATGCAGGTACGTTATTGAAGCCTCACCAGGAAATGGATACGCAGATGAAATGCTTAAAGTTTGAAAAGTGACGAAATGTGAAGTGTACGTGAATGAATCTTGTTTATATAATGTGTGCTAATGTTATAAATGTATGTGGTGAGTGCAGGTTGTATTGATCACGGGTGATTATCACAAGGAATAGAGATCGAAGACCGAGTCATAAGATAGATTGTACGGGAATAATCGAGTATGTACTTTAGTAAACGGGAGTTATGCTTTTGTTTTGTAAAAGAGATACTTTTAAAATAAACTTTCAAGTAAGTCAAGACGTTTGTAATGAAAGAAATTTTATGGCACGAATTTCCGCTGCGACTTTTGTCAAATACGTGTTAGGGTCTTACATAGTCCCTCGCACCGCTGACATGAACGTGATCCGTAGCATGTGGTTATTTCGCCACAAATATCGATCGGATGGCACGCTGGAACGATATAAAGCTTGCTTAGTTTGTGATGGCAGTACTCAGCAGGTGGGCATTGATTATGGGGAGACATTTAGTCCGGTTGTTAAGCCGACCACTATTCGGACCGTCTTAACCTTAGCTTTATCTCAGTCATGGCCCATACATCAGTTGGATGTAACCAATGCTTTCCTACATGGTAACATTAGCGAAACAGTTTATATGTATCAGCCCATGGGCTTTCGTCATCGCCAGTATCCGGATCACGTTTGTTTATTAAAGAAATCTCTATACGGGTTAAAACAGGCACCCCAAGCATGGTACCAGCGATTTACGGATTTTATATTGTCCATTGGTTTTCAGCAGAGTAAGTGTGATAACTCGTTATTTATATATCATCAGGGTTCTGACATGGCTTATTTACTTATTTATGTTGATGATATTATTCTTTCCACGTCACATGAATCTCATACATCAGCTGGCAGCCGAATTTGACATGAAGGATCTTGGACCACTGAGTCATTTTTTGGGGATTCATGTAACACGACAACATGATACTATGTTCTTGTCATAGCAATCATATGCATTAGATATTATTGATCGGGCCGGTATGTCATCCTGCAAGTCGGTTGCTACTCCAGTGGACACAAAACCTAAACTTAGTGCTTCTTCAAGTGCACCGTTTGAGGACCCTACGTTATATCGAAGTCTTGCTGGAGCTCTTCAGTATCTTACCTTCACCAGACCTGATATTAGCTATGCAGTTCAACAAGTGTGTATGCATATGCATTCTCCTCAGCTTGATCATTGGAATTCTCTTAAACACATTATTCGCTATCTTCAGGGCACTACCTCATTTGGTCTCACCTTGGGTACCTTTAGTGATCTCTCTTTACGCGCATACACTGATGCTGATTGGGCTGGTTGCCCGAATACTCGACGCTCTACTTCAGGCTATTGTGTTTATTTGGGATCTAATTTATTATCTTGGTCTTCTAAGCGTCAGGCTGTCGTATGTCATTCTAGTGCGGAGGCAGAATACCAAGGTGTTGCAAATGTGGTGGCAGAATTATGTTGGCTTCGAAATTTATTGCTAGAATTACGTCGCCCCCTACGGAAGGCTAGTGTGGTTTATTGTGATAATATCAGTGCAGTTTATTTATCTGGGAACCCGATACAGCATCAGCGTACCAAACACATTGAGCTGGATATACATTTTGTTTGTGACTTGGTTCAACATGGTGATGTGCGGATTCTTCATATCCCGTCTCGTTATCAAATAGCTGACATTTTTACAAAAGGCCTGCCGCGGGTATTATTTGACGATTTTCGGTCCAGTCTAAGCATTCGGCCTCCTCATGCTTCGACTGCGGGGGTGTAATAGATTAGATAATTTTGTATATTTAGATTTGATCCATATCGTGTATATCTTTGTATTGATTTAAGGTTATCTCCTACCAAAAATAGTGGAGAGCCTTTTGTATTTATAGGGCATTATTTTCAATGAGAAAGGCAATCGATTTACCCTAATCTTTCATGCACCATTTAAAGATTTGCACCCCGCCCTATATGCGTTGGAAGTAGCCAAAGACTACATGTCCTTGATTGTTACTTATGTGAAGACGACATCAGTACGTGGCACTGGAGATGGATGCACGACCCGATGGAACAAATTGTGGCGTTAGAATTAGCCAATATTGAATCAATTCTAGCCCAAGTTCAGGTTTCATCTAGCAATGACCGTTGGATATGGGCTAGAGATAAGGATGGGTCCTTCTCGGTCAAATCTGTGAAACATCTCCTGAACTCCTCACATCAGCCAAGTCCAAGGTAAACTTACTAGGGTGGGTCGTAGAGATGGAAAGAACCACTACCCTATGTGGTCTTTCAGACCGAAACATCCACCCAGGGTTCCAGTGAATGTCGGTTCTGTGGCGAAGGTGATAAGACCATGGCTCATTTGTTGACATCATGTTATATGGCGGCTAGGATATGGCAATGGGGTCTTCGTTGTGCAAAATCCCCAACATTCTTGCCTTCTCGGTTCAAGACTAACTGGAATATCACAAATACGCTAAGTTGCCAAAGGAAAAAAAAACAAAAGTGGTGCAGGCAATCATCCTGACGTCCTGTTGGTAAATCTGGAGAGCTAGAAACCATTCGATTTTTTCTGTGAACCAATGGCGTAGTTTGAAAGAAAACTCAGTGGGGGGCGGACTCTCAAGATCCGAATCGGTGGGGGCTGGACACTTAAAAATCCAATTTTTTAAATAAAAAGTCATTTTGGAAATTTTCAGTAAAATTAACACTATGAGCAAAAAATCAGTGAGGGCCAATCATGTGCAAAACCGTTGATGATTGTTAAGCTCATTCAGGATATCCAAAGTATATTTTTCCTATGGGTAAAAAAAGGCAAATGTACAAATGCTAGAGTGGGAAAAGTGGTGCAAATTCAAAATGTAATAGGATAATGCAGATGGGTTTTTTTTATGTAGCCTTTTTTATTGAACTTAGTACTGTGCTGCTGTAAACAGTTGGTGGATTGTATCTCTGTATGGCTGGCTATAGCACCTTGTTGTGCCTGTTCTCTTTATACATGAAATCAAGGGAAAATTACCAAAATGTTGGTTGACCAAGTGTGTTTTCAAATTTGTCACCCTCCTGCGTCCTTGGAAGGACTACTCAGCCTCGGAAGCGTCCGTATGTTTTGTTGAAGCGTCCATGTCCTAGAAGCTGACACGTGACATTTTGCATGTGGGCCCAGACGCATCCCAATGCGTCTTTTTCTCTCTCCTCTCTCTTCTCTTTCTCTCTCCTCTCTCCCTCTTCTTTTGGCCGACGCATCTCTCTCTCTCTCTTTCTCTTCTCTTTCTCTTTCTCTCTCCTCTCTCATCTCTCTCTTCTCTTTCTCTTTCTCTTTCTCTCTCCCCTCTCCTCTCTCCCAATGCACTTTTCGTCATTGATCTTCCTTGAACTCCATTTGGGCATGAACCAAGAATCAGCAGCAGTAGCATGACAACAAAAATGAGAGAAAGTGTGTTGGATTTAGTGCTCATGATTGAAGATATTGATGTGTATAACAAGATGTATATGAAGGTTTATATATATGTGTGTATATGTAAAGTGTGTTGTTGTGGATGGGATCTTTGATTGTGTTGATCTTCAACACTGTTGTTACCATCTTCTCCATTTTAATTAGAAGAGAACGAGAAAAGAGAGAGAGAGAGGAGAGAGAGAGAGAGAGAGAAGGACGCATCCTGTGTTTGAAAGACGCATCCCGTGTTTGAAAGACGCATCCCGTGCTTGAAGGACGCATCCCGTGCTTGAAGGACGCATCCCGTAATGGTCCTTTCAAGGACGCATAAACATGTCGGACACGTGTCAGCTTCTAGGACATGGACGCTTCAACAAAACATAGGGACGCTTCCGAGGCTGAGTAGTCCTTCCAAGGACGCAGGAGGATGACAAATTTGAAAACACTCTTGGTCAACCAACATTTTGGTAATTTTCCCTGAAATCAAATATGCTGTCCAAAAAAAGGTTAGTCACGGATTTTAATATGTCATTTAATGACATTAATTAAAGTTTTTGATAGATTTTTAACGGTAAATTTGGAACACTGACGGACCACTAGAGTATCACGTGCCACTAGCTGAACCACCCGATCATATCCATCTCCAATTGGCTATAATGCCTATACACCAATTAAGAACCTAATAAACCTGGAACCCCCCCCCCCCTCTTGTGGAATCGAACTTTGGACCTAATGGTCCCTAAGCTTTATCTCACCCTCAAGATGTCACTAGGCTATAAATAACCAATTACCCTTCTTGTGTTTATAATAGTATATAGTATAAAAGTCAATGAGGTAGTAATGAAGTGGTTGGGCAAAGAATTGGTGCTCCTTATAGGGCTGGCATATTGTGTATACATGTACACGATAATACACGATACACACAATCCTATACACGAACACGACACGATAAGGTATCGTGTCCAGTTTTCCATACACGAACACGAAATATTTTTTAACAGGTATACACGATAATTACCTGTTAATACCTGTTTACGAATGTTTCAATAATTACATATCTAGGAACCTGTTTAGTGAATTAAAAGTTGCCAAAAGTTCACAATAGGCTTAAATAATGCATAAACGCAAGTTCACATGGGTCTTTCTTCTCAAATCTTCAATTCAAAGTTCACATGAATCTTTCTTCTCGACGGCCGGTGGTTGGTAGGGCTGTGCAAACTGCTCGACGATCGCTCGAAAAATGCTCGAAAAATGATCGTTCGATTCCTGCTCAGTTTGTAAATGAGCCGCTCGGATCGGTTCGATTCAAATTCAATCCAAGCATGAGCAAAGGTCCGCTCGCTCGTCGATAGCTCGATTTCGCTCGAATTATATTTATTAGTAATATATATATATATATATTATAGATTTTAAAGATTAAAAGCCCAAAAAATATACTAGCCCAACTTAATAGTTAATATCAAAATCTAACCCTAAATCCCTAATTCCTAAAACAATCACATAGTCATAAAATGTTGTTCGAAGATATGCATATCGCCGCACACCAAATCTAACCCTAAATTCCTTATTCCTAAAACAATGTCATAATCTGATTGTTCGATTAAGTCCTCGTCGCTGCCAGTCTGCCACACAATCAAGCCCTCATCGTTGCCAATCTGATTGTTCGATCAAGCCCTCGTCGCTGCCAGTTCCACAGGTCCATTCTCAGGTACATTCTATCTCCTTATTAGCATGTGTGTTTATTAAACGTAGCCTTATAATTCAATCGAGCAAAACCGAGCGAAAACGAACTGCTCGATTTTAGTTAGGATTTTAGAAAAATCGGGCGAAAACGATCCGCTCGATTCAAATTCAATCCGAGCATGAGCATCACTTTTGTGCTCGGTTTTGCAAATTCGATCCGATCGGATCGGTTGTAATTCAATCCGAGCATGAGCAGACCCTCGATCGGATCAGATCAGCTCATGAACACCCCTAGTGGTTGGGGTGGTGTCGCTGGGAGTGGGGCTGGAGAAGGAGAAGGGAAGAATTAGGGTTTCTTTTTAATATGTCCATTGGAATGGGAACGGGCCGAAAGGGTTAGGAAAACTAGAGAGATAAGTAATAAAATCAGGTTTTCAAATCACATGGTCCCACTAAATTATATTTTTTATTAAAATTGTTAACATGTATTAACAGGTACTAAACCGGTAAACATGTGTTTTACCTGTTTAGACACGAAAATTAACAGGTATTTTCGTGTCTACCTGTTACCTGTTAAGGCCATACACGATACATGTTAACTTCATGTAGATTCGTGTCGTGTATTCGTGTACGTGTCTAAAATTGCCAGCCCTAGTTCCTTGTGACGCAGGTTTGATTCCCACTCTCCTCATTATTTTCTGCGGCATCCAAGTGAAGAGCGAATACGGGTGACGCCGGTTCGACTTGGATGGGAGGCGAGTTTTTACCGATTATTCCACTGTCGTGCCTTCGTGCGGGTGGAGGTCGGGTTTCCGCGCATCTAGGGAGAACCAAGGGGCTGGTGACGGTCGAGTAGTCGACCTTGGCCACAGCGCCCGATGTCACAGTGGTTGGCACGTCGTTCCTTACCGTTCAAAAAAATAGTATAGTATAAAAGAAAAAAAAGTAATATAATCTCTTAATTGTCCTTGTTCACTTAAAATAACCTACCATGGCATGTGGTTTGTCAGTTTATAAGTTTTAGTTACAGGGTTCTAAAGTTGTTGATTTGAAGGAACAACTCCCCAAATATTTCACCTTCATTTCCTTCTCATCCCCAAACATTGTAACCCTAATTGTTATGCTCAAGATCATACATTACTTTCCTAAAAAATATAGAAAAGATATTTTCTTTCTGGTAGTGAACGAAGATGAAGACTAGAGGCTAATGGAACAGTAATCAAGCAAAGCATTCTTTATTCTGGTAAGATTCAGATCTACATTTACTCGATCAATGTGTTTTTCTGTCAATATATGCCTTTAAATTTCTAATATTTATTTTACTCAAATTTGCAAAATGTTGAAGAAACATGTAAGAAAACTAACTTGACTCCTTGACCATGACTATGAATCTTTTGAATTCAAACCCTTGAAATCCTTGTCCATCTTTCAACTACACAAGTTTTGATTACCACCAAAATTAATTAATAAAATATGCCCGAAATTTCAAAAGACTTTTAAATAAATAATCAAGAAAATTTGTAGACTCTATGAATTATCACTAAAGTTTTAAAATCGTAAAGTTAAATACTTTTGAATTGTCTTTATTGATAAAGGCGAGTACTGTTGAACCGTCTTCATTGGCTGGATAGTTGAATCGACAAACTTTTTCTTTTTGAAAATTAAACTTTATTAAGGGCATGTTTGGGTAAGCTTTTTAAAACAACTTATTGACTTATTGGCTTCTTGGAAAAGCCAGGATTTTGTGACTTATTGACTTATTGGCTTTTTCCCCTCACATACACCCTCTTTGCCAAACATCATTTTAGAGCTTATGACTTTTCAAAAAGCCAATAAGTCAATAAGTTGTTTCAAAAAGCTTACCCAAACATGCCCTAAAACATGCATTCGACCCAAACGGGCAAAAGGCCAATACAAAACACTATCCCTGACCCAAACGGGCAAAGGACAAAATTACAACATATACATAGGGTATTTACACCATTCCTTCCAACCAATATATTAAATGACGATCTATTTAACCCACCCGAAACCCTTCGATTTAATCTCTATCATGATATCTTGCGGACTTCTACTGGTCTGCTTAAAAACCAACTCATTCCTGCATTTCCAAATACACCAGCAAGAAATAATAATCAACCCGTGAATAATCTTCTTCATTTTCCTACCCCCTGAGTAGAATTATGAATATTGATTAAATCTTTGAAATCGAATGCGAAGATCGGGGGAATGTTGCACCAAGCACTTACAGCCGCCCACACCCGAGTTGCCATCGTACACGCTGTAAACAAATGATCCACCATTTCCTCGTATTCATCGCAAAAAGGACACATAACCGACGAGATTTCCACGTTCCTTCTTCTCAAGTTAACTCTACTAATTCGCATTTTATAAAATATTTATTTTAGACTTTATATTTTTATTGATCCTCTAAATTTATATAAAAAGGAAAAAAGAAACAAAAATCTACATCGCCACAATTACCTATGAAATGGATGAACAAACCCTTAAATTTAATAGAAAATGAATGTTGAGTGACTTGATTGGAACACTTTTGAAACTTGAGTGACCTAATTGAAACATTTTTAAAACTTGGTTACTCTTCTACAAAGTTACCCAAAAAAAGAGTTAAATGTAATTTTAGTTCCTGTGGTTTGGACCGTTTTGCCAGTTTAGTCTAAATGTTTCATTTTTCGCCCGTGGGTCCAAAAAGGTTTCACCACTGCCATTTTAGTCCACTACGTTAACTTCATCCATTATTTATGTTAACGAGAAAGGCAATTTGGTCATTTTATATGGCCGAATTGCCTTTCTAGTTCACATGATTACATTTAAAATGACCGAATTGTCCTTTTCGTTAACAGAAAAAATGGATAAAGTTAACCTAGTGGACTAAAATGACAATGATGAACCTTTTTGGACACACATGCGAAAAATGAAACATTTGAACTAAACTGACAAAATATCCAAAATTACAGAGACTAAAATGACATTTAAGTCAATGATTTTATTAGAATACGGCATATTAATTTGTAAAAATAAACATAATTTCATAGTTGTGTTAGTAATTAAAAAAATGGGTGAGGAGCAAGGTGTGATAAATGTGTAGTATGTTTGTAACTAGTAAATGCCCTGCCCGCGTTGCGGGGCGAGGGCCGAATAATTCTCAACCAATTAAAAAAAGACTACTATAATTTTCCTAGGGGAAAAAAACAAAAACGATGATAAGACCGTAGTAAACCAATTAAAACAAAAAACCTTTATAGTTTTGGTAAAAAAAAACTAAAACGATGGAAAAACGTAATTTTTAACTGAGGGTCAAATCATAAATTTAATTCGGGGATAAATTGTAAACTAAATGGACCAACGGGGGAGTGCCAGGAAGTTGCCGGCACGACTGTAATTTTACACTGGGGGCAAAATTGTAATGTCACCAGGAAAACAAACTAAAACGATGGGGAAAATGTAAAGTTAAGTTGAGGGTAAAATCGTAACTTGGCTGTGAGAAAAAAAACTAATGGCAAAACTATAAATTTATACGGGGCAAAATCGTAAATTTGAACCGAGGGCAAAATTGAAATTTTTAGCCAGGAGCAAAAGCGTAAAATTTTTTTAAGTGGGGGGTAAAAACATAATTTTGAACTGATGGAAAAATCGTTTTTTAAGAGCAAAAAAACTAATGGCAAAACTGTAAATTGAAACGGGACAAAATCGTAATTTTTTAACCGAGGGTAAAATTGAAATATTTAGCTTGGAGCAAAAGCGTACATTTATTTTTAAGAAGGGGCGAAAACATAAATTTGAACTGATGGAAAATTCGTAAATTTAAATCATGATAAAATCGTAATTTTATTGGGCCAATAGGGGAGTGCCAGGCAGGTGTCTGACACTATTACACCTCCCGCCCTTTTCGCCCAATTGAAGGGAGGCACTATTGCCTGCTGATGTCACCATCTTGTATTTGTAGTAGTTATAGTGCCTGCTAATGTCACCATCTTGTATTTGTAGTACTTTAAAGAGTTAAATGCTTGGTTGGTCCCTGTAGTTTGCAAAAATTGCAGACTTGGTCCTAGTGGTTTACTAATTACACGCGTGATCCCAAAAGTTGTCAAAAGTGCACTCTCTTGGTCCCCAGCCATAACCTTTGTTAAATTTCTCACTTAAAACACCTCATGTGCATAGCACGTGAGGGTAGTTTAGTCCTTTCAGTCCCTTCTTCTTCCCCAAATCACCACCACCGTCTGTTCCGGCCAAGTACCACCACCATCTGTACTTTCCGGCCATGATAGTTGAAATGGAACTTGGTCTTCTTCGCCTCTCTCTCTCTTCTTTCTCTCTCTATCTTCATCCTTTGATCCTTGTCTCCATGATAAATTCAACCACCGAATCAATCTGCAGCTCCGTCAACGCAATCTCGATCACTAATATTTTCAACCCTAAAATCACACAATTAACGAAATCCTTACTTTCTCTGCACGTTTGGAATCTAAATTGCCTTTCTTAACAGACAAATCAATGAACGATCGGAGCATTTTGATATTCGAATCGAGAGCTAGGGCTCATTGTCGTAACGACGCATCCTCCTGCGAATTTCTAGAAATTAACGCCGATGCTGATTCCTGCAACTCCTTACTTTGTTCCACAAGCCTGCATACTTCTTCACCGGCGTTTCTCTCCGGCAACCGGTTGTCGCCGCCGTCTGCAGCGGTTGAGTCTCCCATATTGTACAGATCGATTGGTTGATAATTATGTGTGTGTGTGTGTGTGTTTTGGTGTGATTGAGTGGATGAAGAAGAGGATGTGAAGTGTGGAAAAGAAATGGCGGTGAGCTGGACTTGTTGTGTGGATGAAGCTGGACTGAAAGGACTAAACTACCCTCACGTGCTAGGCACATGGGGTGTTTTAACAGAGAAAATTAACTGAAGTTAGGGCTGGGGACCAAGAGAGTGCACTTTTGACAACTTTTGAGACCAAGCGTGTAATTAGTAAACCACTAAGACCAAGTCTGCAATTTTTGCAAACCACAGGGACCAACCAAGCATTTAACTCTACTTTAAATTTACATATAGGTGCATGCACATTTTATATATTTTATATATATTTAGTCACTAAACTAAATGCTTTCTTATTTTCAAATGTGTATGCGTTCCGCTGTATGCTTAGACTTTTGTTCTTGACTACTTGCCTTCGAACATCTACCGACAACCCATACATATACATCACATAGTGCTTTTAACTTTTTTGCACTATCTTCATGTTCATATCTGCCCACAAAGCATAAGCCTTTAATAACAAATCTCATTTTACTCCCTTTGAATCATTTTATCAGTTTAGCTCAAAAATTTCATTTTTCATCTGTGGGTCCAAAAAAGTTTTATCGTTGCCATTTTAGTCCACTTGTTTAACTTCATTCATTTTTTTGTTAACGAGAAGGGCAATTCGGTTATTTTGTATGTAAATATGTGAACTAAAAAGGCAATTCGACCATATAAAATGACCGAATTGCATTTACCGTTAACAAAAATAATGGATAAAGTTAACCCAGTGGACTAAAATGGCAATTATGAAACCTTTTTAGACCCACAGGCGAAAAATGAAATCTTTGAATTAAACTGACAAAACGACCCAAACCACAAGGACTAAAATGACATTTAACTAAGAAAAAAACTAAACTAGTTTTGTATTTTATTGTCTATTTCTCATCATCACATCGGTATGTCTTAATTTTACAACTCAGGATAAAATAGTAAAATAGTTTTATATTTTTATTTTTAAATTAGCTATATTATTATTTTAAATTTCTTTGACCATTGGGTCCGTAAGGCGTAGTGCTGCAAACGAATCAAACGCTCAGCGACTAGTTCGTGAACTGTTCGACGAGAAGTTTGAATAAATGAACAAACACGAACAAGAAATTTCATCCCTTTAGTAAATTAACAACATGAACAACGGTTTTTATTTTTATATTTAGGTAAGGGTTCCTGTAAATAATTTTTTTTTTACAAAGTGTAAGAAGTATATGTAGGTATAGTGTTTTAAATTTTATGTATGATGTTTTTTAATCTTTTGGCATCGTATTATAAAGAAAAACAACAAACGTAACAATTTAAAACATTGTTAAAAAATTCTAGGCATGAAATCTAAAACACCATACAAAGAATTTAGAGGTTGTTTGATAACTTATGATTGGGTAAGTGCTGAACTAGTAAGAGGACTGAACCATTAAGTGCTGAACCAATAAAAGGTCTAAACTATTAAGAGTCAGTATAATGCTTAACCGTTCAGCATAGTTATCAATAGCGTCCATAGCGGACGCTATCGTGAATAGCGTAGCGACGCGGCCACATGCCGCTACAAGGTACTATGCGACACATATCGACCAAATAGCGACGTCTGATGGCAAATTCCGGCGACGGTGCTGCAACTCCTGTCGGAAACGAGGAAGAGGGAGGTAGAGGCTCAAATTGATGGAAAGAAAGAAGCAAGTACCTTGTTTTGATGGCAGTCGTAGAAGTTTTCCCACAGATTTTCTGTAATTTCATGGTGGTGGTAGACTGGTAGCGTATATGTATCTGGACGGGAAACGGCGGAGGTAAATGGGGGTGACAATTAGGTTTAACTTTATGTGAGTAGTTTTACAATTTAACCCCTCTGTCTTTCTGTATTTTACATTCATTCTCAAAAGATGTAAATTTTAACATAAAAAGAGTGAAATTAATTGGTGTATTTTAACATTTAACCCCCTATATCTTCACTAGTTTACATTTAGTTCTTAAACTTACAAATCTAGACATATAAAGTATAAAATTAGCATTATAATATATGTATATGATTATAAATAGCTATATTTTTATTTTTAAAATTTTCTACTGCCTTATCGCTAAACACGAAATAGCGAGCGCTATTTTGTCGCTATCGCTACGTAGCATATAGGTAGTCTGTCGCTATTGACCGCTATTCGCTATCGATAACTATGCCGTTCAGAGACAATTGTCTGACCATTTCAGATAAGAGGTCTTAATCATTCAAACATCTTCTCGCGATACAAACAGTCTGAACCATTAAGTGTTGAACCAGTAAAAGGTCCAAACCATTAAGAGCCTGATTGAGAGCTAAACAAACATCCCCTTGATTAGTATATTTTAAATTAAATGTGAAGGATACATATGATTGTGTTATTAATTGTTGCGTTTGATGTTTTTCTATATTATACCGTATCAAAAGAATATAAAACATCATACTTAAAATTTAAAACACCATGTCTGTATAGATTTTTTACACTTTACAAGAAAAGTATCTTTTTTACACTAACCTTAACTTTATATTTAGAGTAAACTGACAAAATGGTCCCTGAGATTTGGTCACTTTAGTTCAAAACTCAAACATTTTGAATCTGGGTCTCTGTTGTTTCAATCTGACCAGATTTTGACCAGAAGTTTTGGGACTTTTAAATCTGGGTCTCTGTTGTTTCAATTTGAAAAATCTGACCAGATTTTGATTTTAGATGAAAATGACAACAAAATTGAAAATACATGTACCCAGATTCAAATAGTTTGAGTTTTTGACTAAAATGACAAAAGTGACCAAATCTCAAAGACCATTTACCAGTTTACTCTTATATTTATTTCAATACTTTAAAATTATCACTAAAAATATGTAATAAATATTAATATATCGTATTATATGTTTGTTTGTGTTTGTTTTTGCTCATAAACTTTTGTGTATGTTCATGCACATTTATTTGTATTCGTTATTTAAAATTAACGAGAGTCTGTTCAAACTTCAATTAGTTTTGTATTTCAACTAGGTCTATACTTCTGTGCGCGTTGCGCACGGTACCGCTGAGAAGAACAAAAAAGAAAATGTAGAAAAAAACATTAAACGAAAACCGAAAGAAAATCAACCAAATATTTTTTATGGTAATGATATTGTTCGTATGAAACCCGTTGTCATAGATGAGCAAATGGTACTGGGTGCTGGTACCGAATTTCCCGAACCGAAAGATCATAGGTACCGGTACCGAATTTTGCGTTCTTGGTAACGGTTCGCTACCTTCATATACCAGTACTGTAACCGGTATTTTCGGTATCAGTACCGATTTGGTATCGTTTGGCACCGAGCCCATCCCTACCCCTGAAACTAAAAAAAAGAAATCAATAAAGTTGAAGAAAAAAAAAAAAAAAAAAACGTTGTACGATACCATTGTCTGTACGGTACTAGTGATCAGGGATGAATAAATGATACTGGGTAGCAGCACCGAATTTCCCGAACTAAAAAATTTTCAATATCAACTCGGTACCGACTTTTGGCGTTTCCTGTACAGGCTGGTGCCGGTTTTTACCTTCATATACCGATACCGAACAGGATCGTACCACTATTTTCGATACCGGTTAACACCAAGCTTATCCCAACCTGTGATACTAAATAAATTATTAAATTAAAGTTAAAAGTAAATAAAAGAATTATTATTATTATTATATTAATATATTAAAATCATTATTCATTTCAACTAGTTTATTAATATACAGTAATAGTAATAATTTACTGAAAATATTGGTTTTTTAAGGGTGCTACTTTCTACACCCCCCTTAATTACTTTTTTTCACCCCCTCCTCTCACATACTTACAGGTGGGGCCTGCGTGGGACCGACAGTTTTCCTCTCACAAGGGGGTATAATCAGGAAGAGGGGGGGTGTGTATAGAATAAGCCTTTTTTTAACACCAAAAAGTAAAATGTTCAAAACTTAAAGAAATGCATAATAAATAAATTAAAGAAATCCCAATTGTCTTTTTTTTCCTTTTAAAAAAACTATAAAATGCATAATAAATAATTAAAAGAAATCCCAATTGTCTTTTTTTTTTTCTTTTAAAAAAAGAATTTGCTGGCCATGGCATCTTCTTTTTAACAACTCGGAACACACCAACTGTTTGATCAAAATCAAAGTTAACCGGGGTTCTTTTCTGCTTTCTTCTTGTTGCATTCCACTGATTCTTAATCAAACTTTTGCAGGTATTAATTTATTCCAACCATTTATTGCCGACTGATCCTTTATCACTATTTTCACTTCTTCTTTACTCAATCTATCTTTCTGAAAACAAGCAATCCTTTCATGCACCTTTTGTGATGGATTATTTGGTGTAAAAAGATATTTAAAAACTGACACATAACTTGGTACAAATCTCAAGGATGTGCAATTTTTTATTTCATTCAAGCTAACTGGGTTAGGATTCAGTTAGTTTGGAAGTGCCAGAAGAAAACAAGTTGAAAGTTGAGAGTGGCGTGGTAGAATCGAAAGTTGAGAATGTTATCAACAAATTAGTGAAAGTTTGGGTTGTTTAAATCAAATATCTCTTCAATCTACAAGAACAAAATCTGGATCTTTGTTGTTAATATTTAGAAGATCAAAACAAGTTTTAGATGATTTTTTTTTTGATGACATGGCTTTTAGCATCAACTAACTGGGTTAGGGTTCAGTTAGTTTGGGAATGCCTGAGGAAAATAAGTTGAAAGTCGGAAGTGTTGTGGTACAAATTGAAAATTGAGAGTAATATCGACAAATTAGTGAAAGTTTGGGTTATTTAAATCCAATATCTCTTTGTTCTGCATGAACAAATCTAGATATTTTTGTTAATATTTAGAACTGATTTTTTTTAACGGTCAACAGAATCAATCCCGAGCACTCTCGGAGCACCCATTGGACCAAACGGAGTACTCCGAGAGTAACCCGGGTCCACCACCAATTCCAGTGAAAACCCGGTAACCCATCCGCCCGTAGGCACGACGATGAAATTACCTTGATATTTGCAGCAAACGGAAACAGTGAGTCCACCCTAACGACAAATCAAACTTCACTTTTGAATCGCAGGGCTTTGTGGTCAAAATAGCGACCCGTTCTTTGTTTTTTAGTTTAACCCATTTTGGACCTTTTCGTTGTTTTACCTGTTCAAATATGACCCTTGGGTCAGAATTGGCGATTATATTATTAAATAGTTCAAAGGAACTTTCCCGCCAGCTTTGTGATAAATAGTTAGCGATTTATTTTAATAAATGAACAGATTAGTTTTTAAAAAGACATTTATCGGCAGGTGGTCGAAGGAAGGAAGAGCTCGCAATCATCAATCTGTACAAGAGTTTTTATTTCATTTGAGCGTAAACTTTCGTCGTTTCCCTTCATTTGGTATTTTAGAAGGTACAAATTGATGATAGCATGCATAAACAACCTTATTCATTACATGATTAGACACAACCCTATCGTCAAATGCGCTATATGTCATTTAGATACAAACTTCTTTTAGTTATATTTTTGTCTCATTTTGTTCAGGATTAAGGGATAAAGCTAGAAGTGCGACACAAACAAGATCTGTAACAAATACTGCAATGAACATGGAACATTCATCGAAAGATTTGGTAAACGAAGTTGAGCATGTTGAAATGCTCGATGCCTCTTTCGATGCTTATGGAGGAGTTATCATAAACATTAAAAGTGACATGGATGAATATGTTTTTACCGCTTTACTTCAAACATCAATATCCCAATGGAAGCAACAGGTAATTTATATAATTATACGCCTTCCACGTTATCGGAATATTTGAATTCTATTTTATTTTAATTATCATATCTTTTAATTATCTGAATTTCAATTTCCTAATTTTTTATATTTAGTTTCCTTTTGAATTCTATGATATAAATAGGATCTTAAGGTTCGTTGTTACATAGTTTTTGGTTGATTATTAAATAAAAAGAATTGTGTTCTTGGAACCATTGGTTCAATTTATCGTGTTTGATAATCCATTGTTTCTTGAGCCATTTGATTGCACGCGAAACTGCATCATTATCAGTCTAATGTTCAATTGGAAGTCTAAATTTATTAATATATATCTTGCAGGGAAAGAAGGGTGTGTGGCTTAAATTGTCTCTAGAACTTGTAAATCTTGTTAAACCTGCAGTAAAGGTAAATACACTGCGCTTTATAATTAATGTTGACTTTTAGATTCAAAACAAATGTTTGACTTTTGTGTTTTTGTTGACTCATTCAGGAAGGATTTTGGTACCATCACGCTGAACCAACATACGTTATGCTCGTGTATTGGATTCCTGAAACGAATCATACCCTCCCGCCAAATGCTTCACATCGAGTTGGTGTTGCTTCTTTTGTTTTAAACGACAAAGGGGAGGTACGCTTTCTTAATATTTTTTTTTTAAATATTTCACTAGGAGAGATGATGCATAAAAGTATGAAAGTATACTCTTTATGTGAAATTAACTGGAATCATTTCATGCTTTAGATTCTTGTGGTTCAAGAGAAAAGTGGAGTGTTTAAAGGCTCCGGCGTCTGGAAATTACCAACCGGTACTGTCGAGGAGGTATGCAAAATATTTATTCTATTTCTTGGGTCGGGTTGGGTCAAGTCCAGTTTCAACCTATTAAACACTCCTACTTGCATTTCCTTATTATTGTTATTCTATTTACAGGGGGAAGATATATGTGTAGCTGCCATAAGGGAAGTGAAAGAAGAGGCTGGAGTATGTATTCTGGACTATTAACATTTTTGTCAAGTGAATTATAATATTTTGAGAATATGATTTTAATTTATCTAATAACTGTTTTTTTATTATCATTATTTCCAGATTGATACTGAATTTGTGGAAGTCCTTGCATTCAGGTTAGAAGCATATTAAACATTGTTACTTTTTTAAAGCAATTTTTTGAAGTCTTTAATCTTAGTTTATATATTTATTGATTACAGGCAAAGTCACAAATCATTTTTTAGCAAGTCGGATCTCATGTTCGTGTGTATGTTAAAACCAACGTCATTTGACATCGAAAAGCAAGATTCTGAGATTGAAGCGGCACAGGTAATTAACAACTGCATCCTCTCATTAATCCATCTATTAATTAACTTACTTAATAATAATTAGAACCATTCTTATATGTGCTTCCTTGCAGTGGATGCCGGTTGAAGAATACGCCAATCAGCCCTTTATAAAGGAGCACAAATCTTTTGATTACATTGCTAAAATATGCATAGCAAAAAAAGATAACAAATATGTTGGATTTTCTCCTTTGCTTACAACTTCTGCCACATCAGCCAAAAAGAGCTATTTGTATTCCAATTATCAACTGGAGCAGTAATTTGATACTTGCATTCAACAGTCTTCAAGGGATAGCCTGGTGGTAAAGGGATGTATTCCCAAACCATGTAGTTGTGGGTTTAAATCTTGCAAATGGCTAGTGTGGTGTGATTTTAGCCGTTTAAAGAAATATAATTAACAACATATATTGGTTGTATTTTGTTTTTTTAAACTTTTTATGTATTTACTTTCTGATAATTAAAATATGTACAATGTACTATATTGTTTTATCATTATAAACTTTTACAAAAGGGCTTATAGCCTAGCGGTATTAAAGTGTGTACTAAAGATGTTGCTCTCCAAGTGGTTGAGGATTCTAGTCCCATAGCAGACTTGGTGTAGATTTAGACATGGTTGTAAAAATCCCGACTAGGTGCCGATTAATCTCGATTTTCCAACTAATTACAATTAATCGCGATAATATCCGATTAATCCCGGGTTAATCCCGATTAAGCGCTAGTTCCCACCCCACTGACCGACTAGCGACTAGCATATTCTACAACCATGGATTTGGGAGTAGCTTTATAGGGTGTCTGAGTTAGCCGTTCAAAAAAAAAAAAAGTTTTGAACTTTATTTATTTATATAAATTGAGTTTAAAGTTGTGGGTCAGTGGTGTTGTGGCAAATTTGGAGAAGTGTTTTTTTAGGTTTTGTAGTCTTGTGTTGAAATGGCATATGCTCCGATCATGACGTGTAATTGACGGAAAAATTTCATGCCGTAGATTGACATGGTCTTAAATACTAGGGAAAATCACCATAATAGCCACGACCACGCCAGAATTTCAATACTAGCCAACTGACACCTCTACACGAGCTGGTACCGTTCACTGACACGGCTTAAGGAGTTCTTTCAACGCAAACCAATTGGAACACGACACGTGTCCGACAAACTTCTGAAACGGCTTGGGTCACCTCAGACGTCTCGAACAGTACATGTGACGGCTTGAGTACTTGCCGGAAACGGCTCGGCTTGAGCACCACCGTAAACCACCACCACCCTCCACCCACCACAACCACCACCCGGATTAGTATAGAGCGGCGGATTAGTATAGATACGGCGGAGTTTGTTGAGTTGTTTGAGTTGCTGAACGACGATAAAGACTTGTTCGATCTGCACATATGCTTCAAGGAGGTGAGGGTTGTGGTGGGTGAAGGGTGGTGGTGCTCGGTGAGGGTGGTGGTTGATTGCAGGGTGGTGGTGCTCGGTGAGGGTGGTGGTTGGTTGCAGGGTGGTGGTGGGAGGTTGCAGGGTGGTGGTGGGAGGTGAGGGTGGTGGTGGTGCTCGGTGAAGTTTGCAGAGATGGAGACACGGAGGAGGAAGGTGAAGTTCAGAGTTCTAGGGTGGGATTGGGAGTTGTGAAGAGAAATAAGAGATGACAGTGGAAAGAGAAACGGGAGAGAGAAAGGTGACACTGATGGGAGATATTTTGACAGTTAACATGTGGCAAAAGATGATTGGCCTTTGAGAAAAGTTCTTAGCCTATGTTTTGAGCCGGGTTGAAATTCGTGAAACGGCATTTTATAGGGTGTCAATGGGCTGTTTTTGAAATTTTGACCAGGTAAATTCGTGATTTTCCCTAAATACTATATGTTTTTTTGAACAAATAAGTTTTTTTCCCGCTAAATGCTATACTAAATTACAATTTCTAAGGATTAAACCTTGTTCTTCGGTAAATTTTTTTTACCACTAGGTCAAAGCCTAAGTGGCCTTAAATACTATATATACACACTCCCAGTTATTTCTGTCTACTGTTTTTAACTAATCTAAAGAGAAACTATGTACACATTATGTGTTCTTTTAAGGCAGCCTAATTATTAGGGCATGCAGGGTGGGAGGAGATTTCCTCCGTGATGGATTTCTTCACGCGTGATAACAACGAACACACCACCCCCACCCCTCAATTTCCACGCGTTAAACTTAATTTGCATGATAAACTTCATGCGTGATGTGATGACCGTTTGAAAAGGTTGTGAGTGTTGTGAGTGATGGTATTGTTGGGTGTTGTGAGTGATTACCATTTCCACTAAAAAAAGTTGTGAGTGATGGAATAATGGCTAATGAGTAATGACATGACGGAACTTGATTGGATGTTGTGAGTGACGAGTGATCACCACCCCCTCCCCCCTTATGATACTGTTTGCGTGTTCTTATTGGTGGTTGCTTTCGTATTGTGATTTAACCTTTGAAAACCCTCAAGCTGGTTATGGTTATGGTGATGGTGTTAGTATACCATCAGCTGCATGTGAAACTACAATAATTGTCCATGGTCCATTCACCCCTAAAACCACTAAGGGTGGAGGGAGTGGTCACCATTTGGGGAATGGTAAACTTATTTTCTAATCAATAATGTCATGTCGTGTCAAGTTCACAGTCCACTCCCCGTTTTGTACTCAAGCACTAGCAATGATCAAACAAATGGAGAGTAGTAAATAATTTAAAAAAAATTGTGATTGGTTGAAAAAGGATGGGGTCCATCATTAACCCGCTCTCTCTCCTCTATCTCTTCTCTTCTGTTTCGGTGTCTCTCTTGGTGAGTAGTCACCGCCTCCTCCTATCCCCGATCACCGAACATCCACCGGCAATGGTTCCCCAATCGGTAAACCCCCCTCTCCGAAGCACTCCCCAAGACCACTCCCTTCACTCCAACACCTCATACAGGAAGTGCAATATATGTGGAAACTATACACTAAATTCTTGCTTTTCAAGAATCACATTTCCTAAAATTTTATAGAAAATATGATCTAGTTGCTTCCTTTCTATATCCTTTTGGTTGACAAATGTATAGAATTATGGAATTGGATTTCCTAAAATTTAAACAAATTCAACATTTCTTCCAAATTGTGAAGGAATTCAACATGTCTTTCAAATCGTGAAGGAATTGAATTCAACCAAAGAATATAGAAGGCTTCCAAAGGAAAAGGAATATAGTGGTGGAGGTGGTAGTGGTGTTGACGATGGCAGTAGTGGCGATGGCTAGTAGTTGATGGCAGCGCTGGTGAATTCGAATTTCTTCATAAGTGTTTCCTCGGTCCATAATCAAAACTAGTTTTTTTTTACGTCACGCGTTGCGACGAAACCGAGTAAATGATAATGTAAAATAAATAGCTTCTTGCTAAAGTTTATGAAATCATGCATGCAAAATGGAAAAGTAGCTCTATTCTAATGCAAATGAAAACAACTACCGGCAACGTGGGAAGAGTGATTGATGAGATCAATGTGTCATGGGTCTTGATCAAATTCGCACGTATGAATAAATAATGTGGTTCCAACTGATAATCGATCTGGCCAAATAAAATTGGGCAAAACTTGGAAAAAATTTTAGAGAGAGATATTTGAGATAAATTTTCTTGGATATCATTATCAATCTCCAAGCTCCTATAAAAGCAGAGTTACAAAGATAACATGAACAAGGAACATGAACTACGTGGGTATCATGGCATCCCATAAACTCCCATTATTCTAGCCACACAACTTAATTACTTGAAATAAGGAAATAGAAAACTAACTTAATAAAATAAAATGCTTAATAATGATAAAATGCAAGAACTAAATTGCCAACTCTCACGTATGCATGATATCCTTGTTGAGCAATTGGCTAGTTGTTGACCCACTACAGGCACACGTCATGTTGTTAGTGGTGGACCAAAATACTCTTCGTTTTTTTTTCTATTTTATCGTGTGTAAGGTCATAATACATTCTTAGACTTTCTACATGATCAAACTTCCTATTTGATCTGGCCTATAAAACTAAAAATTAAAAGGTTAAAAAATTTTAAAGGGCAAAATAGTCATTTCATTTTATTGGACTTTAGTAGAACGAATAGATGGAAACTATTAATAAAAATCATAAAGTGACGTCTACTCGTCTATAGAATAAATCCGTAAAAAAAATTCAATATATATTTAAACAATATGGTGATAAGTTTCGTTTACTCAAATATTTAAAATGTAGAGAGTCAATTATGACCCGTTTAAATTAATAAAAATCAAATAATGAAGTCTGCTCGTCTATGGAATAAATCCGTAAAAAATTTGAATATATGTAAACGACAAGGGGATACGTTTAGTTTACTCAAATATTTAAAATGTAAAGAGTCAATTATGACCCGTCTAAGAAATCCTTAAACCACTTGAACACTCCAACAACACCTTTTGTCTTTCTTGTTTTTTTATTTTTATTTGTTGGCCATGTCATTTTCCTTTGAAAATCACATGTAATTAGCATATCATTTCTTCTGATGCTTAACAAATTATCATTCATCATCATCGTTGCAAGTAAACTTCTTCTCCATGTGATTAGGTCAAGAATTATCTATATAAATGTATAATATTCTTATAAGAGACCTATAAGTTTGACCATATTACCAATTCTGTGCAGAAGAAGTGGAATGCACGCCAACTGTTTTTTTCAAAGTCATTTCTCTGAAGTTTGCAAGGTTCTTTCCCAGTTCCCACTTAAATATTTAATCATATCTCCTTACAGGCTCAAAGCTATAAATTGTTGGGATTATTTGAAGAATACATGCACAGATTAATTCAGTTGGCAGAAAACTTTGTTCTTTCATTTCATCGTCTTCATCTTGTATTTCAGAAGGTATCATTCGATAATCGCTTAAACAACCTTGTTAAATACATGATTAGACACAACACAACCTTATTATTAATTACATCCTCTATGTCAATTAGATACAAACATGTGTGTATAATTACCTAGATCATACCATTCTTGTGTGTATAAACCACGACGTATTGTATATTGAGTGCATGTTTAATAAGTTTACACATGATCATATACATAGAATAATATTACAGTTTAATACCATAGAGATATAATAATTATATAACTAGTATACTATTCTCCTACATACCCAAACTAACATGGGACGAGCAGGTTAAACATGATTCGTTAAACTTGCACCTCTCTAAGGACATGATGGGAGTTCTTGGAGACGTAGAATTGAGGTTAGGGAGCGCATTAGATTTTTTTTAGGTATGTCTAGGGATTTTTAGTTACGTCTAGGCGGTTCTTGTCCTTGTTCTTGATTTTTGAAACAAAAGTTTCGTTAAGCTGATGCACTCTTTGGACGCAACCTCTCTATCCTCTGGGTATGACATGTAGCTTGAAACATAAAGAAAAATTTACTTTATGTTTTCGATGAGATCTGACTGCTGGCTGCTGGAACAATAGATCTTGGTTGGAATGATCTTGTTTTGGTTAGTTTCCGCCGACATAGAGGTTGGCGTTGGGAAGCGGCAAGTGGTGACGACTAGTAGCTTATTTCTACCACTAAATCCTAGTGAGAGCATGTTGTTTCTACTAGAGAATAATATTACATAGAGACTGTATATATAGAGTAGAGAATAATATTGTACTTGAATACATTCTAGATATAACAATTATATAACTAGTCTAATATACACTCAATAAAGCAGTGTTTTTTGTCCCAGTTTGTTCAGGATCAAGGCACAAATCTAGAAGCGCGTTCCAAACAAAATCCATAAAAAATATGGCAATGAACATGGAAAATTCATCAAAGGATTTAGTAAATGAAGTTGATCAAGTTGATATGCTTGATGCCTCGTTTGATTCTTATGAAGGAGTTGTAATAAATATTAAATTTGACATGGATGAAAGTGTTTTTACCACTTTACTTCAAACATCAATATCCCAATGGAGGCAGCAGGTAATTTATATAATTTTGTGTCTTCCAAGTTATTAGTCTAATGTTCAATTGGAAGCTAGCTTTTAAAATCCGAACATCACATGATGCGGTGATAAGATCACATTGCTGCAGTTGATGTGCACATTATATGATGATTGCACTTCGCGCGTCGGTTTATGGAATCAAAACGCATAGGAGCGCCACACACACGCTATTTAAAACCAAGATTGGAAGTCTGAATTTATATGTACATTGCAGGGAAAGAAAGGAGTGTGGCTTAAATTGTCTCTTGAACATGTGAATCTTGTAAAGCCTGCAGTAAAGGTAAAATAATTAAACTGTAATTCATCTTAAGGATATAATGTCGAATATTACATATTTACATCCAAATACAATATGTTTGACTTTACTGTTTCTGTTGCCTCATTTAGGAAGGATTTTGGTACCATCATGCTGAACCAACATACGTTATGCTCGTGTATTGGATCCCTGAAACTAATCATACCCTCCCACCAAATGCTTCACATCGGGTCGGCGTTGCTTCTTTCGTTGTAAACAATAATGGCGAGGTTGGTTTTTTCATTTTATATGTAAATTTCACTAAAAGATTTAATGTATAGAAGCATACTCTTTATGTGAAACTGAAATTATATCATGTTTCAGGTTCTTGTGGTTCAAGAGAAAAGTGGAGCATTTAAAGGAACAGGTGTCTGGAAGTTACCAACTGGTACTGTTGAGGAGGTATGCACAATATTTTTTCCATTAAAGTTTCACTTTATTTGGTTCATAGTCCGGTTTAAACTGGTCCGGTTTTCGGTTATGTTATTTATGTTTATTGGATTGGGCCGGGTCTGGTCCAGTTTCACGCCGTTGAACACTCGTACTTGCATTTCATAATCTGTATTCTATTTACAGGGAGAAGATATAAGTGCAGCTGCCATCAGGGAGGTGAAAGAAGAGGCTGGAGTATGTGTTCTTGACTTTAAACATGTAATAATATGATTTTATCTAATAACTGTTTTTTTTTTTTTTTTTAATATTCTCTCTAGATTGATACAGAATTCATGGAAGTCCTTGCATTCAGGTTAGAAATGCAGTAAATTTTTTTAAGTTAATTTTTGAAGTCTTTAATCTTTGTTTATGTATTAATTAATGAATTACAGGCAAAGTCACAAATCATTCTTTAGCAAGTCAGATCTAATGTTTGTGTGTATGTTAAAACCAACATCTTTGGATATTGAAAAGCAGGATTCTGAGACTGAAGCAGCACAGGTAATTATTAACAACTCCATGCTTTGATTATTCTATATATTAATTAATTAACAATACTTTTAATTATGATTGAAATTCTTATAATATTGTTTCTTGCAGTGGATGCCAGTTGAAGAATATGCCAACCAGGCCTTTGTAAAGAAGCACAAATCTTTTGATTACATTGCTAAAATATGCATAGCAAAGAAAGATAACAAATATGTTGGATTTTCTCCATTGCTTATTACAACTGCTTCATCTGCCAAAAAGAGTTACCTGTATTCTAATTATCAGTTGGAACAGTAGTAATCTAGTGCCTGGATTCAACATACCCTGATGATGATGATGATTGTAATTAATGTTTGATAATATATATTGGTTGGTTGTATTTATTTTTTTATATATTTACTTTCTGATAAACATATGTACTAAAATATTCTATTATTTATAAACTTCTATTTATTTATTAAGTTTAAAAGTGTGGGTTAAATATATCCTATAAGGGTGGTCGGTATGGGCGCGGAGAGTGGGGCGGGGAGTCTAGTTCACCGATCGGTGATGTGGTGCCGGGGTGTTGTCGGTGATCGGGGACTTGGAGAGAGGTGGTGTGGGCGGTGACTTTTCACCGACTCGATGAAGAAGAGGGAGAGGTGGGAGAGAGAGAGGGTGAATGGTGGGCCCCAAACTCTTCATGTGTTTGATCATTGTCAGTGACTGAGTGCAAAATGAGGAGTGGAGTGGGGACTTGACATGACATGATATTATTGGTTAGAAAAAATAACTTAAACACTCACCAGTGATTGACCATTCTCTCCACCCTAAGTGGCTTTGGTTATTCGTGAGATTTCATTTAAAGTATTAGCTCTATTATAGTAGGCGAGCTAAAGGAGTCGGCTCTATCTTAGTTGACACATAAAAAGAGGGGGCTAAATCTTAGGTGAATGGGACTCTATTTTAGTCGGCATAGAAAAAGAGGGGCCAAACAATCTAATACTTACACTTTTAAAGTGTCTACTCTATTTTAGCCGAGGTGCTCTAGACCGCTTGCTAGAATAGCGTCGACATTTTGTACGTGTAATTATTAGATTGATTGTTTTGTGAACCAGTTTTACTTTTTATTGTTTTTAGTGCCACCTAAAATTAAGGCGGTGTTTGTTTTTCTAAAAAAGATATGCACAAGCAATTTTATATGCGCCCTGCAGACCACGTGCAGGCATTGTCATCTGCAGACTGTTTGTTTTTCCGAAGACGTTTCATTAAAAAGATCGACAAGTGGCATTTGTGAGATACACAAGGTGTGGTGTGGCGTGGTGGGGCTACGGTTGGGTGTGGGTTGGCTTGGCCAGCCATGTGTAATTTGTTAGTTTTTTTTAACTATTTAAAATTTCATTCACCAATCCTAGCCTTCCAGCTCAGAACACCCCCCCCCCCCCCCCACACACACACACATAAAACGTTGGCACGGTGTAGGTTAGCCAGCGTTGCCTGGCATCCCCCGCCCTATAAAACGCCCCATTCCCATAGTCTTAAGGGATGCCAAATCATCGGCACATCACCTTTCTCCCCTTTAATATATATAAACACTCCGAGCATCTTAATTACCTAGATCATAACTAAGTAGTTATATTATTGTCTCATTTTGTTCAGGATTAAAGGATAAAGCTCGAAGTGCAACACAAACAAGATCTGTAACAAATACCGCAATGAACATGGAACATTCATCGAAAGATTTGGTAAACGAAGTTGAGCATGTTGAAATGCTCGATGCCTCTTTCGATGCTTATGGAGGAGTTATTATAAACATTAAAAATGACATGGATGAAAATGTTTTTACCGCTTTACTTCAAACATCAATATCCCAATGGAAGCAGCAGGTGTAACACCCCGAAAACGGGTTTGGTAATCAAACCACGTTAACACTAAAAGACGGGTAAAATACCGTTAGTGGTAAAATTTACCCGGTAAATATTAGGATTTAAATAAATAAACCTAATGTTAAATAAAAAGGGGCGAAAGAATGTTTATACGAAAACAAAGTTACGAGAGGCCCGAGTTAACGGGACCTAAAATAAAACGGGTTATAACTTCCCCAAACCCACCAAGTAACTAGAAATATCAACCTAGTTAAATATGTGTCTTAAAACAATGAAGAAAACTTGTGGAATAACCCTAGTTTATAAAGGAGTAAAATGCACGGATAGTCCCTGTGGTTTGGTGAAATTTCACCTTTAGTCCCCAACATTTTTGTCAAGTGCATTATAATATTTAAGAATATGATTTTAATTTATCTAATAACTGTTTTTTTATTATCATTATTTTCAGATTGATACTGAATTTGTGGAAGTCCTTGCATTCAGGTTAGGAGCATACTAAACATTGTTATTTTTTTAAAGCAATTTTTTGAAGTCTTTAATCATAGTTTATATATTTATTGATTACAGGCAAAGTCACAAGTCATTTTTTAACAAGTCGGATCTCATGTTCGTGTGTATGTTAAAACCAACGTCATTCGACATCGAAAAGCAAGATTCTGAGATTGAAGCGGCACAGGTAATTAACAACTGCATCCTCTCATTAATCCATCTATTAATTAACTTATTTAATAATAATTAGAACCATTCTTATATGTTCTTCCTTGCAGTGGATGCCGGTTGAAGAATACGCCAATCAACCCTTTATAAAGGAGCACAAATCTTTTGATTACATTGCTAAAATATGCATAGCAAAAAAAGATAACAAATATGTTGGATTTTCTCCTTTGCTTACAACTTCTGCCACATCAGCCAAAAAGAGCTATTTGTATTCCAATTATCAACTGGAGCAGTAATCTGATACTTGCATTCAACATAGTCTCCAAAGGGGATAGCCTGGTGGTAAAGTGATGTATTCCCAAACCAAGTGGTTGTGAGTTTAAATCTAGCAAAGGGCAGGTGTGGTGTGATTTTAGCTGTTCAAAGAAAAATAATTAACAACATATATTGGTTGTATTTTGTTTTTTCAAACTTTTTTTGTATTTACTTTCTGACAAATTAAAATATGTACTATATTGTTTTATCATTATAAACTTTTACAAAAGGCTTTATAGCTCAGCGATATTAAAGTGTGTACTAAAGGTGTTGCTCTCAAAGTGGTTGAGGATTCTAGTCCCATAGCAGACTTTGGTGTAGATTTCGGTATGGTTGTAAAAATCCCGACTAGGCGCCGATTAATACTCGATTAATCGCCGATTAATCTCGATTTTCCGATTAATTACAATTAATCACGATTATATCTGATTAATCCCTGGTTAATCCCGATTAATCACTAGTCCCCACCCTACTGACCAACTAACGACTAGCAATTTCTACAACCATGGATTTCGGAGTAGCTTTATAGGGTGTTTGAGTTAGCCGTTCAAAAAAAAAAGTTTTGAACTTTTATTTATTTATATAAATCGAGTTTAAGTTGTGGGTCAGGGGTGTTGTGGCAAATTTGGAGATGTGTTTTTTTTGGTTTTGTAGTCTTGTGTTGAAATGGCATATGCTCTGATCATGACGTGTAACTGACGGAAAAATTTCATGCCGTAGATTGACATGGTCTTAAATACTATATGTTTTTTTTTTTTTTTGGAATAAATAAGCTTTTTTTCCCGCTAAATGCTATACTAAATTACAATTTCTAAGAATTGAATCTTGTTCTTCCTACAAGGGGTAATTTTCTTGATGATTAGGCCAAAGCCTAAGTGGCCTTAAATACTATATATAATACTCCCAGTTATTTCTGTCTATTGTTTTTAACTAATCTAAAGAGAAACTATGTACACATTATGTGTTCTTATAAGGCAGCTTAATTATTATGGTACTGTTTGCGTGTTCTTATTGGTGGTTGCTTTCGTATTTTGATTTAACCTTTGAAAACCCTCAAGGTGGTTATGGTTATGGTGATGGTGTTAGTGTACCATCAACTGCCTGTGAAACTACAATAATTGTCCATGGTCCACGTACCCCTAAAACCACTAAGACCGTCCGTAGTGGGTGTTTTATTTTCAAAAAAAGCCACCAAACACGCCCGAAAACGCCAATCACCCACCCCCTGGGCGTGATTCGGCGTTATTTTCAAAAAAAGCCCCCAAAGCGTGTTTTGAATCACGCCAAAATGGCAAATTGTTGGCCAATCACATGCATCCCTCTTTTTCTTGGCCAATCCCTTTTTTTTGGTTAGTTTTTTTTATTTAATTATTTACACCCCTTTTTAACATAATACCCACATCCACACTACACCCATTTTAGAAAAGGGTTATTGGATCTGATCACCCCCAACTATTCGCGTTTGGCCGCTGACACTCTTGACTTTGATTTTGGCTCCCATCACTCCCAACTTAACATATAGTTTGTCATGACACCCCGTCGTTAAATAAACACTAACTGGGTTATAAAAATAAGCCTACGTGTCATATTAATCCAACGTGGCATGGGTGACGTGTACTGAACACCTGTTTCACCATCTTAAAAACCCAAAAAAAAACCCAATAGCATACCATATCAAACCCCAGAAATCCCTGAGCAAAATTAAATGCATGTGGTGGGGAAATCGGCATGTTAATCTGCGATTTTGATTTGCTTTGGGATCTTGCTCAAACGCAAACACAAACACTTTGGAAATATTTGATTTTGAGATCCTCAACCTTCATTGTGTCTCCACCACTCACTGGAAAAATGTCGTCCGTTGACGACGACGACACCACCCTCATAACAGACTCGAAGCTTCTTTGCTCAAGATCCATTCTTTGGATAAAGAAAACTAAGAATTAAAACAAGAAACAAGTCGACTCAAGGCACAAATCAACACACTCAAAACACATGATCTTGAGAAAATGTTCTATTATCAGTGAATCATCTTGAAACTTGAAGTTTATTTTTTGTTTTGTTCTGAAACATTATGTTAGGAATCTTGCCGCGTCAAACAAAGAATATGCCACATCATGTTGCTACGGCAGACTAATATGCCACGTCAGCCAAAAAACTAACTTAGTTAGAGTCTATTTAACTGAGAAGTGATATCGCAACCCAAATGTTTAGTTGGGAGTGGTGAGAGCCAAAGTCAAAGTTGAGAGTGCCAGTGGTCAAACGCGAATAGTTGGGGGTGATCGGATCCAATAACCCATTTTGAAAAATGCCCAATAATGCCCCTTGCTGACTAGACTGCCATATGACGGAAAACGCCCAAGGGTGGGGGCATTATTCACCCTTACCACTACGCATGGTCTAAGGGTGGAGGGAGTAGTCACTATTTAGGGAGTGGTAAACTTATTTTCTAACCAATAATGTCAAGTTATGTCAAGTCCCTACTCCACTCCCCATTTTGCACTCAATCACTAGTAATGGTCAAACACATAGAGAATGGTAAACACTTTTAAAAAAAATTGTGATTGGTTGAAAAAGGGTGGGGTCCACCATTAACCCCCTCACTCTCCTCGATCTCTTCTCTTTCGGTGTCTCTCTCGGTGAGTAGTCACCGCCTCCTCCTATCCCCGATCACCGAACATCCACCGACAATGGTTCTCCAATCAGTAAACCCCCCTCCCCGAAGCACTCCCCAAGACCACTCCCTTCACCCTAAGGCTATGCGGTATGGAAGAGGTCCATCCTTGGAAGATGATCTGCTACGTAAGCGTCACGTAGATCAGGTGTCAGGATGGGGCAAAGAGGATGGAGGTAAGGAAATAAGGGATGGGCCTAAAATATATATGTATATGTTGTATGTATATGTGTGTGAGAGAGGGGAGGCCCGTCGAATTCGTCACACCCCCGGCGATCTCGACGAAGGAAGCACAGCGACGAAGTGGGGGAATGGAGAAGGGGCACGGCGTCGGGGCAAGACGGGGCGGGACGGTCCCCATACCGTCCAGCCTAACACCTCATACAGGAAGTGCAATATAAGTGGAAACTATACACTAAACTCTTGCTTTTCAAGAATCACATTTCCTAAAATTTTATAGAAAATATGATCTCCTTTGTATATCCTTTTGGTTGACAAATGTATAGAATTATGGAATTGGATTTCCTAAAAATTTTAACAAATTCAACATTTCTTCCAAATTGTGAAGAATTCAACATGTCTTTCAAATCGTGAAGGAATTGAATTCAACCAAAGAATATAGAAGGGTTCCAAAGGAAAAGGAATATAGTGGTGGAGGTGGTAGTGGTGTTGACGATGGCAGTACGATGGCTAGTAGTTGATGGCAGCGATGGTGAATTCCAATTTCTTCATAAGTGTTTCCTCGGTCCATCATCAAAACTAGTTTTTTTTACGTCGCGTGTTGCGACGAAACCAAGTAAATAATAATGTTAAATAAATAGCTTCTTGCTAAAGTTTATGAAATCATGCATGCAAAATGGAAAAGTAGCCCTATTCTAATGCAATGAAAATAACTACCGGCAACTTGGGAAGAGTGACGAGATGAATGTCTCATGGGTCTTGATCAAATTCGCACGTATGAGTAGTGGTTCCAACTGATAATCGATCTGGCCAAAGAAAATTGGGCAAAACTTGGAAAAATTTTAGAGAGAGATATTTGAGATAAAGTTTCTTGGATATTATTATCAATCTCCAAGCTCCTATAAAAGCAGAGTTACAAAGATAACAAAGAACATGAACTACGTGGGTATCATGGCGTCCCATGAACTCCCTGTTGGAAAAATAGGTGAAAATAGCATTTTTCACAAATATAGGAAAATGATTTTTTCCTATTTTGGACTAGAAATAAATATAATAAAATGAGCGGGTTTTATATATTTATTTATGGGTTTGTGTTCTATGTTGGAAGAGCTTCGCAACGAACTAAACCACGTCCAAAACCGAGCTAAGATGAATGAGATATCGATGCTCAAAGTTGGATGTTTGAAACATTGAATGCTGAAACAAAAGGGAAAGTAGCACCTTGTCCCACATAGGAGGAGAGATGGAACTTAAATGGGTATTTAAGGTGGAACTCTCCATCCTTATTGTTTCATGGAAGCACACACTAGTGTCATCGCGAAGGGTGCGGAGCACCCTAACTCGCACTCGCCCACGCTCGCGCGCACATGGCACGGAGGCGCGCGGGTGTGCGCATGGTGCATGGGTCCTGCTGTGTCGTGCGCGGCGCACCAGAGTGAGCCAATACGGCGCGACTGTGTGGCGCGCTCGTATAGGCTCACAGGTGACGTGGCGCACGCGCGCATGGACTTGAGCCAAGAGGACGCACCGCGCATGGTGACGTGGCGCATGCGCGCATGGCGGTGAGCCAAGAGGACGCACCGCGCATGGGCATGCAGACCTGGGCGCGCGCGCACCAGGGTGACTTGCGCGCGCACGCGCGCACAGAAGCTTCTAGCATTGAATGACAGAGCAGTTTCAGTCCAGCTTCGTAACTGACGAGTTAACGGGCTTTGACTGAGAATTAAATGACGTATTAAATTGCATTGAAGACGTTTAATGCAATTTAAACCTCTCTTTAATTCGTTTTTTGACTGTTTCGACTTAGGAGCTGTATAAATACAGCTCCATACCCACTGCAGAAAAACACCAGCAACACAACAGCAATTCACTTTCTCTCTAAAGTTTTTCTGATCTTCTCCTGCTCTCTTCAAGGTAGACATCGGGTTGTAGGCGAATTCCGGCAGTACTACTGCTCCGGCTGTTGTACCCTGGGAAACAAAACGAGTACTCTTGGGAGACTCGGAATTTGTTTTAAGGGAAGCGTGTTGAACACGTGCCTCAGTCACTCTGCTTCTACCCCTTTCTTGTATTTGGTTTATTTTCAGTTGTATTTGTAATTGTAATTTTGTCTTTCTCATTTATGTTTGTAATCAGTATTAATAAAATTTGTTATTTTTTATTTATTTACGCGAACGGTTCCTACAATCTTAAAACAAAATTTTAAAACCGTTCATGTAATCAAAACCATTCTGTTTGTGATTCAAACTAGTTTTGTTTTCACTCAGTTTGTGTTTTAAAAACAGATTTTTTTTGTTGTTTTCTTCTTCAAAGGAGCGACTTTGGTTGAAAACAATTGGTTACATTCAGATTGTCCTAAAAAGTGCTAAAACTTTCTGATTTGGTCTTCAAAGTTGGACTTAGAAGCCGAAACAGTAAATTGTGGTAAATTAAAATTTAGTAGTTTCCTTCTGGTTTGTGCGTAAATCAGAATTTTTTAACTAAAAATTTTAATTTTAATTTTTTCAGCATGTCGAACGAAAATGTCAACGTTAACAACACCACCAATGTTGTGACGGGAACCCCCTTTAACGCCACCACTGTGGGAGCGACCACAGTGGCCAATCACGCTGAACGACCCGAGAAGTTCTCGGGTCTACACTTCAAAAGGTGGTAGCCGAAGATGTTCTTCTACCTGACCACCATGAACCTTGCGAGGTTCTTAACTGAAACCGCTCCCCAACCTGCGGAAGGGGAGACCAGCCCTGAGCGCGGTAGAGGCGTGGAAGCACTCGGATTTCATATGTCGAGGCTATGTACTTAACGGTCTCTCGGATGCATTGTATAATGTGTACTATAATATCAAGACTTCCAAAGAATTATGGGAGTCTTTGGAGAAAAAGTACAAAACGGAGGATGCGGGAACAAAGAAATTTGTTGTCGCCCGTTTCTTGGACTTCAAAATGGTTGATAACAAGACTGTTATGAACCAAGTCCAAGAGTTGCAAATTATACTACATGACATCCATGCTGAGGGAATGGTACTTAGCGAGACATTCCAAGTGGCAGCGATGATTGAAAAGTTACCTCCTGGTTGGGTGGATTTTAAGAATTATCTTAAACACAAACGAAAGAAGATGACTTTAGAGGACCTTATTGTTCGTCTTCGGATTGAAGAGGGCAATAGAATTGCCCTAAAAGGCAGCCAGGCGCAAACTTCTGCTAGCGCAAACGTGGTTGAGCATGGGCAATCCTCTAAGGGTGCGAAGGGTAAGGGGAAAAAGGACAAAGAGAAAGCAAAGGCTAGCAAACTTGGACCGAAGAAAGGGGTTGTGAAAAAGAAACCTCCAACGTTCCAAGGGACTTGTTACAACTGTGACGAGCCGGGGCATCGGGCTAACCAATGCAAGAACCAAAGCGTGAGCGTGCGCACATGGTGGATGAAGACGGAATGCCTTTGGTGGCAATGATTTCCGACAAAAGCGCAATGATGGATGAGGTCAATACTGTGACCAACACTCCAAAAGGATGGTGGGTTGATACGGGCGCGACCCGTCATGTTTGCGCAGACAGAAGCCTCTTTACCACCTTCAAGGCGCTTTCTGGAGAAGAGAAGCTGTATATGGGAAATGCAGCCACCGCTGACATCATGGGTGAAGGAACGGTGATCTTGAAGTGGACTTCGGGGAAGGAGCTCACTCTAAGCAACGTGTTGTATGTCCCGGACTTGCGCAAGAATCTAGTCTCGGGTTGGTTGCTTAACAAGTTTGGATTTCGTTTAGTGTTTGAAAGTGACAACTTTGTTCTTACTAAACGAGGAATGTATGTGGGTAAGGGCTATGCCCAAAACGGCATGTTCAAATTAAATGTAATGGCTGTCAAGAACATGAATAAAATTGCTACTACTTCTACTTATATGCTTGAGTTTTCTGATTCGAATAAATCGCATGGTAGATTAGGTCACGTAAATTTTAATTCAATACGCCATTTAATCAATTTAAATTGTATACCAACATTCCATATTGATTCACACTATAAATGTGAAACATGCGTTGAATCCAAACTTACAAGATCATCATCGAAATCAGTTGAACGAATAACCGAACCCCTTGATTTAATTCACACCGATATTTGTGATTTAAAAGCGGTACCCACAAGAGGTGGAAACAAGTACTTCATCACGTTTATTGACGATAGTACTAAACATTGCTATGTATATTTACTAAAAAGTAAAGATGAAGCAATAAGTAAATTTATCTTGTATAAGAATGAAGTTGAGAATCAACTTCAAAAGAAGATAAAAGCTTTGCGAAGCGACCGAGGAGGCGAATATGTTGCACCTTTTGCCGATTTATGCGCAAAAAGCGGCATTGTACATGAGTGTACACCTCCTTATTCTCCACAATCAAATGGCGTGGCGGAACGAAAAAACCGCACATTGAAAGAAATGATGAACGCCATGTTGATAAGTTCTGGGGTGAGCCAGGAAATGTGGGGGGAGGCCATTCTCTCGGCCAATTATCTTTTGAACAAGATACCATTGAAAAAGAGAGACGAGACTCCATATGAGTTATGGAAAAAGAAAAAGCCTTCATATAAATACTTGAAAGTGTGGGGGTGCCTAGCAAAGGTGATTGTACCACCTCCTAAGGCTCTTAGGATAGGACCCAAAACTGTTGATTGCATATTTATTGGGTATGCACATCAAAGTAGTGCACATCGCTTTCTTGTACATGAGTCCAAGAATCCTGATGTACACGTAAACACTATTATGGAGGTGAATCCTAACGTTGTGTCTTACTTTGAAAATGTGTTTCCTTTGAGAAGACAAACACATGCAACGTCATCAACACCTAATTTTGAAGTAGGTGAAACCTCATCTAGACGAGTTGATGAGGTAGTTCATGATAAGACACATGAACAACCTGAGGTTGAAGAAAGTGACCGTAGGCGAAGCAAAAGGCCAAGGGTTGAAAAATCCTTCGGTCCAGACTTCGTTAGCTATATGGTTCAGGGCGAGCCCAATACATATCGCGAAGCGGTTTCTTCTTCAGAAGGACCTCAATGGAAAGAAGCAATAAGAAATGAAATAGATTCTATATTGCAAAATCATACTTGGGAGTTAGTAGATCTTCCACCTGGTTGCAAACCACTTGGATATCGTTGGATATTCAAGAGGAAGATGAAAACTGATGGAAGTATTGATAAGTACAAGGCTAGGTTGGTGATTAAAGGATTTAGACAAAAGGAAGGTCTAGATTACTTTGATACCTACTCGCCTGTGACGCGCATAACCTCGATTAGATTGGTTCTTGCTATAGCGGCTTTAAGAAATTTGGAAGTTCACCAAATGGACGTTAAAACCGCATTTCTAAATGGCGATTTAGAAGAAGAGATTTACATGGAGCAGCCTGAAGGTTTTTCCGCCCCAGGTCAAGAGGGTAAAGTATGTAAACTCGTCAAGTCTTTGTATGGCTTGAAGCAAGCACCAAAACAATGGCACCAAAAGTTTGATCATGTCATGATTGACAATGGATTCAAAATAAATGAGTGCGACAAATGTGTTTATTTCAAAGACACAAATGAAGGTTATGTGATTTTATGCCTTTATGTAGACGATATGCTTATCATTGGGAGTAATGATAAAATTATCAAAGCTACTAAAAGCATGTTGAAAGCGAGATTCGACATGAAAGACATGGGTTTAGCGGATGTGATTCTTGGGGTAAAGATCATAAGAACCCAAGATGGTCTTGTGTTAAGTCAATCTCACTATGTGGATAAAATTCTTGAAAATTTCAACTCGGAAGATAAGAGTGTAGCTCGAACTCCAGTTTATACATCTCAACATCTCAAGAAAAATAAAGGAGATGGAGTTGCTCAGTTAGAGTATTCAAGAATTATTGGCAGTCTCATGTATCTAATGACATGTACTAGACCCGACTTGGCTTACGCGGTGAGTAGGCTAAGTAGATACACCAGTAATCCGTGCGCGGATCATTGGAAAGCTATCACGAGGGTTCTTAGATACATAAGATACACAAGAGATTATGGACTGCATTATACCCGACAACCAGCAGTGATCGAAGGATACACTGATGCAAACTGGATATCGGATAATAAAGATTCCAAATCAACAAGTGGTTACGTATTTACACTTGGAGGAGCTGCTATTGCTTGGAAGTCTTCTAAGCAAACGGTCATAGCGAGATCCACAATGGAATCTGAATTTATCGCCTTGGATAAGTCAGGCGAGGAGGCGGAATGGCTACGTCAATTCGTGGAAGATATTCCAAGATGGCCAAAGCCTTTGCCAGCCATATGTGTACATTGTGATAGCCAATCAGCGATTGGTAGAGCCCAAAGCTTGATGTACAATGGCAGATCAAGGCATATGCGACGTAGGCATAACACGATACGACAACTACTCTCAACGGGTGTTATCACAATTGATTATGTGAGATCAACGGATAACATTGCGGACCCGTTTACAAAAGGCTTAAGCAGAGAGTTAGTAGAAACGTCGTCAAGAGGAATGTGACTAAAGCCCGTGGTAAATAGGAATATGAGGGAAACCTAACTTAGTTGACTGGAGATCCCAAGATCTAAGTTCAATAGGACAACTTAATCATATTACCAAACGGAGTCACTGTGGGGGAGTACCCCAAACTAAATAAAAAGGGAGTTATTTATACTTCCTAGTCCATTCCAATCAGTGACATTGATGTGAGGCTAAGCATATTAAGGTTAACGATTTCGGGAAATCAAATAACCATGATGCTTTTAATGATTCAGGGGAATCACCTATGTTAGAGAGAAGTGGGGTCGCTTCAAATGGATTTGTGGGGTGCGCAAATCCTAGAGCTCTCGCAGAACCAGGCTAGTGTTCCAGGACCATAATAGGACACGACAATGAGGAGTTGGCCAAACCAGGGAGAGTATTGTGTGAAGTGTATTGTCGTTTACACAAATGGGGGTATGTTCAAGGACATCGTGTCTACACACCGCTAGTAAGCTAAGTGCGCTTCACAAAAGAAGGTTCAAAGGCTTCAACCTACCTATCTTGCAATACTCAACTATCGAAGTTTATCGTTGAAAAGTGTAAGGAAAAGATCCATTTCCATACATGTGGGGGATTGTTGGAAATTTTATGAAAATAGCATTTTTCATGTGGGGGATTGTTGGAAAAATAGGTGAAAATAACATTTTTCACAAATATAGGAAAATGATTTTTTCCTATTTTGGACTAGAAATAAATATAATAAAATGAGCGGGCTTTATATATTTATTTGTGGGTTTGTGTTCTATGTTGGAAGAGCTTCGCAACGAACTAAACCACGTCCAAAACCGAGCTAAGATGAATGAGATATCGATGCTCAAAGTTGGGTGTTTGAAACATTGAATGCTGAAACAAAAGGGAAAGTAGCACCTTGTCCCACATAGGAGGAGAGATGGAACTTAAATGGGTATTTAAGGTGGAACTCTCCATCCTTATTGTTTCATGGAAGCACACACTAGTGTCCTCGCGAATGGTGCGGAGCACCCTAACTCGCACTCGCACACGCTCGCGCGCGCGCGTGGCGTGGGCGATGAGGCGCAATGTGGTGCTTTGATGGCGCACATGGCACGGAGGCGCGCGGGTGCGCGCATGGTGCTTGGGTCCTGCTGTGTCGTGCGCGGCGCACCAGAGTGAGCCAATACGGCGCGACTGTGTGGCGCGCTCGTATAGGCTCACAGGTGACGTGGCGCACGCGCGCATGGACTTGAGCCAAGAGGACGCACCGCGCATGGTGACGTGGCGCATGCGCGCATGGCAGTGAGCCAAGAGGACGCACCGCGCATGGGCATGCAGACCTGGGCGCGCACGCACCAGGGTGACTTGCGCGCGCACGCGCGCACAGAAGCTTCCAGCATTGAATGACAGGGCAGTTTCAGTCCAGCTTCGTAACTGACGAGTTAACGGGCTTTGACTGAGAATTAAATGACGTATTAAATTGCATTGAAGACATTTAATGCAATTTAAACCTCTCTTTAATTCGTTTTTTTTACTGTTTCGACTTAGGAGCTGTATAAATACAGCTCCATACCCACTGCAGAAAAACACCAGCAACACAACAGCAATTCACTTTCTCTCTAAAGTTTTTCTGATCTTCTCCTGCTCTCTTCAAGGTAGACATCGGGTTGTAGGCGAATTCCGGCAGTACTACTGCTCCGGCTGTTGTACCCTGGGAAACAAAACGAGTACTCTTGGGAGACTCGGAATTTGTTTTAAGGGAAGCGTGTTGAACACGTGCCTCAGTCACTTTGCTTCTACCCCTTTCTTGTATTTGGTTTATTTTCAGTTGTATTTGTAATTTAATTTTGTCTTTCTCATTTCTGTTTGTAATCAGTATTAATAAAATTTGTTATTTTTTATTTATTTACGCGAACGGTTCCTACACTCCCATTGTTCTAGCCACACAACTTACTGTAAATAAGGAAATAGAAAACTAACTTAATAAAATAAAATGCTTATTAAGGTATATAGGGTGGAGTTATTGTAAAAAAGACCAAAAGTGTGAGAAAGGTAAGAAAGAATCTCAACCATTAGATCTAAATTAATTGAAAAGGGTAAGATTGTAAATGCATTAACAAATTCAAATATGGTAATCCTTGATTTAAGGATTTGGAGAGAGAAAATCCTTGATTTAAGGAATATAACCGTCCATAACATCATTCCTTTTAATTTTTTTTGCATCATTCACAGAATCAAAGCCATGTTCATGACATGGTGTTTTAAAAAAATTCATAGTTCAATTCATGGTGTTTTTACGAAAAAAATATAACACCATTCAGTAAACAAAAATATAACATCATTCAGTAAACAAAATAACACCATTCAGTACAAGATATAACACCATTCAGTAAACAAAAAATAACACCATTCAGAAACAAAAAAAACACCTTACAGAAACAAAATAACACCATTCAGAAACAAAAATAACACCATTCAGAAACAAAAATAACACCATTCAAAAAAAAAAAAAAAAAAACCATCTAGTAAACAAAAAATAACATCATTCAATAAACAAATATAACACCATTCAGTCAATAATATAACATCATTCAGTACAAGAATATAACACCATTCAGTAAATAAATATAACACCATTCAGCAACAAAATAACACCATTCAGAAAAGAATAACACCATTCAGTAAAAAATAACACCATTTAGTAAAAAATAACACCATTCATAAAAGATAATAACTCCATTCAGAAAGAAAAAGAAAAAAAAAAAAAAAAAAAACACCATTCACAAAAAGATAAAAACACCTCTGCATCATCTTCTCCACTTCCGGCACCACCACTGCCGACCCGGCACCCACCACCGCCGCACCACCAGCGTCAGAGGGCCGCACATCAGAGGGCCGCAATCTTGGACGAAAATTACATCAGTTGAGGGACATCCAGATCCAAATCGAACAGAATCGCGCCTCATAAACTCGTGAAACAACAAATTATGAAACGATAATTAGGTTTAGGTTTTGTAAATGAGAACGTGGATCGATTGACGGTAAAATCTGGATTCTGGAGGTTTGTTACTTTTGAATTGGTTGTGATTTCAGGTTTTTAGGTTATTGTTCGATTAATTGGAGAGAGATCGGAATTATAGGAATTTTGATTTACAATTTCCTATTTTGAATAGATATAAAGACTTTATTACCCCTATAATTTTCAATTCAGTCCAAATTAAGAAAAATATTTTACATTTTGGTCCCTATTGATCTCAACCATTAGATCAAAAGATCTAATGGTTGAGATTCTTTCTTACCTTTCTCACACTTTGAGCTTTTTTTACAGGATCCTTTACCCTGCTTAATAATGATAAAATGCAAGAACTAAATTGCCAACTCTCACGTATGAATGAGATTCTTGTTGACCACCTTGGCTAGTTGTTGACCCACTACCAGCACACGTCATGTTGTTAGTGGTGGATCAACATACCCTTCGCTCTTATTTTTTTTTTCTTACTTTATCGTGTGTAAGGTCATAAACTCATAATACATTCTTAGGGTCTGTTTGGTATGGGGTAATAGAATGGACGGGGAAATGTAATGGACGAGGTAATGGAATGGCCGAGGTAATGGAATTGATCATTACCATTCCATGTCTAGTTTGGTTACCATGTGAGAATGTAATGAACCATTACTTTTTGTTGTTTGGTATGCGAGAAAAGACGAAGGAATAAAATCGAATGGCGGTGGTCAATGATGGGCGACGATGGTGGGTGGTGTGGGTGGCAGTTGTAGCGACAACGGTGGTGGTGGGTGGAGACGGCGGCGATTGGCGACGGCGACGGGTGGTGACAGCGGTGGTGGTGGTGGGTGGCGGCGGTGATCAGAGGTGGTAGCGGTGGCGACGGTGGTGGTAGGTGGTAGTGGTGGTGGTGGTGGTGGTTGATAGCGATGGCAGAAGTGGGTGGCGACGGCGGCGGTGATCGGAGGTGGCAACGGCAATGGTGGCGGCGATGATCGAAGGTGGGTGGTGGCGGTGATCGGAAGTGGCAACGGTGATGGTGGATGGCGACGACGGCGGTGGTGAGGATAGAGGTGGGTGGAGACAACGACGGTGGTGGGTGGCGGCGAAGGTGGGTGACGACGGCGGTTGACAGTGGTGGTGGGTGGTGGCAACAGTAGTAGGTTGTGGTGTTGTTAATGAAGGGTGAAGAGAGAATGAAATGGGAAAAAAGCAAGGGGGGGGGGACGGAATGATTTTGAGGGAATGGAATGCATTTTGGAATGGGTAATTCCATTCCATCGACCAACCAAACACTCTTTTCTTCATTCCCCCTCAAAGGTCCATTCCATTCCACTTCTCATTCCTGCATACCAAACGCTACCTTAGGCTTTCTACAATAATCAAACTTCCTATTTGATCTCGACCTATATAACTAAAAATTAGAGGGTTAAAGTGAAAAATTTAAAGGACAAAATAGTCATTTCATTTTATTGGACTTCACTAGAACGAATAGATGGAAACTATTGATAAAAATCATAAAGTGACGTCTACTCGTCTATAGAATAAATCCGTAAAAAATTGAATATGTATTTAAACAATATGGTGATAAGTTTCGTTTACTCAAATATTTAAAATGTAGAGAGTCAATTATGACCCGTTTAAATTAATAAAAATCAAACAATGAAGTCTGCTCGTCTATGGAATAAATCCGTAAAAAAATTGAATATATGTAAACGACAAGAGGATACGTTTAGTTTACTCAAATATTTAAAATGTAAAGAGTCAATTATGACCCGTCTAAGAAATCCTTAAACCACTTGAACACTCCAACAACACCTTTTGTCTTTCTTGTTTTTTTATTTTTATTTGTTGGCCATGTCATTTTCCTTTGAAAATCACATGTAATTAACATATCATTTCTTCTGATGCTTAAACAAATTATCATTCATCATCATCGTTGCTAGTTCCTCATTGTCATCTTTACAAGTAAGCTTCTTCTCCGTGTGATTAGGTCAAGAATTATCTATATAAATGTATAATATTCTTATAAGAGACCTATAAGTTTGACCCTATTACCAATTCTGTGCAGAAGAAGTGGAATGCACGCCAACTGTTTTTTTCAAAGTCATTTCTCTGAAGTTTGCAAGGTTCTTTCCCAGTTCCCACTTAAATATTTAATCATATCTCCTTACAGGCTCAAAGCTATAAATTGTTGGGATTATTTGAAGAATACATGCACAGATTAATCTTGAAAAATATATATACATTCAGTATCATTGGTGGTCAAAGGAAGATCTCACATTCAGTTGGCAGAAAACTTTGTTCTTTCATTTCATCGTCTTCATCTTGTATTTCAGAAGGTATCATTCGATAATCGCTTAAACAACCTTGTTAAGTACATGATTAGACACAACACAACCTTATTATTAATTTCATCCTCTATGTCAATTAGATACAAACTTGTGTGTATAATATTCAGTTTAATACCATAGAGATATAATAATTATATAACTAGTATACTATTCTCCTACAGACCCAAACTAACATGGGACGAGCAAGTTAAACATGATTTGTTAAACTTGCACCTCTGTAAGGACATGATGGGAGTTCTTGAAGACGTAGCATTGAGGTTAGGGATTTTTAGGGAGTGTATTAGATTTCTTTTAGGTATGTCTAGGGATTTTTAGTGAGGCGGTTCTTGTCCTTTTTCTTGACTTTTGAAACAAAAGTTTCGTTAAGTTGATGCACTCTTTGGACGCAACCTCTCTATCCTCTGGGTAGAGGTATGGTTTGCCTCCGTCTCACCCTCCTTAGACCCTACTGGTGGGACTTTACTCGGTATGTTTATTCGTTTTTAATATTCCCCCACAAGCTAATGTCGGGTATGACATGTAGCTTGAAACATAAAAGAAAATTTTACTTTATGTTTTCGGATGAGATCTGACTGCTGGCTGCTGCAAAAATAGATCTTGGTTGGAATGATCTTGTTTTGGTTAGTTTCCGCCGACATAGAGGTTGGCGTTGGGAAGCGGCAAGTGGTGACGAGTGACGACTAGTAGCTTATTTCTACATGTTGTTTCTACTAGGGTTTTCCGACGGTTGTTGTATTGAGAATGGCACATTTTGGGGATTTGGGCTTGCAGTGGCTATGGTTTTAAAGAAGCTTGTCTTTGATACCAAGATAAGCTAGGAATCGTATTTGTAGATGTTATGGACTAATACCATTGCAAGGTATGGGACTTGTCCCACATCGGTTGTATGGGCAACTGATGTGGGGTTTATATACCAAATGGGCTCTCTCACCCACCAGACTAGTCTTTTGGGTTGAGTTCTCTCGTTTGGTATATAACATTGGTATCAGAGCTAGAACTCGGAGTGGTGGCCCACGGAGTGGTGGCCTGGAGAGAGCCAGCCGTGACCAACGTGGCCGTGACCAACGAGGCTCGGATTGTTATGGACTAATACCATGGTAAGGTATGGGACTTGTCCCACATCGGTTGTATGGGCAACTGATGTGGGGTTTATATAACAAATGGGCTCTCTCACCCACCAGACTAGTCTTTTGGGTTGAGTTCTCTCGTTTGGTATATAACATTGGTATCAGAGCCAGAACTCGGAGTGGTGGCCTGGAGAGAGCCAGCCGTGACCAACGAGGCTCGGAGTGGTGGCCCATGGAGTGGTTGCCTGGAAAGAGCCAGCCGTGACCAACATGGCTGTGACCAACGAGGACGTTGGCCCTTAAGGAGGGTCGATTGTTATGGACTAATACCATTGCAAGGTATGGGACTTGTCCCACATCGGTTGTATGGGCAACTGATGTGGGGTTTATATACCAAATGGGCTCTCTCACCCACCAGACTAGTTTTTTGGGTTGAGTTCTCTCGTTTGGTATGTAACAGTAGATCAATTGTGTGTGTGTGTGTGATAATATTACAAAGTGACTCTATATATAGAGAATAATAATATACTTGAATACATTCTAGATATAACAATTATATAACTAGTCTAATATACACTCATAAAGCAGTTTTTTTAGTCCCAGTTTGTTCAGGATTAAGGCACAGATCTAGAAGCGCGTCCCAAACAAAATCCGTAAAAAATATGGCAATGAACATGGAAAATTCATCAAAGGATTTAGTAAATTAAGTTGATCATGTTGATATGCTTGATGCCTCGTTTGATTCTTATGAAGGAGTTGTAATAAATATTAAAGATGACATGGATGAAAGTGTTTTTACCACTTTACTTCAAACATCAATATCCCAATGGAGGCAGCAGGTAATTTTTAAGTTTGTGTCTTCCAAGTTATTAAAATCCGCACATCACATGATGCGGTGATAAGATCGCATTGTTGCAGTTGATGTGCACATTATATGATGCGTGCACTTCACGCGTCGGTTTATGGAATCAAAACACATAGGAGCGCCACACACACGCTATTTAAAACCAAGATTGGAAGTCTGAATTTATATGTACGTTGCAGGGAAAGAAAGGAGTGTGGCTTAAATTGTCTCTTGAACATGTGAATCTTGTAAAGCCTGCAGTAAAGGTAAAATAAACTGTGATTCATCTTAACGATTTAATGTCGAATATTACATCCAATACAAAATGTTCGACTTTACTGTTTCTGTTGACTCATTTAGGAAGGATTTTGGTACCATCATGCTGAACCAACATACGTTATGCTCGTGTATTGGATCCCTGAAACTAATCATACCCTCCCACCAAATGCTTCACATCGAGTCGGTGTTGCTTCTTTCGTTGTAAACAATAATGGCGAGGTTGGTTTTTTCATTTTATATGTAAATTTCACTAGAAGGTTTAATGTATAGAAGCATACTCTTTATGTGAAACTGAAATTATATCATGTTTCAGGTTCTTGTGGTTCAAGAGAAAAGTGGAGCATTTAAAGGAACAGGTGTCTGGAAATTACCAACCGGTACTGTTGAGGAGGTATGCACAATATTTTTTCCATTAAAGTTTCACTGTATTTGGTTCATAGTCCGGTTTAAACTGGTCCGGTTTTCGGTTATGTTATTTATGTTTATTGGGTTGGGCCGGGTCTGGTCCAGTTTCACACCGTTGAAGACTCGTAGTCGCATTTCATAATCTGTATTCTATTTACAGGGAGAAGATATAAGTGCAGCTGCCATCAGGGAGGTGAAAGAAGAGGCTGGAGTATGTGTTCTTGACTTTAAACATGTAATAATATGATTTTATCTAATAACTGTTTTTTTTTTTTTTTAAATATTCTCTCCAGATTGATACAGAATTCATGGAAGTCCTTGCATTCAGGTTAGAAATGCAGTAAATTTTTTTAAGTTAATTTTTGAAGTCTTTAATCTTTGTTTATGTATTAATTAATGAATTACAGGCAAAGTCACAAATCATTCTTTAGCAAGTCAGATGTAATGTTTGTGTGTATGTTAAAACCAACATCTTTGGATATTGAAAAGCAGGATTCTGAGATTGAAGCAGCACAGGTAATTAACAACTGCATGCATGCTTTGATTATTCTATATATTAATTAATAATTAATTAACAATTGTCATTCTTATAATATTGTTTCTTGCAGTGGATGCCAGTTGAAGAATATGCCAACCAGGCCTTTGTAAAGAAGCACAAATCTTTTGATTACATAGCTAAAATATGCATAGCAAAGAAAGATAACAAATATGTTGGATTTTCTCCATTGCTTATTACAACTGCTTCATCTGCCAAAAAGAGTTACCTGTATTCTAATTATTAGTTGGAACAGTAGTAATCTAGTGCCTGGATTCAACATACCCTGATGATGATGATGATTGTAATTATTGTTTGATAATATATATTGGTTGGTTGTATTTATTTTTTTATATATTTACTTTCTGATAAACATATGTACTAAAATATTCTATTATTTATAAACTTCTATTTATTTATTAAGTTTAAAAGTGTGGTTGGGTTAAATACCCTATAAGTAGCTTTGGTTATACGTGAGATTTCATTTAAAATTCTATTCATTTATTCTATACTTACTTAAAACACAAAGGGGCTGTTTGGTAGCCTCTGAATGGTCATTAAGAGGCTACATCTTAATGGAACCATTAAGAATTTTACCAATGAGAAAGTAGAAGAATGTGACATGTGATGATTTACCATTCAGATGTTACCTCTTAACCATTCAGACTTGAGGTTACCTCTTATTCATTCAGAGGTTTTAAACCATTAAGAGGTAGCATCTGAATGGTTATTAAGAGGCTACCAAACAGCCCCAAAGTCGTGGCAAAAGCCACCGACATATTCTGTGGAAGAGTAGCTAGGGCAGTTTAGTAATTTCCAGGTATCCACAAGTACAAACATGTTACCTTCAGAGAAATAGAGCTCCAGAGCGCCGGTTAATCGGTTTTAGAGAGAGAGAGAGAGAGAGAGCGAACGAGATAACTCCGCCGGGACTCGCCGCTGGCCGGCACAAGGCATGGTTTGGCGTTGGCAACGGTGGCATCGCCTCATCATCGACCCACTCGATTTTCCACCCACACGATCTACGGTTCCGAAAACAGATCAACGGTGGCGTGATATATGCCGCCCACTTCGACCGATGGCAGTTGTTCGGCAACCATTGTTGGTTTCTTCTGCTATGTTGTCTACTGGATAGGTTCATCAACTGATAGATTTCATTGGCCTATTACTTCCTCCGCTATTAACCTCAAGCTTCCAGAAGGTTCGAATGGTGTTCTGGTGAAGAACCTTTATCTGTCGTGTGATCCGTACATGCGTGGTAGAATGAGCAAATCAGAAGGAAGTTACGTTGCGTCCTTCACTCCTGGATCGGTCTGTAACTTCTTCTTCATCGATTTATTGTTAACACTTTGTTTATTGAACGATTTGTGCTTTGGTTTGGATGTGATATTGTTGTTTGTTTGGGCAAATTATCATTTTTGTTCATTTGATAATTCCTTAATTCCGGAACTAGGCTTTTTTTGAAAGTGGGTTTTTAATTATTGGGGCCTGGGTCTCACAAAAGTTATTCTCATTATTTGAATATCAGTTTTTAATAGTCATCTTTTTGGGTAGTAAATGCATGTGTTATTTTTTAATGGTGATAAACTTGGTGGTTGTTTCATTTCTTGAAAGGAGGCTTTCAATTTGGGTAGATATGTTATAATATACTAGCAAATGGGCTTTTGGTATAAATTACTTATAGCTTTTATTTTAATCATGAATAATTGCGTGCTTCAGTTTTGGTTACTCTAACATGTTTTTTCTTAAGAAAAAATTGAATAGGCTCAAGTACCCCTGATGTTGGATTTACATACATAATGATTTTGCATTTCGACTTATTTGCTGGTCGGTCAATCATCATCGACTTTAGTTATTGCAAAAAATGGCCAGGGTGTGCGAACACAGAAGGTAGGAGACAAAAGACAGGGTCACGAAACTAAAGTTGATCTGAAAGTTGGGAGATCAATTTTGTAAACTGGAGATTTAAAAGACTGTCTGTGCTTAATTAAGATTTCTTGCCTTACCTTAATTTGGATTTACTCTCTTATTGTATATGTATGGATTAACTTCTCAAACGGATCAGGCTTTGTAGGTCATGGAGTCTGCAGAACAAGCTTTTATATGCAACCTTCACACACAGTGACAAAATAGTAACATGGGCTTGAACTTTCTTTTTGACTTAATACTACAGATATGGTAGATATAAATAGCATGTTCAGTGATTTTCTTTTTACAAGCTTATGACAAGGTGGTGGAAGGAAAGCATGTGCATGTTAAATGTATTTTTTTTTTTTTTGTGAAATGATAGCATGTTAAATGTGGATATAAATAGCATGTTACAAGGTAATGGCTTATTAAACCAGGTTAGAGGAATTATAAGCATGTTGATTATGGATATAAATAGCAGTTTGAATGTATTTTTTCCTACAACTTTATGGTCTTTTTTGGCAAGGAATTACAACAAGTAGTGTGGATCTTTTGTGCAAGTTCGAATTGATGGGATTTTAGCAATTTAAATGAATGTCTTGGTTTTACAAAGCCCATGGGACACCGCCGCGAAGCGCGGGTTAAACACTAGCTATATCTTAAAAGACAAAGTTCAGGGAAACCCCACCGGCTTTACCTCCCTCCCCATATTTTCACGATGTTGTAATTTTAGCCCCTTAACTTTGGTATCTTTAAAGTTTTATAAAATGGCAAATTTAGTCCCTAAACTACTACTCCATTTTACAAATAGTTTGCTTTTGACACCCCAAAGTAGTTTCCTTTTCAGCCTCAACTTTGTTATAGTTTCCTTCTTACCCTAAAACTTTATCAATTTTTTACCCTTTCTTAGCCCTTAAGTTTAAGAAATCCAATTTTTAACCACTTAATTTTTATAAACTTTGTAAATGCCACTTTGATCCCCTCGGGAGTTTTTGGATTGACGATATAAATTCGAGTTAGTCGGGTCACGTATAATACGTTATGATTGTACGATATAAATTCGATTTGCGTTACGTTTTGATCCAATCACAATGCAACTATAGGATACATTGAGTTCAATCGGATACGTCAAAACGTGCGTTTTCATATGGTTAACATATCACATAACACTTGGACTAATCCTTCGATATTAGCGAAGTACCCGCGCCGCAACGCGAGCGGGTCTTATTACTAGTTAAGTTTAAAAGTGTGGGTTGAATAGTCTAGGGGTGTTCAAAACCGGATATTCGAAAATTCGGATATCCGAAAATTCGGTTATCCGAATTTCGGATATCCGAAATTTTCGGATACCAGATTTCACTGTCCGAATATCTGAAATTTCGGATATCCGAAATTCGGATATCCAAAATTTCGGATATTTCGGATATCCGATCGGATAGTGAATCGGATATCCGAATATCCGATTTTTATTTAATTTTTATTTTTTTATATTCAGAACCGGATATTTCGAATAGTTTCGGATATCCGAATATAAGTTTTCGGATATTTCGTATCCTTTTCGGATACTTCGGATATCCGAAAAAAATAAAAGTTAAATTTTCGGATATCCGAAATATCCGAAAATTTTTAAAATCACTATCCGAATCCAAAAATTCGGATATCCGAATTTTCGGATATTTTGGATTTGGATATCGGATAATTCGGATCGGATATTCGGATACGGATAGTTTTGAACACCCTATTAAATTCCCTATAAGTAGCTTTGGTTATACGTGAAATTTCATTTAAAGGATTAGCTCTATTATAGTATAGTAGGCGAGCTAAAGGAGTCGGCTCCATCTTAGACTATGGGGTATGGGGTGGGGGTTGGGACGTGGGTTGGGTACAAACGCCCAAGTTACCACCCTGGGTGGGCTTAGGTTTCGGCGTGGCCCCTTGGGCGGGGGTTTCAGCCCGGGCGTTGGGCGGGCCTAGCGGTGTTCCGTGGTCGGCTCTCATTGGCTGGGTTGGCTTGGCTATAGGTGGCTAGGCTTTTTTTTTTTTTTTATTTTGTGTGTATTTTTATAATAATTGAAAAAAAAAATATAACACGTGGTCAATCCACGCAGGCTAGCAACACCCCACCATACCGACCCAACATGCAACTGACCAACTGTGCCCCTCGAAGTCCACATGTCAACGCATGCCCTAAATCCCCGCCCTACCGTACCTCACGGTCTTAGACAGTTGACACATAAAAAGAGGGATTAAATCTTAGGTGAATGGGACTCTATCTTAGTCGGCATAGAAAAAGAGGGGCCAACCAATCTAATACTTACACTTTTAAAGTGTATACTCTATTTTAGCCGAGGTGCTCTAGACCGCCTGCTAAAATAGCGTCGACATTTTATACGTTTAATTATTAGATTGATTGTTTTGTGAACCAATTTTTTTTACAAAGTGACAAATTCAGTGTCTTGTTTGGTCAAGTTGCATCCGTTTCGGATAAGATTTCGGATCACGTGGTCTTGTTTTAATTTGCAGCTGTTTATATATTTTTTAACAACTTTTGTAGTCTTGTGTTGAAATCATGTTCTTCATCTGAGGTTGCCACCTTGCATGTGAGGTGTAAATGACCGAATAGTTTCATACTTTCATGCAAGAGATAAACAAGGTCATCAATACTACTACATATACCACTTGTTTCTTTCTATCATTTTCAGCTTTAATTTAATAATAATTAACAGAAACTATACATGATCATGTCTTCTTTAAACCAGCTTATTATTATCCTCCTGTTTGCATGTTCATATTGGTGGTCACTTTCTTATTCTGATCCAATCTCTAAAAAACCACAAGATGGTTATTATGGTGATGGTGTATCACCACCAGCTGCATGTCAAAACTGCAACAACTGTCCTCCATATCCATGCACCCCTCAACCCCTTCAACCACCACCACCGCCGCGTAAAGGGAGCGCGATATACGCTGCTCCGCCACCACCTCCAGCAGCTTCTGTAGGCGGAAATTGTCCGCCGGTCGCTCCGGTTACTTGCTGTCAAAATACTCCTCCTAATCCCATGCCAAACACTGGTTTCCCTTATTATAATAATAGTAATGGGAACTTTACACAAATCTCCAGCTTTTCAACAACTAAGTGTTCTTTTGTGATATTGTTGCTTCCCTTTGTATTTCTTTTTGGTGTTTGAACAATGTAATTTAGAGCTTCTTGTGATGTGCATATATGTTGATTATCCTTTAATTTTAGTTTCTTCTTCTTCTTTCATTTATTTATGAGTTAACTTCCATTTTTCTTCTGTGGTTTGGTGGAAAATATCACTTTAGTCAAAAAAAAAATTGCACCAGTTTCGTCTTCAACATTTTTTAAACGTGTCACTTCAGTCCAAAAAGATAACGTGCCGTTGAGAACGAAACTGGCGCAAGGCGTTATCTTTTTGGACTGAAGTGGCACGTTTCAAAAATGTTGAGGACGGAACTGACACAAATTTTTTTTTTTACTGAAGTGACATTTTCCACCAAACAACAGGGACGGAAATGGTATTAACTCTTTATTTATTCACCAAATTGACCCATGAGTTTAACAAAATTGTCTCAACTTTTTTTCATATCTATTAAAGCATAATTTGGTTTAACTTGTTTTTAGTTAAGAAATTATTTCAGCAAACCAAAAGCTTTTCTATGTGAAACAAATTTTTACTTGGCGTAGGATAATAAAAATCTATTGCATCAAGATTAGAGTTTGTTGTGCCTGTGGCTATTTGTTAAACGTTGGTTGATTAGAAATTTTTAAAAGGTAAAGACTATTTTGTTAAAATTGTTTCGTTGGTTAAGATGATCATTTTGATAATATTAAGAACTTATATTATTATAGGTAAATACGGTGTTCTTGATTATACACAATTTTTTTTGTCATTGTGATTCAACTAGCAAAATGACACGTGCTTTGTCACGTCGTCCCGAATAAAATTTATATCAAAACGTAGGCTAACTGAAAATATACATAAAAATAAGAGAAAAATGCCCGGATAGTCCCTGTGGTTTGTCTGTTTTTCATCTTTAGTCCCTAACTTTCTAAACTTAAAGCTATAGTCCTCAACTTTTGCAATTCCGTTCCCGAATAGTCCCTAGCGCGGATGAGGGTTAGTTTTTGGTGTTAAGTGGATGGAAATGACCGAAATACACCTACTGTTAAATAATAATAGGGGAATTTACCAAATTAGCCAAGAATAAACTTTGACCACCAAATTAGCCATTTGATGCCTCCTTGGAGCAGGGCATCACGGATTCAAATGTGCGGGATGCCTCTTTCAAGACCCCTCATGCCTCTTTAAATATGGAAGTGACACGTGTCTCAATGATTAGGTAGACTCTTCCAATGCCCCTCAGCAGACTCTTCCAATGCCTCAGCAGACTCTTCTAATGCCCCTCAGCAGACTCATCCAATGCCTCAGCAGACTCTTCCACTTCATCTTCAACACCACCACCACCGTCACCACCACCACCGCCACCACCGCCACCGCCACCGCAACCGCCACCGCCACCGCCACCACCACCACCTCATCTTCAAGATCCTTCATGAGCTCCAACACATCTTCAAGATCCTTCGGTCTATGCAAGAACGTGGTCCCTATAACTTCAGTTTTTATTAATACTATTATTTTCGAATTCAAAGATTAGTAGTATATTTTATGGTGGCGGCGGCGGTGGCGGTGGTGGTGGTGGTGGCGGTGGTGGTGGCGGTGGTGGTGACGGTGGTGGTGGTGGTGAAGATGAAGTGGAAGAGTCTGCTGAGGCATTGGAAGAGTCTGCTGAGGGGCATTGGAAGAGTCTGCTGAGGCATTGGATGAGTCTGTTGAGGGGCATTGGAAGAGTCTACCTAATCATTGAGACACGTGTCACTTCCACATTGAAAGAGGCATCCCGCACATTTGAATCCGTGATGCCCTGCTCCAAGGAGGCATCAAATGGCTATTTTGGTGGTCAAAGTTTATTCTTAGCTAATTTGGTAATTTTCCCATAATAATATTAGTCAAAGTCAACATCCCCATCTACCATCAGTCAAAGCCAGCTCCATCACCACCATCAAGGACTGATAACCTGTTCCAAGGACTGATTCCGGCGAGTATCGACGAGATTCTGAATCTGGAAGTGATCTTGCTTTCCGGTAACATGTTTACTGGTTAAATTCCGCAATCTCTGTTATCGGTGAATTAAAAGATAAAAATTATTTAAGAACATGAACATGAAAATCTGGAATATAATAGATTGAAAATGCACAGCTCAATGAAAGAAACTCCAAAGAAAAAAACAGAGGAATCTAATCATCTATCCTAGTTGCTGTAAGCAAATATTAAATTGAAATAATCTATGAAGTTACAAGGCGTCCTTGTTATATGCATATAATTTCCGTGAAGAAACACATCTTTAAACTTTTAAAAATTAAAATAACATGATAAACTATTGTAGGAACTAGGTTCACGTTTTTATTAAAATATTAATAAAATAAATATAATAACGAGACTCTCGTTATTTGTGGGAAACTCGACTAGTACAATACCGGTTACAACACTAAATAAACGAAAATAAAATACAACTAAATTGTACCAAACTTGATTCAAAGCCAATGTCTTTGAAAACTTCAACCGCACCTACGAGATCGAAATTCCGCTGCAAGACAAGCAAAATTGTTGACAGTTTTGGTTGAGGCACGTGTTCAACACGCTTCCCTTAAAACAGATTCCGCGTCTCCTCTCAGACGGTTCTGTCTCCCAGGGTACAACAACCGGAACAGTATGTGTACTGCCGGAGATGGCACTCGCGCCCGAGATAGCACCGGGTATAATGGTGTTCTAATTTAGTAGAAAAATGTGAAGTTGTTTAGTTTGAGTGTTCTCCTCTCAATGTGAAAGAAACTCGTTTCTAACACTTTTGAGTTATTGAGATTCTCTAGTATATCTCATGCCATATGAACCCAACGTTCATATATATATATATACTTACAAAAGATGAAACATATTAACCATTAATATTGTAATTAACAAGATCATCAATCTAGTAATAAACAATATTAATTTGTAATAAAAAGTACCATTAATATTGCAATTAACAAGATCACCAATCTAGTAATAAACAATATTGATGTGCAATAAAATGGAATTAATGTGGTCAAATGAAACCGTCATATCAATTCATGACATTCTAGTAACTAGTGAAGACCGGGTTGACTGACTTAACTGAGTCGCGCGCCACACGGATGCTACTACGCATACCAGGACGCCACCTGGTCATGCGCCATCCATACTCGTGCGCCACCGCGCACCGCACTAGAACTCGCGCGGACACATAGCCTTGCGTAGTCGCGCGCCACTGCCATGGCATCCGCCTACGCCACCCAAGGGTGCGCCATAAGCGGACCCGCCAAGTATTTGACCACGCGCTCATGGGCAAAAATACAAAGGCGGTGTGCGAAGTTCAAAGCGCACTACATAGGGCCTATAGCCCATGTCACGCGCGCATATGTGCAGGTGCGATGCACCCTTTGGGTCCCCACTAGTGTTTGCCTTCAAGGAGTGCTCCTCCTTATATACCACTTTAAGTTTTGTCATTCCACCTATGTGGGACAAGGTGACAAATCTCAATCCATTTTTCTCATCTTTGTTTGTTCCAAACATACAACTTCAAGCTTCGATATCTCATTCATCTTAGCTTTATTTGGACATAGTTTGAACACAAACCCATAAATAATTATTTATACAACACATATATAAATATTATTGATGTCCAAAATATTTAGTGAAAAACTCATTTTCACTAAAATTTCCAACAATCCCCCACATGAATGGAGATCGATTAAAACACACAAAATTCCCGATGAAAACTCGACAGTCGAGTATTGCAGGATAGGTAGGTTTTGCCTTTGAACCTTCCTTTGTGAAGCATACTTAGTCTACTAGGGTTTTGTAGACGTGATGTCCTTGAACAACCCCCCATTTGTGTAAACGACAATATACATTCACACAATACTTTCCCTAGCCGGGCCATCCCCTCACTATCGTGTCCTATAATGGTCATGGAACACTTTCCTGGTTCTGCGGGAGCTCTAGGAATTATGCCCTAATTCCATTCGAAGCGACCACACTTCTCTCCAACATAGGTGATTTCCCTTTAAATCATTAAAAGCATTATGGTTTACTATGATTTACACAAATCATAAAACCACATATTATGCTTAACCTCACAACAATGTCACTGAATATTATAGGAATGGACTAGGACGTATTTAAACACCCTTTTATAGTTTTAGGGGGATATATGAAACATATAAACTAGCTTATATATAAACATATATATTAGCTACGCCCCCACAGTGACTACCCTTCGGTTCATGATTAAGTTGGCCTATTGAACCTAGATCTTGGGATCTCCAGTCAACTAGGTTAGGTTTCCCTCATGTCCCTTTTTCCATGGCTTTAGTCCCATTCCACAACCTGATCTCTTATCAACCCACTGGTTGTTGGATCCAAAATTATCTTTGACTTCGCTAAGTCACCAACGACAATTTAAATTGAGATCAGTTGTTCTAACGTGTTTCTTGACTCGCTAGTCACTTTTGCCTTTTAGTCGATTCATAAGACTTATAACTCGTGATCTCAACCTGGATCCAGTTATGTACCTTGTCTTAGAATGACATGAAACTCAATTCATGGCCAAACACGTTTTCACCATGCCTTTGGTGTGTCATGACTGACATCTTACTAGATTTTGAATCTAACCAATTGGCATTCGAGTCCAATCTATTCGATTGACTCCATATAACCATTGTGTACTCCACTTGGTCATGCGTTTGCAATGTATGCAAGTCACCCCCACATTTAAGTGTAATTGGATAGCATCCAAATGGGGTGATGAAAGGTTCTCCCTTTCATTTCGAGTTTGAGAAAACTTCTCAACTACCATTTCCATGTTCAAATGCAAGTCACCCCCACATTTAAGTGTAATTGGATAGCATCCAAATGGGGTGATGAAAGGTTCTCCCTTTCATTTTGAGTTTGAGAAAACTTCTCAAATACCATTTCAACACACCCTAAAGGGTTTGTTTCTTAAATGGCATCCTCCCCCCACATTGCTTGCATTTTAATGAAGTTATATTTATAGTTTTGTTTAGCACAAAATTCGTTCTTGTGTCATCACATATTTTGAATGTTTAAAGTTAATTTAATCTCCGTCGAGCATATAAATTAACAAGTATTAGTCTAGCATGCTTTAGACCACAATACTTTAGCATGTGAACAGAAGATGCATCATTCTGATTCTTCACAGCCTTAAGAGATAACGCACTATCTCTTCCGAACATTCGTTTCTTAGTTTAGACACAATAATAAAATTTTATTTCACCATTCCAAAACCATCGGTTTTAGGAAGGCCTCAAAACCATAGTTAACTTCATCCATTAGGATCATAATTCGTTTGCCTTTTTATCTCCAAGGCTTCATCATTGACTTCCTAAAGACTTAAACATAAGTCTTAATCCAAGTCACTTTGATGAAAATCTTTGTATAAAATCACTTGAGTCTTGAGATATAGTCAAATAGATTGACTCTCAACCAAAGCATTCGTATGCCGATAGTGATATATACATTTACGTTGTTGTTTCATTAATACCATGTATTGGGATACTCTCCCAAATTGAGGACCAAGCCTCCACATAGTTTAAACAACATTGATGGTGGTAGAAGCATCTACAAGTCCATCACTATTGTAAATTTCCGTTAATAAATTTGCTAAATTTATTAAAATCATTTACAATAATAACATATATTTCTTTCATATGTTATATTCTTTGAAAACTTACATGTGCATTTCCATGTTGATGCTCTCAACATTAGATGACATATCTTGTTTTCGTGTATTCCATCTCAAACCATACACCACGTTTCTCTCGATGCCGTTATGCATTTGATGTTTGATTTGTGACTTATTACATAAGTCATGAGCACAACCCGCTCGTTGTGTTTGTGTAAATTACTTTTTACACTTTGTATCAAAATGTGTATCCTTTTGACAACTTATTAGTAGTCCAAAATAAATATTTATCTTATATTATATTTAGACCATTTGTTTATGTGAAATAAACCCAAACGATAGTCTACCATTTATAATAAAATAAAAGTGGACAAAAAATAAAACGGATACACTAAAGATGTCTAAACATCAAATGCCAAAGTGTTATTATCTTAAACACTTTTGACCGAAATAAACGCAATTATTTCGTTCGGTGTCATGTTTTGAGGTACTCCCTCATCTTGGAACTCTAAACTTGAATAATCACAAGTTGTCCAAAAATATAAAGTTGTTTACAATTAACTACTCGCAAGTAGTTAAACAACTTATTATGTCTATAACAACATGGAGTTGTTTTTCACTAAATAGTCTTTCCGAGACTATTATATGGTTCAAGAAGTTATACTTCTCGTGGAAGTATATCGAATCACTTATAATTCGCAAAGACATGTTTTATTCGTTCAAAACATTTCTCGTTTTCCAAGTGTTTTAAAAATAAACTATATGTTTATGTTTAGATTAAAAATCAAAACAATAAACCTTATAATAGTTTATTAAATAAAATAATTTCAAACTCGCTCGTTTGAAAAATAAAACGAATACACGTCGTTTTAATAATTAGTTTATCATATTTAAACCATTTCTAACCGTTGTTAGATAATAACGATTACCGATCGTTGAAATGAGTGGTTTATATGATAACCAATTCTAATATGCTAATTAGAATTTAAATGTTTATCAAACATTCAAAATATTCGGGTTTTTTTATAAAGTAAACCGTTTCTAACGCGCTCGTTAGAAATAAAATGAATATATATATTCACTTTTGGTTTATGTAAATGAACGTTTTCTAACACGCTCGTTAGAAATAAACACAAACCTTTTCTAACACGCTCGTTAGAAAATATATAAACCGGATACAAATCATGTTAAATAATTTATCATGGTTAACCCGGTTCTAACCCGCTCGTTAGATATTAACGATTGCAAATCGTTAAAAGGTTTCTAACACGCTCGTTAGAACTAAACGATTACAGAATTTGTTTCGAAGTTTATAAAAAAAATATAAGCTATTTCTAATACGCTCATTAGAAATAAACAAATACGAAACCGTTTTAACATTTATGTAAAAAACCGTTTCTAACTTATTTGTTAGAAATTTAAAGGTTCAGACAAAACCGTTACAAGGCTAATTATTATCCATAAATTGTTTCCAACTCACTCGTTAATAATTATTTGCAACAAAAATCTTTTCTAACACACTCGTTAGAAAATCTGATCGTCTTTTAAGTAGTTAGGTTTACAAAATCATCGTATCTAACACGCTCATTAGATATAATAGATGATATTAAACCTTATTATTCTATAAAATTCTAACACACTCGTTAGAATTAAACGATCATTTATTGCCATAAGCCGTTTTTGGCCTATATAAAATAAACGTTTTCTAACCCGCTCGTTAGAAAATTAAAAAATTGCCAAAGTCGTTAAATCATTTCTAACACGCTCATTAGAAATAACTTATTACAATTTTTTTTTTTGAAGTTTATAAAAAACTATTTCTAATACGCTCATTAGAAATAAAAAAAATACGAAACCATTTCAAGATTTCTTATTATCCAAAATAATTGTTTCAAACACGCTCGTTTAACAATTATTTGTAATAATAATTTTTTCTAACATGCCCGTTAGAAAATCTAAACGTCTTTAAACTATTGTTTCTAACACGCTCGTTAGAACATCCAACCGTCTTTAAAACATTGTTCCTAACACGCTCGTTAGAACATATAGTTGTTTTAAAACTTATTATTATACAAAATAATTATTTCTAACACGCTTGTTAGAATACATAAATGTTTTAAAACTTGTAATTATATAAAAAAAAATTACTTTCTAATACACTCATTAGAAAATATATGTATTTCAAGACTTTTAAAACCAACATAAATATATTCAATTATGGTTACTAACAAGCTTGTAATAAATAAATTAAACGTTACAAACATTTAATTTGTATTGGGTTACAAAATATATATTTCTAATACGCTCATTAGAAACTTTTAGTATTTCAAAAACATATTGAAATACATATTATTTTGTATATGGTTCAGTTTATCTAAACACGAACAAAAACCCATGAATTGTAAAACCTGAATCAAAACAGTCGTTTTGCAACCCGGTATTCGGATTAAAGATTGTACTCCAATCATAAAATTAATCCGACTCATTGTACTAAATAAAAATTTCCCAAAAAATATTTTCAAGATTTTAACAAAAATCACATTAAATATTTTAACTTTCGTGAACCTAAATCCTCGTAGAAAAGGGATTTAAGATTGTAGCAACAATCTTCACGAAAGTCTGTTTTAAGATTGTAGGAACTAGGTTCACGTTTTTATTAAAATATTAATAAAATAAATATAATAACGAGACTCTCGTTATTTGTGGGAAACTTGACTAGTACAATACCGGTTACAACACTAAATAAACGAAAATAAAATACAACTAAATTGTACCAAACTTGATTCAAAGCCAATGTCTTTGAAAACTTCAACCGCACCTACGAGATCGAAATTCCGCTGCAAGACAAGCAAAATTGTTGACAGTTTTGGTTGAGGCACGTGTTCAACACGCTTCCCTTAAAACAGATTCCGCGTCTCCTCTCAGACGGTTCTGTCTCCCAGGGTACAACAACCGGAACAGTATGTGTACTGCCGGAGATGGCACTCGCGCCCGAGATAGCACCGGGTATAATGGTGTTCTAATTTAGTAGAAAAATGTGAAGTTGTTTAGTTTGAGTGTTCTCCTCTCAATGTGAAAGAAACTCGTTTCTAACACTTTTGAGTTATTGAGATTCTCTAGTATATCTCATGCCATATGAACCCAACGTTCATATATATATATATACTTACAAAAGATGAAACATATTAACCATTAATATTGTAATTAACAAGATCATCAATCTAGTAATAAAAAATATTAATTTGTAATAAAAAGTACCATTAATATTGCAATTAACAAGATCATCAATCTAGTAATAAACAATATTGATGTGCAATAAAATGGAATTAATGTGGTCAAATGAAACCGTCATATCAATTCATGACATTCTAGTAACTAGTGAAGACCGGGTTGACTGACTTAACTGAGTCGCGCGCCACACGGATGCTACTACGCATACCAGGACGCCACCTGGTCATGCGCCATCCATACTCGTGCGCCACCGCGCACCGCACTAGAACTCGCGCGGACACATAGCCTTGCGTAGTCGCGCGCCACTGCCATGGCATCCGCCTACGCCACCCAAGGGTGCGCCATAAGCGGACCCGCCAAGTATTTGACCACGCGCTCATGGGCAAAAATACAAAGGCGGTGTGCGAAGTTCAAAGCGCACTACATAGGGCCTATAGCCCATGTCACGCGCGCATATGTGCAGGTGCGATGCACCCTTTGGGTCCCCACTAGTGTTTGCCTTCAAGGAGTGCTCCTCCTTATATACCACTTTAAGTTTTGTCATTCCACCGATGTGGGACAAGGTGACAAATCTCAATCCATTTTTCTCATCTTTGTTTGTTCCAAACATACAACTTCAAGCTTCGATATCTCATTCATCTTAGCTTTATTTGGACATAGTTTGAACACAAACCCATAAATAATTATTTATACAACACATATATAAATATTATTGATGTCCAAAATATTTAGTGAAAAACTCATTTTCACTAAAATTTCCAACAACTATAACAAAAATCATGTGTAGCATGAGAAACAGGGCAAACAGATCTAAACAATCACACAGCTCGCATTACAAACCGTATAAAAATTATGAACACATAGTTTCAGATGAATACCTGAATCTGTAATCTCACTGATCGGTGAATCATCTCTAACAAAATCAACATCAACAACATGAACATCGTCATTTCCATTACACTCAACCGAAACTTCAACCGTTTTCTCATTCACCGGCGAAGAATCAACAACAACAACATCTTCACTTTTCTGACTTTTCACAACGTCTCCAGGTCTCGTCTTCTGACTCCTCTCCTGAATCACCTTCTGGGGCTCGTGAGTGACGTCAGCGATCGAAAAACAAACCTGTTAAAAGGACTAATTCCGGCGAGTATCGACGAGATTCCGAATCTGGAAGTGGTCTCGCTTTCCGGTAACATGTTTACAGGTTCAATTCGGCAATCTCTGATCAAGACTGATGGCGGCAATGATGGTAGAGGTATAGTTATGGTGGTTGCAGAGGTTTAAGAGATGTAGATGGGGATGTTGACTTTGACTGATATTATTCAGTGAGAAAATTACAAAATTAGCCAAGAAAAAAGTCAAATTACCAATCTAGCCACCTCATGCGTCCTTGGAAGGCCACTCACAGATCCCAAGTCTTCTGATGCGTCTGCATGGCCAAGTATTGCGTCCGCCAATCCCCAACTGACACGTGGAAAGACTCATCCCATCCCACACATGAAAGACTCATCCCATGCGTCCGCGGACTCATCCCATGCTTGAAAGACTCATCCCATGTTTGAAAGACTCATCCCATGCGTCCGCGGCCATGCGTCCGCAGACTCATCCCATGCGTCTGTGGCCACGTGTCTATTTTTTATTGGGTTTCTCCCCAAGGACTCATCCCATGCTTGAAAGACTCATCCCATACATGTGAGTGGCCTTCCAAGGAGGCATGAGGTGGCTAGATTGGTAATTTGATTAAAGTCTTGGCTAGATTGGTAATTTTCTCTCTTTAACAGTAGGGGTATTTTGGTCATTTCACATCTACTTAACACCAAAAACTAACCCCCATCCGCGCCAGAGACTATCCGGGAATGAAATTACAAAAGTTGGGGACTATAGCTGTAATTTTAGAAAGTTAGGGACTAAAGGTGAAAAATAGGCCAACCACAGGGACTATCCGGGCATTTTTCTCTAAAAATAAGCATGAATACGTATTATATTTGACCCAACTTATTTCTGGAAAAAAATAAATTTAGGTCAAAATGTAAACCAACCGAAAAAGTACATAGTTTTGACTAACTGAAAAACGTATATAAAAATAAGTACGAAAACATATTATATTTGACATGACTCGTTTCCGGAAAAAAAAATTAAATTTACGTTAAAACGTAAACCAACCGAAAACGTACATAATAATAAGCATAAGAACATATTATATTTGACTTGACTCATTTTCGGGAAAATTTTCGTCAAAACGTAAATCATCTTGAATTATATCCACATGTACATAAAAATAAACATGTAAAACTCGATTATAAAGTCTTTAGAAAGTTAAGAGGTTGTAAGTGTCAATACTGAAAGTTAAGTGTTAAAAGTATAAAAAATACAAAAAAAAAGCAAAAAAGCAAAAGGATAAAAAAGCATTGTTCACGATAGGGATGAACAAATGATACCGGGTACCAGTATCGAATTTCCCGAACCGGATTGATTTTTGGAACCCATTCAGTATCGACATTCAGTGTGTTTTCGGTATCGAATTTCCCGAACCGGATTGATTTTAGGTCTCTATTTATTAAAGGGAATTTAGTCATTTTATTAAGACTTAACAAAAAAAGTTAACAAGGTTTAGCCTTAGTACTCAACATTATGACAAATTAAAAAGTTAATATCTAATTTTGCAACAAAAAACTATTAGTACTCTACATTGAAATTTGGCAGAAACCACAAGGACCAACGGTGCAATTTTTTCAAAAATCATTGTTCACAATAGGGATGAACAAATGGTACCGGGTACCAATATCGAATTTCCCGAACCGGATTGATTTTTGGAACCCATTCAGTATCGACATTCAGTGTATTTTCGGTACCGGTTCGGTGCCGGTATTTACCGGATTTTACCTTCAAATACCGTATCATACTAGTACCCATTTTTTGGGATTTTCGGTACCGGTTGGTACCGAGCTCATCCCTAGTTCACGCCAAGTTGGTAATTGTAGACATTAAAACGTAAATCAACTTGCATTTATATCCACATGACCACATGTACATAAAAATAAACAAGTAAAACTCATTTACAAAGTCTTTAGAAAGTTAAAAAGATTATAGTTATTAATTCTAAAAGTTGATGCACAAAAGTATATAAAATAAATACGAAAAGACAAAAAAAATCAAAAGAAACAAAAAAAAATCCAGGTGTTATCGTTGCCTGTCGAGGCCTTTAATATTCCGACGTGAAAAGATAAATAGGTAGACAGATATTATGCATACTTCTTTAAAATCTTAGGAAATAATTTATATATTTATAACACTCCCCCTTGGTTATCAATCTAATATGCTTGGAGATGTTGCCTCGTTAAAAACCTTGCTAGGAAAACCGAGTGGGAAAAACCATAGCTAAGGGAAAAAGAGTGCAACCTGTAATGCATATTTTCTCCCCCTGATACTTTTGGATAAGGTATGTTGCCTCGTTAAAAACCTTACTAAGAAAACCCAATGGGACAAAACTTAGTTAAGGGAAAAAGAGTGCAACTTGATTAAATCTCCCCCTCGTTATAATATGTATCCTTTAAGTAACGTGTATCCATCTTCCTCGAAAGTTGCTCAAAACTTTTGTAGAATAATTTGTCGTTTGATGCCTTGAAGTGCAATCCTTTATATTGAGTAATGTTGTAAAAGCTTCTTGTGAGACTTCTAGTGCTTCCTCTTGTGAACAAATACCATATGATCCACGACTATGTTGTGCTATATTCTTTACATCTATAAGACTAACGAAACTATTTTTCATGGGTTAGTAAAATATAGACACATATCATTCTTACCTTTAGGCATTCGATATATCTACTTTACCATTCGAATGTCTCCTCATTGGACATGTGCTATATGATGATAAATTTAAATAAAAGATATATATAATCAAGATATATATAATCATGCATAGCTAGAAAGAAATATCAAAGCACAATTGCACTTTAGCCATGGTAATTTTGGAATGAGAATCCTTACTTTGGTTCGATGATGATAGACATTTCTTATAAAACTGTCTGAACAACCTTCAACATACTTTAAGATTCAGCTTTATCCATACAAAAAAAAAATGTCCCAGCATCTTCTGGATGTAGTTAATCAATGGATAAAAATATGATCACAAATATACTCAAACTGTAGGTTGAGTAATAACTAGATTGTGTCAGCGTCTTTAAAAATTCCCCCTCTGGAAGCTCGACAGTTTCTCTCGATGATACCTAGACATCATCACTATAAACTGCGATTATACTGAACTTTTGGAGAGGACTTTCGATATTCGATAAAGATGTATAATATTATCAAACTTATATTGCTCTTTATCTGAATATCTCAAGTTATACAACACTCGACTTGACTATTTTAGTCCATACCTTTTTATGAACATGATATAGTACGTTCTTGAGGTTTTGATACCAAAGCTTCTTTCGTTATTAATCCATGAGAGAATTCTTTCCATCTTATCCAAATATGCTTATGCATTCACTCTTTAGGAGTTCTGCTACAAACTAGCTCATTTAATTTAACACATAGATTTCTACATTATATGCAAAGATATCATGAATACTTGTTTTTATTTCCAAAATCCATATTGTATTATGCTTGTACACTTTTTATTGAGATATCATAATCATCATGTACAAGTTTTCTATGTATCTTTATTGGTGCACAAGAATTACATCATTAAGATGTTTCAGTTCACCTTTAGGTAACTCATCAGGAGTTCAATCGTATTCAAATATGAATATGTATACAACGATCATATTGTTCTCGAGAACTTTATTTACATGATTTTGATAATTTAAATCCTCCAGGGACTTTCATGTAAACTTTCAGTATCAAGTGATAAATATCATTCATAAGACGCATGTCAATTCTCTCTTTAATATTATTACCAGACTAATTAAATATTGGAAAAACTATTGCATCCACCACTGGAGAATATGACTCCTCATAATCAATTTTAGGCCTTTGCGAAATCCTTGTGCCACCAATTTTTTCTTATACCATTTTCTTTTCATTTCTTGATTCGCATAAAAGACCTGTTTGTTTCTAATATGTTTTACAACCTTCGTTGTATGGACTACTAGTCCGAAACTTTCCATTTCAATAGAGAATTTAACTCTGCCTTATTTGCATCTTTCCGCTTTGGCCAATTATTTCTTTGTATTCATTTATAGGCAGATCTTAAATCTTGATCCTCATCATTTCATCATTGCAAGCGTTATATTATATACAAAAGTATAACGACGTCGATTTTATTTCGATTCCATATACTTTTTAGACATGATGCTATTTAACGAGATCTCTTTACTTTCAGGTACCTGAGGTCCTTCTTGAACCTTCATGTCTAATGTCTCTTCAGGAGACTCTTTTACATACCTCGACTTGACCATATTCATTACTTGCTCCCTTTCTCGAGGTTTTTTTTTGGAATCGACTACTCTACCACGATTCAGGCGTGCCATAGACTCCTTACCAATATATGTTGTCCTTTTGAGACAGTTATCTTAGTCAGAGCATTAGCAGTTGGCATATATGACTTAACTAGTCATTCTTTCAGGTCAGTGACCGCGTCTGGTAATTGATTAGCTAATTTTTGTGAATGAATTATCCTTTGAACTTCTAGTTCATAATCTTTAGTTTTGAGGATCAATGGTAATTCATACAAACTCATTTCTGTTCCAACTGCTTATTATCTCCCCCTGATGTTGGGAATGTTAATCCATTGAGATGGATATCAATTAATTGTGCCATAAATAAATATCTCATGAAAGGCTCTATTCGTTATCATATATTCCCAACCACCTTTTAAGGTCCCATGTTTGTGCATAGTGGTGGATCAAATTTCAATATATACCGCACAACCAAAATCTTAGAAGGGACATCTTTGGTTCCTGACCAAAAACCAACTATAATGGGGAGAAACTACTACAACACGTTGGCTTGATGTGAATTAATGTTATCGTATATTTAAACTTTTGCTCTCATGATTATTGGCTTTGCAATCAATAGTAGACGTTTGGTTACCGTCTTCAACAAAAGCAATTCGTGTATAAATTTATAGAAAGTTCAACACTTATTCCAATAATCATCTATCACTTGGGAATTAAATTTACCAAAACAAATATGCCAACGTGGAATAACATGCTTGCTTCATAGCTAAGACAAATCATGCAAACTTTAAGTTGCATACATGATAACCATTTAGACGATTAATCGATTTAAAACACTAAATGGTATAATGAAAGGATATTCATATCCTTTTTATCATTTCTAAACTTTATTTAGGGATTCATACCCTATTTTAGTTGACAAATAATTAACTTCCCTTAAGAGCAAACATTGCATGCTAATTATCAATTTGAAGAATCATTCAGTTCTTCAATAAAATTCACATCATTGACACGGTATGGTCTGACCGGTCATGCCAATTAATTAAATAACCATAACCCATAAATGTTTGGTCTATGATCGTATATGTATTACTTGCACGTATGTAATACAAAACGTAAGATATAAAAGAATATATATTATAACTTTAAAGTTCAAACCATAATGTTATAATCACTCTCTTTATTTGCTACTTGTGGTGTTCAATCTCATTATTTACATATTTGCATTTCTGATGGTTGATCTTATTTTAATATGACCATCATTACAATTTTCTCAATTATGTCAACGATCACAATGGTCAATATATATTCCTTTCATGGATCGGAGTAAAACTAAACAAGTTTAATGGTTTTTCATTATTTTCGCAACCAGCCATAGAGATATAAAATCGTATCAAGCCTTTCATGGTTTTAACGATATTGCTACTTTAGGAGCATATCTCAGGCATGACAAATGGAAAAACTCTTATAAGTTCCCTTTATAAATAAACTTCTTTTCACATAACATCACTTAGAAGTATTCCAACGTCCACGTCATGTAAGATTTATTGGTCTAACATCTTACAACATTTATAACTTGAATGAGCATCAAGGAGTATGACACTTCGTGTGTCATGTCGAAGCGTATCTATGCTCTTACATGAGATTGATAGTAAACCACAACTTTAGTTTAATTGTTCCATTAAATACTATCTATATAATAAACATAACACAAAGGAAAATAATTTATGACACTATAAGACGTCACTGAATAAAACAAGTTATATTAAGACTTTATGAGATAAAATATTCTATTCTTTAATAATATCCAAATATATATAATTTACATAAAATCAGTCGCAAGAATATCTCACATACATATATCTGTCACTTAATTTGAAACTTAAACAAATATCTCTTTCAAATCCTCAACATATGTTCATTTATTATTTTTAAATAACTCTTTCTTTATAATAAAATTTGTTGTTTCATAAAGGACAAAAACCGATATGTGAGAAAAGGCAATACAGAATCATACATCTTGAATCTTACACATATATGCGTAACACCCTTCTAATTTTACTTGATTTTAATAATAGATTATACCATTTCAAATAAAATATTTCTTAAGTAACATAACTTTCATTAAAATAGTTCATAAGTAGTATCAACCTTAGTCAACTAACAACTAAGTTAAAACGTTTCAAAAGTTGTTTAGAAATTGTTTACAACCCATACACAAAGTCTATTAAGTATTTAAAACATTGCGGAAGCTTCAAAATGTAGTGTTCGGTTCTTCATCATTTGCTTGATCGCCATCCGTAAGTTCACCAACGTCACCTAATGTCAAAACCACATCAAGGATTAGTTTTGACAATAATAAAACACATATAATTGAAATCTAGCATCAAAACAATTGAAAACAATAAAATTTTCCGGAACAGGGTCGCTCGCGCCCCGCGAGAGGTGTTACGCGGGCCGCGAGAACCCTTCGCGTGTCGCGGCGCCTGCCGGGTCTTCTTCCGCGTGGCGCGGGGGAACAGGTTTTCCAGCAGCTTATGTTTATTGAGCTGCATTTTCTGCCAGCTCCGGAAAACTCCGATTTCAACTTCAAATGTGCATATCTTTTGACTCGTAAGTCCGTTTTAGGTGATTCTTTTTCTTATACGTCTGTAAATTCATTACCGACGTGCCTATTACGATTATCATACCGAAAATTTTATTTACGGACCGAAAGACCATACGTTATTATGTAATTATTCGACCCATTCAAACCTTACTCATTTTACTACCATTTAACTAATAAACCTATGGCGCCTTATGCCCAACATCCGGGGCTTATTATCACCCACATTTCTTACCAATTTCATGGTTTAATGTCTTTGTGATTATTATCGCCATTATCGACTACTAGAACGTTTAAAACTACAATTTTCACAACTAATAGATCCATTGGCTCATCTTGTGGAACCATCCACTTATGATGACTACCAATTGGTTCGTCGACTATACTAAGTCTATTAATTCACATTCCAACCATAATCAATATAAATTCAACGCAGATTTCGATTCAATAATAAGATTTACAAAACTTATCAACAACTCGCTTAATGTAACCAATCAAGTTACGTACCTTCAAAGTAGGCCTTTTAAACGTGGTTCGCCACCCGCTTGTCCGCTTGACGCTCCTGCGCCCGTTCCTATAGAGTTCATTTATGATATGTTTAGAACTCTCTTTAACTCATAATTCGCATAATACACCAAACATTATGATTATGCGTTTAAACTTGGAATTTCAGTTTTAAGCCTTCATAGAGGCATTTCAACAAACACTTCATGAGCAGATTTTTACATGATTAAACATCAAATCTCTAGTTTATCATTTAGCCCTAATTTCACATCATTCAACCTTTTTACATGATTGATAACTTCTAATTTTCTGGAATCACTTCAAAATTGCCAAATTACACTAGATCAACAATCTATTTCCTAGTGTTCATCAAATTACACATAACCCACTAATCACCTACAATGGTGATCATAGTTTCCACTAAAATTTCACCTGATTTCAGCTTGTGTTTGTCTAGGGTTTGTCCCTAGACACTATAGTTGTTCCTAAATCATCATAACACACACATGCAACCATAATTTCAGATTTTTCCCAATTCATGAGAATTTCAACTTGAGAGATTTCTCAAAATTTTACATACATTGTAATCCTCTTGTGATGAGGATCAGTAATCTATGTTCGGATTTTGATTTGGACTGAGTTTGATCCTTCAATTTAGAGTTTTTATGCTGAACTAGGGTTTGATGGAGCTTGGGTCGCTCCTGGTCGATCTCCACCAAAACACAGACAAAATGTTTGTGTTTTATTTATTTAGATTTTATTAATATTAGTTTCATTTTGAACACATTTGGTCCCTAGACTTTCCTTTGGTTCCAATTTAGTATTTTAACCCATTTGTAGGTTACTACAAGGCTTTCACCTAATTGGGTTATTTAAAATCCTAGTTAGTTAACTAGTTTATTTATCAACTTTATATTTAAATAGATGATTTGCATTTTTCGGGGTGTTACAAGTCCACCCCCCTTAAGAGGGTTTCGTCCCCGAAACCGAAGTACGTACCAAATAATGTAGGGTGGAGACGTCGCATCTCCTCTTCGGACTCCCACGTAGTGTCCGAACCTTTCCTATGCTCCCATTTGACCTTGACTTGATTAATCACTTTGTTCCTCAAACTCTTCTCTTTATGATCTAAAATCGCAATTGGTTTCACTGCATAGTTGAGACTGTTATCCACCTCGATATCATCGTAGTGGATACGAGCAGTTTCGTCTGCCAAACATTTTCGGAGATGTGACACGTGGAATGTGCTATGAATCCCACTCAACTCCTCGGGTAATTCGAGACGATAAGCTACTTTACCAACCCGTTCAATGATTCTGAATGGCTCAATAAATCTCGGGCTTAGTTTCCCCCTTTTTCTGAATCTAATAATGCCCTTCCATGGGGAAACTTTTAGCATAACCATGTCGCCAACCTGAAATTCAATTGGTCTATTCCTTTTATCCGCATACGCCATTTGCCTGTCTTGAGCCGCTTTCAAGTGTGCCTGAACCATGTCGATTTTCTCATTCGTAGTTCGGATTATATCAGTAGGTGCTAGCCCTCGTGGACCCACTTCTCCCCAACATACCGGAGTTCGACATTTTCTGCCATATAACAGTTCATACGGGGCCATCTTAATGCTCGTGTGATAGCTATTGTTATATGAAAATTCGACCAAGGGTAGATCGACATCCCAACTACCCCCGAAGTCAATAATGCAAGCCCGCAACATATCTCCCAACGTTTGTATTGTTCTTTCACTCTGCCCATCCGTTTGTGGATGGTAAGCAGTGCTAATGAACAATTTAGTCCCCATTTGTTCTTGAAATTCATGCCAAAAATTCGATGTAAACCGAGTATCTCTGTCTGACACAATGGATATCGGTACCCCATGCCGTGCTATGATTTCATTGGTGTACACCTCCGACATCTTTTCAGATGTATAAGTCTCACGAATTGGAATGAAGTGAGCGCTTTTCGTCAATCTATCTACAACTACCCATATAGCATCAGACCCGCGGTTAGTTTTGGGTAATTTGGTCAACAAATCCATGGTGATTTGTTCCCATTTCCAAACCGGAATTTCCAACGGTTGAAGTTTACCGTATGGTTTTTGGTGCTCCGCCTTGACTTGTAAACATGTCAAGCATTTTTCTACGTACTTCACCACATCTCTCTTCATCCCGGGCCACCAATAGTTTTGCTTTAAATCATTGTACATTTTGGTCGCTCCCGGATGAATTGAATATCGGGATTTATGAGCTTCCTCAAGTAGAAGCGCCTTCACCCCACAAGTATTTGGAACCCATATCCTCCCGAATCGAGTCTTCAACCCGTTATTCCCATCCGTCAAATCTTTCAACTGACCGATTATTCTTTCCTTCTTCCAATTCTCCTCTTTTACTGCTTCTAATTGCGCCTCTCGAATACGTTCAAGTATACCCGAGGTCACCACGAGCTGCATCGACCTTACTCGTATTGGGACATAGTCCGCTTTTCTGCTCAGAGCATCCGCTACCACATTTGCCTTTCCGGGGTGGTAATGTATTTCACAGTCGAAATCTTTCACCGTTTCTAACCATCGCCGTTGTCGCATATTTAACTCCTTCTGATCGAAGAAGTATTTTAAGCTCTTGTGATCGGTGAATATGGTGCACTTTACCCCATATAAGTAGTGCCTCCATATTTTTAAGGCAAATACCACCGCAGCCAACTCAAGATCGTGCGTAGGATATTTCTTCTCGTGTATCTTCAATTGCCTCGAGGCATAAGCTATAACTTTGCCTCGTTGCATCAAAACGCATCCGAGCCCCGATAGTGAAGCATCCGAATAAACCACCATATCTTCGACTCCGTCCGGCAATGTCAGTACCGGAGCTTGAGTTAACTTTTCTTTTAGCGTTTGAAATGCTTTTTCTTGATCGACACCCCAAATGAACTTTTCTTTCTTTTGGGTTAGCTTTGTTAGCGGTGATGCAATCTTGGAGAAATCTTGAATGAATCTCCTATAGTATCCCGCAAGCCCCAAAAAGCTTCTAATTTCTGAAGGGTTCTTCGGGGGATTCCATTTTGACACAGCCTCGATCTTGGACGGATCCACCAATACTCCGTCGGCACTTATGACGTGGCCAAGAAATTGTACCTCTCGTAACCAAAAGGCACACTTAGAGAATTTCGCATACAGCCTTTCTCGTCTAAGTGTCTCTAACACTTCTTGTAAGTGGTGTGCGTGTTCAGCTTCACTTTTCGAATACACCAAAATATCATCGATAAACACGATGACCGACTTATCCAACATTGGCTTGCAAACCCGGTTCATGAGGTCCATGAAAGCCGCGGATGCATTTGTTAGCCCAAATGACATCACGAGGAATTCGTAATGTCCGTATCTTGTGCGGAAAGCCGTCTTCGGTACATCTTCTTCTTTGACCTTTAGTTGGTGATACCCAGATCTAAGGTCAATTTTTGAAAACCAGTTCGCACCTTGTAATTGGTCGAATAAATCATCTATCCTCGGAAGCGGGTATCGGTTCTTTACCGTGAGTTTGTTTAACTCTCGGTAATCGATACATATCCGCATGCTCCCGTCTTTCTTTCTCACGAACAGTACCGGTGCGCCCCAAGTAGACACACTCGGCCTTATAAATCCTTTGTCAAACAGGTCTTGAATTTGGGACATCAACTCTTGTAATTCCGACGGCGCGAGTCGGTACGGTGCTTTAGCTACGGGTTTTGCGCCCGGAATCAATTCGATCCCGAACTCTACTTCCCGTTCAGGCGGTATCCCTGGTAAATCCTCCAGAAACACATCTCCATAATCTCGTACTACTGGTACATCTTCAATCTTCCGTGATTCTTTCTCGGGCTCATTTGCGTATATCATGAATGCCTTGCATCCTCGCTTCATAAGCTTGTGAGCTTTCAACATTGAGCACACTATAGGGTTACCTCCTTTTTCGCCATAAATGGTGACGTGTTTCCCGCTCGGAGATGTTAGGTTTATCTCTTTACGAAAACACACGACTTTTGCATGGTGCTGGGCTAGCTAATCCATCCTAACGACTACTTGAAATTCCCCCATTGACATCGGGATTAGGTCTATCAAGTATTCCTCATCGTCGATGCTTAATTTGCAGCCTCGACAAACATCACAAACTATAAAACTTTTGTTGTCCCCTATTTCAACTTCTAAGGGCACAGGTAATTTCGTCAATACAAATGAAGGATGTCGAATAAATCCATGCGAAATGAATGATTTATTCGCACCCGTATCAAACAATACACGTGCTGGAATTGAGTTAATTGTGAATATACCTGAAACCACATCGGGTTCTGTCTTCGCTTCAGCCGCGGTAAGTTGGAAGGACCTAGCCTTCGCTTTGGGAGCTTCTGTTGGGGATTCTTTAACATCTCTCTTTCCAACTAAGTCCGGACATTCGGACTTTTTATGGCCGGGTTGATAACATTTGTAGCAAACAGAGACTTTTCCCGGGCATAGCGGGGCCGTGTGCCCCGTCTTATTACATATGGGGCATGGCTTGTCTTTGAACCGACATTCCCCTTTGTGTCCCTTCCCGCACACTTTACAACTTGGCGACCCACCTTTAGTATCCACCTTCTTTCCCGATTCTCCAGTTCGGGCTTTCTTTGTAGGGCTTGGATTCACATCATGTGCCCTTCGCTCACCTCTTTTGACTTGCTTCTTCAACTCGATTTCCCGTTCCCGAGCAACGTTAATGATTTCGGTAACGGTCTCGTATTTTGAAGGAGTCATAAACTCCCTATATTCAGCGCTCAACATATTGTAGTAGTAGTATATTTTCTGTTCTTCGTTCGTCACCAATTCACTACTAAACTTCATTTTATCCATAAACATCGCCGTGATCTTGTCTATGGTTTCACCCTTGTGCCTAAGTTGCATGAACTCTTCCTTGATTTTGTTAATGACCGCTTTGGGACTATGATGTTTAAGAAATGGTGTCTTAAACTCTTCCCATGTCATGGCCCTTGCCGCTCCGGCCCCTATTTCATTCTTTTTGTTATCCCACCAATCCTTGGCTTGTCCTCTTAACTGACCCGTTCCGTAGGCAATGAAATCGCTTTCGTCGCAATAGGTCCTTTCAAACACCCCTTCAATATCGCCCAACCATCTTTGGCAAATTATCGGGTCGACTTCCCCGTTATAGATTGGCGGTCTACACACCATGAATTCCTTGTACGAACACCCTTTGCGTTCTCCCGTTTTCTCCTTCATAAGGTTGACAATATCCTCCAACCTTTTAACTCGCTCTTCTACAAGCAACAACACCGTGCCTTGAATTTTGTCTATAAACCCGGATAGACTTCCTTCAATTGCCTTCCCTCCCTCTTCGGCAATTATCTCTTTCATTTGTTCAGTGCTTGTTTGCACCGGATTATCATCATTCCCATCGGACATCTTGAAACTGAAATGTTTACATCAAACGTTAAACATTTCATTCATGACATTGCTTCGTTTGTTTCGGTTTAGCCAAGTTCCTAACTTGCTTTAACCGTTCACATTTAATGCACTTTCCGGGTTTGAGTGTGTTAACACGCTCTTCCCATGCATATCAATTCGTTTCTCATTCCTTACATAAGACATAATTTATTAACATAATAAGTTAATTCTTACCGGACGATCGATCAAGCTTGAACCGAACACTTTGTTGACAACCTTAAGCTCTGATTACCAACTTGTAACACCCTTCTAATTTTACTTGATTTTAATAATAGATTATACCATTTCAAATAAAATATTTCTTAAGTAACATAACTTTCATTAAAATAGTTCATAAGTAGTATCAACCTTAGTCAACTAACAACTACGTTAAAACGTTTCAAAAGTTGTTTAGAAATTGTTTACAACCCATACACAAAGTCTATTAAATATTTAAAACATTGCGGAAGCTTCAAAATGTAGTGTTCGGTTCTTCATCATTTGCTTGATCGCCATCCGTAAGTTCACCAACGTCACCTAATGTCAAAACCACATCAAGGATTAGTTTTGACAATAATAAAACACGTATAATTGAAATCTAGCATCAAAACAATTGAAAACAATAAAAATTTCCGGAACAGGGTCGCCCGCGCCCCGCGAGAGGTGTTACGCGGGCCGCGAGAACCCTTCGCGTGTCGCGGCGCCTGCCGGGTCTTCTTCCGCGTGGCGCGGGGGAACAGGTTTTCCAGCAGCTTATGTTTATTGAGCTGCATTTTCTGCCAGCTCCGGAAAACTCAGATTTCAACTTCAAATGTGCATATCTTTTGACTCGTAAGTCCGTTTTAGGTGATTCTTTTTCCTATACGTCTGTAAATTCATTACCGGCGTGCCTATTACGATTATCATACCGAAAATTTTATTTACGGACCGAAAGACCATACGTCATTATGTAATTATTCGACCCATTCAAACCTTACTCATTTTACTACCATTTAACTAATAAACCTATGGCGCATTATTCCCAACATCCGGGGCTTATTATCACCCACATTTCTTACCAATTTCATGGTTTAATGTCTTTGTGATTATTATCGCCATTATCGACTACTAGAACGTTTAAAACTACAATTTTCACAACTAATAGATCCATTGGCTCATCTTGTGGAACCATCCACTTATGATGACTACCAATTGGTTCGTCGACTATACTAAGTCTATTAATTCACATTCCAACCATAATCAATATAAATTCAACGCAGATTTCGATTCAATAATAAGATTTACAAAACTTATCAACAACTCGCTTAATGTAACCAATCAAGTTACGTACCTTCAAAGTAGGCCTTTTAAACGTGGTTCGCCACCCGCTTGTCCACTTGACGCTCCTGCGCCCGTTCCTATAGAGTTCATTTATGATATGTTTAGAACTCTCTTTAACTCATAATTCGCATAATACACCAAACATTATGATTATGCGTTTAAACTTGGAATTTCAGTTTTAAGCCTTCATAGAGGCATTTCAACAAACACTTCATGAGCAGATTTTTACATGATTAAACATCAAATCTCTAGTTTATCATTTAGCCCTAATTTCACATCATTCGACCTTTTTACATGATTGATAACTTCTAATTTTCTGGAATCACTTCAAAATTGCCAAATTACACTAGATCAACAATCTATTTCCTAGTGTTCATCAAATTACACATAACCCACTAATCACCTACAATGGTGATCATAGTTTCCACTAAAATTTCACATGATTTCAGCTTGTGTTTGTCTAGGGTTTGTCCCTAGACACTATAGTTGTTCCTAAATCATCATAACACACATATGCAACCATAATTTCAGATTTTTCCCAATTCATGAGAATTTCAACTTGAGAGATTTCTCAAAATTTTACATACCTTGTAATCCTCTTGTGATGAGGATCAGTAATCTATGTTCGGATTTTGATTTGGACTGAGTTTGATCCTTCAATTTAGAGTTTTTATGCTGAACTAGGGTTTGATGGAGCTTGGGTCGCCATAGTTATGTGTTTAGCCGAGTAGGATTTGCAATTCAAAAGGGGGTGGCGGCGCAGCTTGTTGCCCGTCTACCAACCCATGATTTGTAATTTGCCTTTTATGAGTAAATGAAAAAGTGAGAAATTGCAAGTAAATTTTACCTTAAAAAAAAAATTTGCCTTTTATAATCTACAAGGCTTTCACCTAATCGGGTTATTTAAAATCCTAGTTAGTTAACTAGTTTATTTATCAACTTTATATTTAAATAAATGATTTGCATTTTTCGGGGAGTTACAATATGCATGGATATGGAAATACATATTTGAATTTTAATTAAAACTTTTTCACAAATCATGTTGAGACAAATCAAATTGTTGGCCTAAAGTTTCAACTTTTCATTGAACAAAAGAAAAATAATATCTAAACTTTTGGTTAAACCAAACTCTTATAACTTTTGAATCAAAAGGACGTAAGTACTATAATGAACAAGTAAACATAAATTGAAAGCATGATATTATAATGCAACTTTACTTTTAAATCTTTAATTTTTCTAAAATATAAATTTGGCACCAATAAATCATGACCCAACAACATACTGAAAATCTCTAAACAATTTGTGTATCTAAGCATATTTCAACAGGTGTGTACAAGTATACAAGAAAAACTAATAATTAAATCTTATAAGAGATCTAAATAATCATACAAGAAAATATAAACAAATTGCAATTGTTCTTCGACTCTAAACAAACCATTTTCTCATTCTACTCTTATTAAAATTATATATTTTAGCCACATATACTAAACAGAGTTTCTATTTAGTATTACACAATATATTATTTGTTTTAAATAATAAGGCTATTTTACTATTTTTTTAGTACAAATAACTCTTTCCTTTTAAACCTTGCTTAGTTATCATCTTTTTCTAATCACCAACCCTTAGCCGCCAGATGTTGCCCCCAAAATATTAATCTGAATTATGAATCAACTTGAGGTACAATATGTGAAGCGGTGTCATAATAAATTTCAAAGATTTTCTTTAATGTTAAGATGAACCCTAATTAAGCTATAAATTCTAGTCACCACAAATAATTTATTTTAACATAAAAATAAATAATTTAGGGAGTATGAAATAAAAAAAAACGTATGAAAACTTTAAAAAAAAATCATGCATCTATTTTTTGAATTCATAGTTCGATCAAAACAAAAATTATATCAATTTATTTTGAATACAACCATAAAAATAATAGATATTTTCATTTGTTAAAAGTGTGCCAAAGGTTTTGAACTATTGGTTAGATCAATCTGATTGTTAAAACTGATGCGCAAACAATTGTGATTCATGAAAAATTAAATATGTCCAGCAAAAGAGGTAGTCACTATTTAATTAGATACATTACTTTTTTATAAAAAGAGATGATACAATAAAACAAGTTGATAAGACAATGAGACTTACATTGTGATAACGTGATCAAACTCTAAAGCAATTCGTGCTGATAACGTGTTATAAAACTAGCCCATTAGCAAAAGAATAAGAGAGAATAATAGAGTGAAGATATAATATTTCATTATATGAGAGATAATTTACATTGAGATACAATATGCTATATATATAGGAGAAGGAAACTTGGTGAACAAGATAATCTATATATGGAGTTGATAACCATAATTTATATATTTATAACAGTTATGAAATTGTATGATTTCTTAAAGAAAAAAAAATGTTATTGTTGTTTTGTAGCATATGTTTGTTAAACGATCAATTCGTTTAAAAGTTATAGGCCCAATCGATTTGAATGTCGTACGGGTGACCTGAAGATACGTTTTTAGTGGGCCACTTTGTTTATCCACTTGAGTTAGAGGTGTAAAAAAAACCGTGCTTGAAACTGGTCCCGGTAAAAAAAATCCTGGAACCGGTTCTTTTAATATCCGGGTATTCTATACCCGAAACCAACCCTATAGATAATTAGATAGGGTATACATTTTGATCTCAATACCTGAAACCGGAACCTATCATACCCGATTAATACACAAACCAAATAAGAACCGGAACCGATTGTACCTGGCTATGCCCGATACATGATTCTAAGATCTATCTTTTAAATTTATGTTAGAGCATTTATTATAATTTTTTTTACATTATACAATGCATATTTAATAATTTAATAAACAAAAAAACAAGAAAATAGGGTAAGAAAAACGCAATAACGTATTAAAAATCCTGAAAATATGGTACTAAAAACTTGGAAATAGTGTATAAAAAACGCAAAAATAGGGTATTTTAATACCCGCTTTCTTAAGAACCGAAACCGAACCCTACCTGGATATGGTTTTTTGGTCAAATAACCGGAACCGGAACTGAACCGGTTATAGCAATAACCGGCTATAACCGGTTCCAACCCTTAAAATGAGAAACCGAAACCGATTTTGTACCCGGTTTGTGCAGCTCTTACCTGAGTATTTTCAGTAAACTGATTATGAGTATGAGTTATGGTTAAAAGATGCATGTTATTTATTTAAACCTTTATGTTTTATTTCCCGACATCAAAACATATATAGTTTTATATTTTATTTTAAATCAGTTATATGTGTACTTTCTAACTTATTTATTAAACACTAGGTTATCACCCGGGATTGCTTCCCGGGCAGCAAAACTTAATTTTAATTAAATACTCAAAGTGTATACTTTAAATAACTTTAATAATGTGACGTATTAGATAAGTTAATCACAAAGTGCATACCTTGTTTTTTGAGCATTCTATAAGCATAGAAGTTCCGCGGATTCGTGTCGTGGATTCAAAAGTAGATAAACGTCAAATAATAATGTCAAAATTGGACTGCTTCCAGGGCAGGTAAAATTAATTTATATTAATCGAATTATGTCGTTGAATAAAATGAAAAGACATGTTTTCAAACGTTATTAAGTGTTTAAATAAATAAATTAAACTTCGGTGTCCATACTATGCTACTATGCGGTACCAAAGACGGACCCAAGATTTTAATTATTGTGAAGACGATCAAGACTTTTGTCGTGAAATAACACTATTTTTTTCATGGGGCGGCTCTCTCCTTTTCTTTACATGTGGGTGCACCCCTATGCTACTTGAACCAATAGGAAGGAACTCGAGGAACCCAAACCCAATTATTATTAATACCCGAACCCGAATACCCATCTTCACATTCCTAAAAGAAAGAACCCAAGGAACCCAAAACCATTTATTATTAATATTCGAACCTAAATACCTATCTTCAGTTAACTCCCCTGAGGGGTTGTATGTATATATCTAAACAATATGCTTGAAGAAGGAAACACTTATGCAAGGGAAAAAATAACAGGAGTAAACCTAAACAAAACTATAGACTTCTCATTAACAAAGTATTGATCCATTTGGTCCCATATACACCCTATTAACAACAATTGCTACATGTTGACATATTCTGGTGTTGTTATCGTCTTTGAGAAGTTGCTTGAAGGCACTTTCACATGCTGCTATATCAATTGTATAATATTAAATCTTTTCACCAACCACTGTAACATGACAATATACAAAGAAATTTAGCATATATCAAAAGTAAAATAATGAATTCAAGATCAAATATAGAGAATAATTATGATGTAAGATCCATTTGGTTAGTTGACAGATAGATTCTTTACTACCTTAAGAGCCTTTAACAACCCTTCCTTTTTAGTTTACCAGCAGTTAGAGTTTAATGCATTTTTTTCTCTAAATATTGAATATTTTGACACTTCTAAAACTCTTGAAAGAAATTGGTTCGTTGTTATGTAGTCCAAAATAAACCTAAACATGTTTAGTCTGATGGCCCTCTTTCAAAATTATGAGGCTTCTTTTTTTCTAAAGACCAACAAAACTGAAATTTTATATCTCATATTAACATAATTTATTATGAGGTATAATTTACATCACATAGTAATGGACATTAACCAAATAATGTTCTGCAAAACATATGAGCTGTAATTGCTTCTAGTGAAATAATCTATTATTTACAGACCTCATAGATTGAAATTATGGTTCCTTTCGTTACCTTCCAAGATAAAGAAGGATTAAAGTTCCTGGATGCAGAAGCTTCAAGATTTGAACTTACATTCTGCAAAACACATATAATTAATTGTTATAATTAATGCATAATAAGGAACTCCATAAAAACCAAACAAAATTATGGTTATTTCACTTGCATCATCACCTTTAGTTAACACAAGACCTTCAAAATTCTTCAGCTGGGGCGCAATCATTCTGAGTAAAAATATTACAAAGTCGCATAATAAAGGAGATTATATATATGTCTAGAACAAAATATAATAAAACTGAAAAATGGGGAAAGATCATTGTTTTTAGGATGATTTTCACTTGTTTTTTATGCCGGCTTCCCTACGGCCAAGTTTAGGATTGTCAGCAGTAAAAATAATACCTTTGAATCCATTTGTTTTAGCTCTTTTCACCATCAGAGCATACATTTCACGTCTCTTGTAGACCTAAAAACAAATGCAAAACAATATAATATTTCACATTGATATTTAAAAATTGCTTGATGCAACAATGGAGTAATTGTGTGGGGCATTAGTTTTCTTTAACGGGTTCTCATGGTCACCTAAATGAAAGAATAAAAGAATAGAGTTATAAAAATTGCTTACATATAATTGAAAAAATCGAACAACATCGCAACTGGAAGAAACCTCCTCTATTGTGCATGTAGACATGAAAGATAATCCCTGAGAAAACTAAACAAAAGTAATATTACAAGTAATCTGCTTTGTTTTTCCAATAATCGCAAATGACACTGATGCTTTTTCATAGATGATCATTTCATATATAAGACTCATAAGCACATGGCTAAGTCATTTATGACGTAGAACAACCACAATTTACCTGTACCAATTCACAAACACAAGCAATCTCTTATCAAAAATTTACACACATGCTAATGAAAACAAAAGAAAACACAACACAAAATGAAGTTACTTCCTGGTTTCTATTATAATAACTATTGCGAATAAAAGGAATTGAAGCCTCTCAATTAGTTATGAAAAGGCGAATAAAAACACCTATCAGATGATTTCTTGGTTCACCTGCACATAGTCTACCAGTTCTGTCATCGTGACGTCCAATTGAACCATCAAATCGAAACTTGCCCAAATCTGAAACACTATAATAAGTTGAAAGAATTCAATTAATTTACCATTATGATATTACATACAGTATGCTTTGGCTGTCAAGATCTCTCCTAAAACACACACATAAAAGAAAGCTTTTCCTGGCCTCTACTGTAGCCGACACCACCACCATGACAAACCCTAACCGTTATCTCTGTTATAACCCACAGAATACCGCAAAGACCGAACAACAACAGCAATGATACCCAAAAGGTAACTTATCCGTAAAGAAAAATACAAACAATCAGAGATTTAATTCGCAATTCTAGTAAAACCAACAATCAACAACACAGATAAATCTTCAAACCCAGCAAATGCAGAAAATGAAGGATCTTCAATCCTAAACAAAATAAGCATCAATTTTAAAATTCGCGATTAATGGAAAAACAAAGCAGTATCTTCAATCTTCATAAATATCATCTACAACAAACTTTCCAGATTCAGAACCCACGCGCGAACAAAGAAAGCGACCATCAAATGCCATCGCAATTTGCCTAAATAAGATATAACAGAGAAATTTCATAACACAAATCTCAAGCGTTTTAAAGAGATATGAATCTAGGGTTACCTGTACGATTGAAGAGGATGATCGGTGTGAATATCTAGATGAAGCGACCAAGAAGATGTAGAAGATTAGGGTTTTGTCTCAGATCAAGAAAATAAAAGGGATTTATATATGGATTCGGATTGTTGGTTGGATCGGGTTAGGATTTACGGGGCTTCCACAACAAAACCATCTAGTAACACCGGGATTGATTGGGAAAGATGAAGATGTGGAGATAGATTCTGAGAGAGGATGTGGCGTCTAGGGTTTGCTATAGGATGGAGAGGATGATGAGTTTATGAGAAAATAGTATATAAAGGATCCACTTTACAAAAAGTCGGGTCAATAAAATGGATTCGGATCCCGTGTCACTGAAAAGCGACCCAGGATTTTCCCGCCAAAACTGAATCTATGAGGCCCTAATATTGCGACACGTGTCCCAAATTTTATTCGTTTGTTATATATAATAGATTTGTGATGTAGTCAACTGGTCTAGTTATGGAAACATCGCCAAAATAAGACTAAATCATTTAGGTTATAGGGTGCGGTGATAATCCTTATGATCATTATGACGCTTCACATTAGTGTCATGTCATCCATCTCTAATCAACAATCCAAAACCACTACCCTAAGGGTGTGGTAATGACCAAAATCACTATCACCTTATTTATTTTAATTTATATTTGTCTAAAGAAAAATGAATTGATTACTTGAAAAATGGAAAGGATGATCATGGTTGACATGGTTTAATCTATGCAAACCATGGTGGATTAGGGAAGTGGGATGGTATAGCCTTCCATTCATGTTCCTACGTGGCGAATCATGTTCCTACGTGACGAATCATGTCCATGACCCCCACACCCTTTAGCCTTCCACAATACTTGCTTTCAGCATATCGAATAGGTGGACAGACGCATTGAACATGACATAAGCAAACAGCAAAATCGGAAAATCATCAAAATAGGCATGTTAACCATCAAAATTAGTAATATAAAACCTAAAGTTTTTTATTAGAAAAGTAGGCAAATCTAAAAAAAAACAATTAAATAAACGAAACCTACTAAGAAGGTTTAATTTTTGTAGGAACTAAATTCAATAAAAGTACAATGAGTCTACAAAGTAATCAATCAAATCAAATAACTACATCTATAACATGTTAGCACAAATCAAATAATTACATCTATAACATGTTTAGCACTATTTTAGCCGATGGACTCAAGGAGCCACTTTCATCTTTGTCGGCACTAAACAAGAGGGAGCTTTTTCTCTGTACCGGCTAAGATAATGTCGTTTTACTTAACCCGTCAGCTAAAATAGTGCTAACACTAAATTATTTTTTAATGGACCCTTCTTTTATTTGTCGGCTAAAATAGTGCCAACACCTTTAGGCCGCTGGCTATGAATTGGCCCCTTCTTTTTCAGTGTCAACAAAGATAGAGCTAACTCCTTTAGCCCGTCCGGCTAAAATACTACTGACACTTTACACATATAATTATTTGATTAATTATTTTGATTGTACTTTTTTTTTGTTTTTAGCGCCAGAAAAATAGTTGTCACCCCTGTCCGCCCTGCTTGTTTATTTCTGATTGGTTCTTTTTGGATTGTCTACTTTTTTTTTTGGAAGGAGACTTTCTGTACAAGACCGGTTGGTCTCCGGGGACATGTCTAAGACATTCCCCGTCAACCCCGCATCTCCGGACGCGATGTTCGATTGGGCCCCGGCCGGCGCGTGAGCTGACTTCCGCCCGGAAACCATGCTGCCCCCACACATGTTGCTGGGGTAATAACGCCTATTTTACTTATTTTGATGGTCAACGTGCCTGTTTTGATAATTTTTCCAACTTTCTTCTTTTGTTTCCGAGAAACAGATCCATCATTCGCGCCTATCTCCTCGCTACACCTAATGTCGTTGTATTTGAACTCGATGATGGCGTTTTCTTCCCGTGTTAAGACCGTGGGGTATGGTGAGGTTTGGGTTGGGTTGGGCTTGGGTTGGGGCATGAGTTGACACGTGGATTTTCAAAACTCAATTCACAAACCCACTTTGGATGGGGTATGGTGGGCGTGGCCAAGCCACATCAGCTTTTTTTTAAATATATATATATATATATATAACCATTAAAAACTACATAAACATACAAAATAATTATTAAAATAAACATACAAAATAATTATCAAAATAAAAAACTATCATTCTTCGTCGTCTTCGTCGGTTTCGAACCCAGGAATCGTTGAAACATGATCCACCAAATCAGATCGAAGGTTGTGATGTATATCCCTTGACTTGATCAAAAATTCATTTGCCGCTTTATCTTCGTCTGTTACGTTACCTGGTTGGGGGTCATCGTCATCATAGTAGGTAACGACCGCTCTACCTTCATCCTCCAAAATCATGTTGTGAATAATGATACATGTGTACATCACGTTTCCAATCTGATCCTTGTCCCATAGTCGACAAGGCATTGCCAATATTCGCCACCTTTTCTTCAAAACACCGAATGCTCGCTCGACGTCTTTACGTGCAGCCATCTGGACCCTGTTAAACTTTAATCTCTTTGGATCTGTGGTACCGTGTCTTGTGAACAATTTTACGAAAATACCCCACTCTGGGTAAATCCCATCAACTAGGTAGTACCCATACACGTACTCAACCCCGTTTACAAAGAAGGTTCCTTTGGGTCCTATATCATTTACCCGATCATTGAAAAGGGGCGAGTGGTTTATGATGGTAATATCATTATGTGAACCTGGCATACCGAAGAACGCATGCCATATCCAAAGATCTTGGGACGCAACCGCTTCAAGCATGATGGCTGGCATCCCGTGAAATCCACTAGTGTGAGCGCCTTGCCATTGGGTAGGACAAAGTTCCCAAGCCCATTTCATGCAATCTAAACTACCTAGCATCCCGGGTAGCCCATGATAATCTGCGTGATGTTCCAATATTTGTTGCATGTCACTGAAGGAGGGCTTTCTCAAATATCTTTTCCTATAAAGTTCTAGAATACACGAACAAAAGTGGTGAAGACTTTCTCTAGCTACACGTGCAGACATTTTTAAATGGTCATCCATAATGTCCGAACTATTGTCGTACGCTAACTGCCTAAGTGCGGCCGTGACCTTTTGCCACGTACTAAATCCTAATTGCCCGGTTACATCGGGTTTTTGTTGGAAATAAACATACTTCTCCTCAAGATCTCTAGATATCCTTAAAAATAAGTTTCTACTCATACGAAAACGACACCTAAACATTTTTTCATTATACCTAGGTCCCGCTATTGCCGTACGCTAACTGCCTAAGTGCGGCCGTGACCTTTTGCCACGTACTAAATCCTAATTGCCCGGTTACATCGGGTTTTTGTTGGAAATAAACATACTTCTCCTCAAGATCTCTAGATATCCTTAAAAATAAGTTTCTACTCATACGAAAACGACGCCTAAACATTTTTTCATTATACTTAGGTCCCACTATTGCCGTACGCTAACTGCCTAAGTGCGGCCGTGACCTTTTGCCACGTACTAAATCCTAATTGCCCGGTTACATCGGGTTTTTGTTGGAAATAAACATACTTCTCCTCAAGATCTCTAGATATCCTTAAAAATAAGTTTCTACTCATACGAAAACGACGCCTAAACATTGTACACTAACTGCCTAAGTGCGGTCGTGACCTTTTGCCACGTACTAAATCCTAATTGCCCGGTTACATCGGGTTTTTGTTGGAAATAAACATACTTCTCCTCAAGATCTCTAGATATCCTTAAAAATAAGTTTCTACGCATACGAAAACGACGCCTAAACATTTTTTCATTATACTTAGGTCCCGCTGAGAAGTAATCGCTTACCAACAAATTGTTAGCGGTGTGCCGTTCACGAGCGATCTACCTTCTCCTCCGTTTAGGTTGTTGAGTCTCTTCCTCATCGTCTTCGTCTTCCACGATAGCTTACCGTCGCGATCGTTTGTAGAAATATTTCCGCACTATCGTCAGATGATGATGATGATTCACTATAACTTGAAGAACTCATGGCAAGATTGTGTTTTATGTGTTTGATATTGTGTGAGAAAAATGTTAAATATAGTAAGGTATTTATAAAGGAATTTTTTTTTTCAATAAAACATGCCCAACGGCTAGGCCAATGGCTAGCCCAACGACTAGTTTGAATTGGTCATTCACAGCCCGTCATGTCAGCTTACTTCCCCCGCCCCATGCCCGGCTTAAAACCCAAACCCCAAGGGCCACGCCCCAACCCAAGCCCACCCGGGGTGGTGGCTTGGGCGTTTCCCCCCAACCCAAGCCCCATACCCCATAGTCTAATATATTTTATCTTAGACTAAGCGGTATGGGGGCCGGCTGAGGCCCGGCGCAGATCCCCCACACCGCCCCCCACAGGCCCGGCTCGTCCTTTCCGTCACCCAGCAGCCGAACTCGACGGGGCTCTTCTCCTCTCTCCTAACACACACACATCTATACATACATATATATATATACATACATATATATATATATATATATAAAGGGGTTCATCCCCCACCCCCTAGGTCCATCCCCTCCAAGCCGAGCCTACGTGGCGCTGACGTGGCTGCCCATCCCCTTGGGGATGGGGCTCTCTATACCCACTAGTCTTAGAATCCGTTTTCCTTTCTGCAATATCCTTATTACATCAGGTAGCTAATCATTATATTATATTATTATATATATTAATTTCAACTCTTCATGAACAGTGAATTCATTTGTTTAATTATTATATTATTCTATTATAAAATAATAAAAATATTATAATTATAATTATGTATTGTGGTTAACTGAACCGATTCCAACCGAACCACATCCGCTTATGTATCGAAGTTATCGATTTCAGTATTTGTTTTTTTATAGTTTTTGATCAATGTAAAACAATGTTGATAGCTTCTAATTTTGTTAGTATTAATTTTTTTGAATAATATGTACGTATGTGTGTATATATATTATAAAATTTCGAATATACTGTCGCGATTCAATTAAAGTTCTGTCATCACGAGTGGCACATATCCGGACTAAGCAACATCAGTACGCAGGGGCGCAACTTTGAAGGGACGGGGGGTGCACCTACCCCCGCCAATATTTCGGTTAGAAGTGTAATATTTTCGATTTTTTGTTCGAAAATTTTACAACTATATAGGTCAGCCCTTCAATTATTTTGCCTAAAAATCCCCTACCCCTCATACATATTTTCGTAGTGAGTTAAAAAAAAGTGAAAAAACGAGCTATTGGTAAGTTTTTATAATTATTTATAAACTTTGAGTAAAGTTTTTTTATGTTTAAGAACACGTTATTTGAATGAATGAAGATTATGTAGTTTTATCTGAAGTTATTATTGTTTGACCCGACCCGAATCGAATATCCGACCCGAATCGAATATCCGACCCGATCATATAACACGAAACATAGCGATAGAAAAAAAAAACTGGTCCCATGATCCCCCCCAAACCTCGCCGAAACTTTTGGTCAAGCTCCGCCACTGTCAATACGCGTACCATATTCGTTTTTATAGTTTTCTTTATATCACTTTTTGGTATTGTAAGTTTTATCGAGTATGGTAGTGTATCGATATCGTGACGAACCAAACCGATACCGAACAAACAACACCGGAACTGATATTGATAATTGTTTTTATGGTTTTTGATCGATGTAAAGCACCTGTCGATTGATATACCAAGTATCAGTATCGTACTGTACTATAATGAAACAAACTGATATCGGCCGAAAACCCGCCGCAAAGCGCGGGAAAATACCACTAGTTATTATACATATTAAATGTAAGTGATCATGAATAGTAAAATAATATTATTATATTATTATAGCATTTTTTTTAATATTTTTTTTACTATCATGGCATACTATGTATAAGAGCTATTTTAATATATTATTACTATAATGCCATACTATGTATAAGGGCTTAATATATCATTTTTTTAATATTTTTTTTTACTATTATGGCATACTATGTATAAGAGCTATTTTAGTATATTATTACTATAATGCCAGCCATACTATGTATAAGGGCTTAATCTATTAACTTGAGTGGACAAAAATGATAACATATACTCTTTTTCTTTTTCTCTTTTTAAGACTTTAATATTATAATTATTTTTAAACATATTTTATTTTTTCTTAAGTTTTTAAAATACAATGTTTTATAAAGTAACGCTCATTTTTTGTTATTCTTAGAATCCGTTTTCCTTTCTGCAATATCCTTATTACATCAGGTAGCTAATCATTATTATATTATACATATTATTAAGAAGTGACCATGAACAGTGTTTTCATTTTTTATTAATATTATTTTTTTCTAGGTTTTTATTAGTATATTATATTGTTTTATTTGTTTAATTGATTTAAACATATATTTTTATATAACTTTTAAGATACGATCAAAATACCAGTTATCAAACAAGAAATCATAAAAAAGAATATATACTGGTACCGATGTTGTTCAGTACGGTATGGTAGCGATACAATATTAATTCATCGAAAGCAAAAACACTAAAAATAAATACAGATACAGATGTTATTCAATCGGTTTTGATTGAATTTGGTACGACATCGACACAATATCCGTTTAAAAAATATATATCGTAATGCTGAAATAAAAATAGGGGAACAATTGATTTTAATTTTTTTCAATATTGTTTTTTCTAAGGTTTTATTATTTTCTTGGTTTTTTACTTTAATTGATTTAAATATATTTTGTTCTCTCATATAACTTTTAAGATATGATCATAGTACCCGTTATTAAACAGGAAACAATAAAACGGAATGTAAACCGGTACCGATGATGTTCGGTACAAGATGGTAACGTTATAGTATAAATTTATTGAAAGCAAAACAACTAAAAATAATATTGGTACCGATACAAATGTTGTTCAATTGATTTCGATTGGGCAGAATATCCGTTATCAAAAAAAATATCGTAACGTTGAAATAAAATAAATATAAAATGCAAGCGAACCGAACCGATATCAACTTAACAACATATATAGGTACCATATCAATATGTGTGTTTTTTTCGATTGATGTAATGTTTTCTCTTTCAATTATTATATCGAGCACAGGTACTGTAACGAACCAAATTGATACCGACTTAATCCCCGCCACAAAGCGCGGGGGAATATCACTATTATTATTATACATATTTGGTCATGAACAGTGATCTAATTATATCAGGTAGCTAACCATTATTACACATATGAATTGAAATGGGTCATGAACAATGATCTAATATCTTATAATTTAAGAGTTTTTATTTATTTTTATATCTATTTTCAAGCATTTATTTACTTTTATTGAATATTTTATTCATCATTCAATTTAATATTTTTCTAATAACTTGCTTCGTTAATTTTTCAAAAATTTAAATATGCAACTTTACTTTTTTCCAACATTACGATATAAGTTTTATTGAAAATGGATACCGTGTCACTCTTGTATCAAACCAAATCATATCCGTCGATGAATTGTAGTTTGTTATGATGTACTTATTTACTTTTTAGAATATTTATTCATCATTTATTTTTATTTTTTTTCTAATAACTTGCATTTTGTGTCTATTTTTTTTTTCAAAGTCACGATAAAAAATTTATGGATAACGGTCATTGTGCCATTAACATACTAAACCGAACCGAAACGACTGAACAACATTTGTAATGATACCGATATTTATTTTTAATGTTTTTTTTTTACTTTCGATGAACTGGCACCATATCGTTATGAAACCGTAACAAACCAAGCCGAGCAACACCGGTACTGAACCTGTACTCATTTTTATGGTTTATGTCGGATAACAGATATCATGCCGCTACAGTAGTGAATCGAGCTGAAACTAGACGTACAAAATCGATTTCGGTACTGGTATTTATGTTTATTGTTTTTGTTTTCAATAAGGATAAGCTGACACCATGTAGATATCTTACTATACCAAACATCGTTACGACCTGTATTCATCTTTATTGTTTATGGTTTCGATAATTTTTTATTTATGAAAATCAATACCAGTCCTGTGGCGATCTAAACCAATTGATATCATTCAAACACCATCGGTGTAGGTACATGTGTTTGTTTTTATCATTCTCGGTCGATCTAAAACACGTGTTGCTTTCTATATGAAGTGCATGTATGGTATCAGTACTATAATATAACGAACCGAACCGACACCAATCTAATGCTCGCGATAATATACCACCACAACGCGCGGTCAAATAACCTTGCTTACATGATACAATACTTAAAAACGTCTAGGCTTCCTAGATCACTCATCACCAAATAAACTTGCTTTAAGATAGTTTGTAGACCAAATATTACAACAATGTCTCACATCTAACATACATACATCATAAGGTTAAATATCATTATTCTTTGCATCTACAAACATTTACACAACAATTAAAAAAGTTAATTATAATTATAATAAAATACAATGATTAAAAATACACTTAAACTTTCCACATGTCAATGCCTGATTAAAAATATTATATAAAAATATATTAGCAACTGCCAATGCTGCCCGATCTGCCCATTATATATTAGCAACCGCCGATGCTACCCGATCTGCCCATATACGAACCGGAATTATACATCTGGTGATGACGTGGCATCATCATGTTACTCTGCAACCCTCCGTACATTCCACCACCACTGACGTCACTATAACCGCTCGAATTCACACCGCCACCACTCCCTCCGCCGCCCGCGGCGGCGCCACCACCGCCACCAGACGATCCATCCTTCTCACCGTGCCTCCCAACCGTCGTCTTCTCCCCTTCCATCTCTCTATACTTGGCTAAATACACCTTCAACGGCTCAACATACTCTTCAAACCCTAACGTCGTCATCGCCCACAGCAAATCGTCACCGTTGATCGTCTTCCGCTTCTCTCTCTGACACTTATCCGACGCTTCTCCGGTGATAAAACTAATAAACTCCGACACACACTCCTGCACCGTCTCTTTTGCGTCCTTCGAGATCTTCGCGTTCGCCGGTAACGCCTTTTTCATGATCCGGCTCACGTTAGCAATCGGCAGGAACCGGTCCTGTTCTCTCGCCGATAACTCGCCGCTGCCGGCGTTCTGACCGCCGGATTCGTTGTCGGAATCCGCCATAGATGCCGGAGGATTTGAACTACTGAACAATTACGATCAGTGACCGGAGGATTTTGAAAAATTGGCGCGAATCGGTGGATCAACGGCGGAGATTAGGGTTGCCGGAGCGGTTGAAGGATGGAGTGTTGGAGAAGGTTTTGGATTGGGTGAAAGGTTGTATGGTGAATTGGTGATCGTTGGATTGGGGATAATAATGCATCGAGAGTGACACGTGGCGGAATGAGAGCTGTTTGTTTGATGATAAAGGGGAGATGATGTGGGGGGTGTGTGAACCGTTGGATTAGAAGGGGTATGGACGGTTGGATGGTGATGTGGCTTTTTGGTCTTTGAAGTCACACGAGAATCTTGAGTTAACCCCCAACTTTTGGAATTTGTCCCTTTGGAAAGTTATATGGTATTTACAGGTGTTTAATGCAATGAAAATGAAAATAATAATAACTATGAGAGTTAATTTCTGTTTTCGTTCATGTGGTTTGTTAAAAATCACTATTTCAATCCATTAGTTTAAAAATTCCGATTCCAGTCCATGTGGTTTCACTTTCGTAACCATTTCAGTCCCCGTGGTTTCAATTTCGTAACCATTTCAATCCATTTATTCTGTAAGTACAGGGACTGAAATGGTTACGAGGTGGACTGAAATGGTTACGAAAGTGAAACCAAAGGGACTGAAACCGCAATTTTTAAACTAATGGACTGAAATAGTCATTTTTGACAAACCACAGGGACGAAAACAGTAATTAACTCTAACTATGATAGATAATAGATAATAGAGTTAATTACTGTTTTCGTCCCTGTGGTTTGTCAAAAATCACTATTTTAGTCCATTACTTTAAAATTTGCGATTTCAGTCCCTGTGGTTTCACTTTCGTAGCCATTTCAGTCCCTGTGGTTTCACTTTTGTAACCATTTCAATCCATTTATTCTGTAAGTACAAGGACTGAAATGGTTACGAGGTGGACTGAAATGGTTACGGAAGTGAAACCACAGGGACTGAAATTGCAATTTTTAAACTAATGGACTGAAATAGTAATTTTTGACAAACCATAGGGACGAAAACAGTAATTACACGAGTCGGGTAACTGGATTAGCTCGAAACAATGTTGTATGCATTTATTATCTATATCAGATAGGATCGACTTGACGTTGTGTTGTTGTCAATAACCTCCAGCTATATCATTACATAGCCTAGTTTCTAGGTCATCCAAGCTTTGTTGGATGCCTTGTTATGTTGTAGCGTAGTTATTTGGTTTTATCGTTAGGGTCCTATGCTTTAATGGGTTTACGACGATGGTCCCATTTATTAATGAGTTTATTATAAGGGTGATCGGGGCACTCGCGGGGAGGGGGATCGGTGACCCCATTCACCGCTCGGGAACACCGGCGCCATCGGTGCGGGAAGGGGGTGCGGGGAGGGGAATCGGGGAGGAGACACCGCTTGAAGGAGGGAGAGAGATGGTGGGCCACCCTTTTTTCAACCAATCAAAACATTTCTTTTTTTTTTTCTTTTTGAATAAAAAAACAAGTCCCTAAGAGGGGAGTGCCGCCATCAAATTGAGGGTGTGAGGGGAGTTTAAGAGGGGAGTTGACGTGGCATAACCTAATTGGGTGTGCGTAAGAGAGGAGACTCCCCTAAGAGGGGAGTGCCCCTCTCACCCTAAGGCTTTTGACCTTTTTATGTTAACGTATAGGTAGTATTGTCTAATGTTATTACAAATAGTTGAATAAAATAATTTGTGTATATGATGCGACATTAAAACAATATTAACAGAATACATAATAGTTGAATAAAATCATTTGTGTATAAATGCGCTACTAAAACAATATTAACACAACAACAATCACAGCCACCCCTTTATTTTTGGAGTCAAAATAGTCCCCCACACACAACCATCATTTTTGACTAATTTATATGTGATTAAAGTTTATATTTATATATTTAATGAGTTTAGTGAGTAAATAAATACGTTAGTTTAAAATATAATATAATATAGGAAAAGGGTTGAAGTTGAAACAAGGTATATTATTAGAAAGAAAAAAAATCTCGGATAGCTCCTGTGGTTTGTCTATTTTTTAATTTTAGCCTCTAACTTTCTAAAATTACAACTATTGTCCCTAACTTTTGCAATCTCGTTCCCGGATAGTGCCTGGCACGGATGAGGGTTAGTTTTGGTGTTAAGTGGATGTGAAATGACCAGAATACCTCTACTGTTAAATAATAATATCAGTCAAAGTCAACATCCTCATCTCCATCTCTTAAACCCCTGCAACCACCATAACTATACCTCACATATAAATTGATAGAATTGCCCTTCTTATTAACAGAAATAATGGATGAAGTTAACTAGTGGACTAAAATGACAACGGTGAAACATTTTTGTACACACAGGTGAAAAATGAAACATTTGGACTAAACTGACAAAATTGCCAAAACCACAGGGACTAAAATGGCATTTAACTCAAAAAAATAACTTCACCGACTAGAAACTTTTTAGTTTATATTTGCCAGTAGCAAGCCCGGGTAAAGGAGGGGGTTTTGTTAGTGAATACGTTCAAAAAGAAATTTTTGCAAAAGGTTTTCCACTTCTTATTTTACTTAGGGTCTTCAAAAACATAGAAACCACGGTTCATGTTTGCTACTTGCTAGCCTTAGCCTTATATAAGCAAAAATGTTCCGAGTTGATGTCTTTCTAGTCTAATTCTTTCGGAGATTAGCCATCTCAAATCGGCTTTTATAATCGTACCAAAGGCAAAATTCAATCACAATCAACAAACTCAATCAATCGTTTAAGCCTTACTCATTTCTTTCTCATACAAAATATGTATATAATAGGCAATACAAACATATACAACCAAAAGATCGGAAAAGGTATCGTATGAGCTCAAATGCTAGCTCAAATAATCATCTAATGGGCGCCTTGATCCAACCGTTGAGAAAAGCAATAGCCAAGATGATAAACGGTGTAGACATGCCGAATATGATAATGTACGGTAGGGGCGTCTTCATCGGATTCTCCCCTTCCTTTTCACCCGCAGATTGCCAATACCTGCACATTATCAACCGTCACTAAAAACAATAATAACAATAACATCATCCGTCGCTAAAACTCAATAATCAAATCGTATGCTTCCGTACTGTTCTGGTTCTTGTTCTTTCGTAATGAACTTCTTCTTCTTCCCATCTTTACCCACTTCAGCATCTTCCCCACCTGCAAAATAACCAAAAACCCATTTCTAAAACAACAAAAACAAGGTTGATTTGATGGTAATTTGTCGGAAATTGTTGACCTAGTTTTGCTTGGATTTTGAAGCGGTGATTTGGGGTTGTTCTTGAAGGGTAGATGGGTCGATGTGAAGGGGTTTTTGGTGGGATGTGAAGGTTTGAAGCTAGTGAAGTTGCAGAAGAAGAAGAACAAGTGGTGATGGAAATTGTGGCCATTTTTTTTGTTGGGGTTGTGAAAGAGGGAAGCTGTTGATCTTGGATATCTAATCTATTTGAGTTTGAGATATGGAAGTAGTGGCTTGTATCTTGTTTCCTTTTCAAGTATCTAAATATTATCTTTCACAATAAAAAGAAAATTGTAATACTACTCACTCCTTCTCTTAAAAGGGATATTAATGTTAACCGGATGTTAAAATATTTATTTAATTATTTTTTTAACGGTAAACATAATCAATTCTGAGCATTCTTGGGGCATTTACTGGACCAAACGGAGTATTCCGAGAGTAATCCGATTCTACCATCAATTCCGGAGAAAACCCAGTAACTCACCCGCCTGTAGGCACAACGGTGAAATTACCAGTAAAACCCGTTTGGCTCAAAGATCGAACCCATGTTTTCTTGGGTCTCCTATCATTGCCCACCAGTGTCACACTCTGCACCAAGTGAGAGTTGAACCTACATCTCCCAAAAGAAATGCATGTCTTCCACCACTTAGTTAACTTAGGTGAATTTTGATCAAACCACATTTTTTCTCTCTTTTTGCAAATGTGATGGTATGGGGATGATGGTGTGCCGGTTTATAGTGAAGATGATGGTGGTGGTTGCTGGTTTACGACGATAGCGATGGTGTTGGTTGATGACGTGGGTAGCAGAAAAGTGGTCGGTGGTGGTGGAAATGATGGGTGGTGATGGTGGTGGGGTGGGTGGTGACGGTGCAGGCAGGTGGTGGCGATGATAGAAGGTTGTGATGGGGTGGTTGGTGGGATATGGTGGTTGTGGTAGATGTAAATGGCAAAAAATGACAAAAAGTCAGAGACTAAAATGCAATGTTTTAAAAATCAGTTTTTAAATCATTCCAGGATGGCCTTAAAAATGGTTCAACCGGTAGAACCAGGTTGTATCGGGTGGTTCAACCGGATGAACTAGTTAACTCTATAATTTCATAGAGATACATACGTACATGAATTATATTAACATAACTTACCAATTTTAATTTTTTTCACCAACATAATAAATTATAATATAACTATTATCATGTCCTCTTTCTTTTTCAAGTTTCAAAATACAATCTTTCACATAACATTGTTTTACCCGTATAGACATACACACACACACACGCACACACACACACACACATATATATATATATATATATATATATGGAGAGAGAGAGAGAGAGATACATCGAATTGCTTCAAGTTTTTCACTTTTGACCCACCTATGGATCTATTTAGTCTCAGATTATTTTACTGAAATAAGTAAAACTACCGATGAAGATGGAACTGGAAGCATGATGAAGATGGAATGATGAACCGAGGAAGATGGGGCTGAATCTTGTGGATGAAGTGATGAACCGTAAGTGATGATGGTTTTGAATGTTGATCGATGGTATATGTATCTGATGAAACTCTAGAATACTAAAAACCCAAACCAAAATAACCGTGGCCGGTACCGGTATTACGGTTCAAACCGGTATACCGGATTTTACCGCCGGTACGAATCTTTTTTCGTTTCACTTATTTACCGGGGTGTTTCGTACCGGATTTGCATCCGACACCGGTAATACCGGTATAACTGGCCGGTATTTACCGGTTTTTAAAACACTACTAAAATGACAGAAAAAATAACTATTAGGACTAAAATGGCATGAAAAGATCTATTTGGACTAAAGTGACAATTTTGGTCAAACCTCAGGGACTAAAATGACAATTTACTCTTTATTTAATTATTCTCTTTTTTTTAACGGCAAACATAATCGATTCTGAGCACTATCGGGCACCCACTGGACCAAACGGAGTACTCCGAGAGTAACCCAAGTCCGCCACCAATTCCGGGAGAAACACAGTAACCCACCCGCCCGTAGGCACGACTGTGAAATTACCAGTAAAACCTGTTTGGCTCAAGGATCTAACCCAGGTTTCCCTTGGTTCCCATCACTGCACAACAGTGTCTCACTCTGCACCAAGTGGGAGTTGAACCTGCATCTCCCAAGAGAAATTCATGCCTTTTCATTGGCTATTCTTTTCTTTTTGTAAACAAAAAAACCACTAAAAAATAGGGTTAAATGAAGTTGATTAAACCATATCCTTAGAGTAACCATAGTGAAATAGAGGGAAATAGGTGATGTGACACTTAGGTAGAGTTAATAAGGGTTAAAATATACCCAAGAGGTATGTGATTTATCCATATTACATGTTTAACTATGGGTTTGCCCCGCCCGTGTTGCGGGGCACTAAGCCGAATATTTATTTATCATAACATGTACGTCTGTGTTTTGGTTACCTATACATACTACTTATAACACGCTCTCAAAAAAAATTACATTGAGTCAACCAAATAAATTAAAACACTATCATACTTTTGCTTAAGAAAAACAAAAACGATAGAAAAACTATAATTTTAAACTGGGGACAAAATTGTAATTTTTCAGTATAAATGAGCGTGTGCCAGGAAGTCGCCTGACATGAATAAAAATTACACCGAATCAAACAAACAAAATAAAGCACTACCATAATTTTGTCAAAAAAAAAACTAAAACGATGGCATGACTGTAATTTTACAATGGGGACAAAGTCGTAATTTGACTGGGAAAGCAAAGAAAGACGATGCCAAAAATGTAAATTTAAATTGAGGGCCAAATCGTAATTTGGCTGGAAGGAAAGAAACATAAATAATGGCAAAACTGTAAATTTAAACGGGTCAAAATCGTAATTTTTAATCGAGGGCAAAAATGTAATTTTTACTTGGGGGCAAAAGCATAACTTTATTTTGAACTGGGGGTAAAAACGTAATTTTGAACTGATGGAAAAATCGTAATTTTAAAGCGGGGATAAAATCATAAATTGGTTGGGCCAATGGGGGAGTTCCAGGCTGCTTCCTGGCACTACTCCTCCATCTTGTGTCTGTAGTTATATACCGGGGGCAAAAATCGTAATTTGACTGAGAAAGCAAACAAAAACGATGGCAAAAATGTAAATTTAAATTGAGGGCAAAATCGTAATTTAGCTGGGAGGAAGAAAACAAAACTAATGGCAAAACTGTAAATTTAAACGGGGCAAAATCGTAAGTTTGAACCGAGGGCAAACTTGTAATTTTTCACCGGGGGCAAAAGCAAAATTTTATTTTGAACTGTTGGTAAAAACGTATTTTTAAACTGATGGCAAAATCTTAATTTTAAAGCGGAACAAAATCGTAAATTGGTTGGCCCAAAAAGGCAAAAAAGTCAAAAAGAAAAAAAAATTAATAAAGCACTGTTCACGGAAGTTGTAAAATGTAATAGAGTTAATTTATGATTATCAGAAATTACATATTGTGACAAACGGCACGGAACCGGTAACTTCCGTACTATTTTAATAATTATTTATTGTCTGCATTTATGTGATTTAAACGTCAACATTATATCGTATTGTGAAATATTTCACAATATGTGATTTATGTGCATATCGTACCTTTAAATCATGCATGTTACATATTTCATTTATCGTATTGTGAAATAATTTAACCGTTGCGTCAAACAATTGGAAAACTCACCGGTTAGACAAGCTGTGTCAGCACAGCTTCAGTACTCAGTTAAACGATAGATTTAGGACTTAGATGTAAGTCCGACATAAAAAATATATTAAAACCCAAGTGGGAGAACAAGGGTTTATATTAACACTTTCCGGAAGCTTAAACAAGCGCTAAAAACTGTCTGAAACGCATTATAAACAACAAATTCTGCATTGTAACGCCCAGCGTCCCTGAACTTTAGACACTTGGCAAGAACAGTCCCTGAACTTCTGAGGAGTTGTCAATTTTAGTCCCTGTGGTTTTATGGAGTTGATGTTTTAATACTTCTGGTGTGAATCTTGTTGATACTATGGTGCTTGACTCTTTATTCTAGATGCTTAATTTTGACACTTAAAGTATGAGACTTGATACTTAATCTAGATACTTGACCCTTGATGCTTAATCTAGACACTTGATTTCTGATACTATGGAAACTAGATTCTTATTGTTGATTCTTGATACTTGATACTTGGACTCTTGATTCTTGATGTTTGAGAAGCTATGACTCTTGACCCTTAAATCTAATTGGTGCTTGACTCCTTAGACTCGTTAAACTTGATTCTTGGTTAAACGAGAGACTGGAGCCTTGTCACTGGCGGAATCTATTTAATCTTGCAAACTTTTGATGTAGAAGCTATAATCTAGTTAATTCTATTGTGTCACACCCCGATATTTTCACGTATGACCGGTGGGCCCGGTGGGGGAGTATCGTGACGTGGTTGGTAACATCATAGTCAAACAACACAATATATAAATGCACAGCGGAAGCAAAAGATAAATATATTACAATTCGAATATAAAGTAATATCAAGTATTACAACGGAAAGTAAAGGATCCACAGGCGGATCAAAATAAAATGGAAAACTGTTCAACAGACTTTGACATCTAGAGCTTGCGAGACTTGAGTAATGATGCCTGGAGTAACCAGCCTATTTCGTCTAGTACCTGCACTTAGTCTTTTTGGAAAATACGTCAGTTTACACTGGTAAATACAACTTAACTGACTCATTTTGAAAAGAGTTTGAAAATTGATTTGAATGCACTTCGGCAAAATATCCTTTATAACTTGGGAAATTATTTGTATATAATCTTGTATACAGTTTTACTTATTTGTCGTCCATCAGGGCCGGTTTGTAGGGCCGGACATGATTAACTGACACGCCACAGGTATAATGCCCACAAGGATTGTATTCCTCTAAGTGGATTACCAGTTTTTACATAATGCATCTGTCAGGTGTACGCCTACACCCCGTGCTTAGGTCGTGGCCATTTCTTTGAATGATGCCAAGGATATCCGGGACATGGTCATTTAACCCCCAAAGGCCATACACCAAATAATACATATTAAACGGGTCATGGAAATACATTAATCACAATCCGATTAAATGACTACACACACCCGATCAAGCGGTACTTTTATAGTACCGTATCCCAAGCCCGTAGAGGGAAAATAAGTTAAGAGTATTTACCTGAGCTAAATATAAATTCAATCTCAGCCGTATATCAATTCAGCAAGTACAGATAGCTTTTAATGGGCTCCTAATCTGGAACGAAGTTTTTTAATAACCTATTAGAATCCTAACGGGTCTTTAATTAAGCCTTGACTTAGACCGGTTAGTTTTCAAAAGGAAGATACGGTTCAAACGCATGATAAAGCGAAGACCGGTTTAGAATGTGGTTTTGACCTGACAAGCTTGTATGCTTGTTTAATATGGGTAACTTAAACACATTCTGGATTTTGAGACAAAAAGATATGGTTTGACCCGTTTCGGCTAATATATGTAAACTAGTTACATAAGCCGATCCGAACGCGACAAGTGCGTAACGAGTAACCAAAAGAGTCATATATAGGTTTCCTAAGTTAATATTCCTTAAATATGTTGTGATATCAGTAGGATACCTTTCATTATGCCCAAAACGAGTTTAATCATAATTTAAGCCCCGTAGGGGTATTTTGGTCATTTCAAGGATTATAAAAGAGGTTAATTGAAATTCTGAGATTCGGGTCCGAATACATCAGTAAAATAACTTATTTTATTGGGTCATATCAGTTGGTAATAGGTCTTATATGACAAAATGATTTTAAACCCAAACTATGCGTTTAATACGCTTAAAAAGCCTTTTTAAGCGATTTCCGGGTTATACAGGAAATCTGAGTTTTCTGATCAGGTTATAAAGTTCAAAATACTTTATTTATTATATAAAATCAGTAGCAATTGGATTGGTGTCAAAATACTATGTAAAACTCATTTTATGAATAAAAAGGGTATAATCGGTATTTACCGAATCAACGCCATAACCTTAGGTTATAACCAGTTTAAAAAAATAATTAAAAATCTTTAAAAATCTCAAAATATTATATTACATCAGTGGGTAAAAGGTTTGGTGTCAAAAATTGGGTTTAGATAGGCTTTATGCTAATTGCGTCGTTTAATTACTAAAAGCTTTTTAAATGCGCTATTTAGCATAACTCCAATTCTGGACCTCGAACTGATATGAAACTTTAGGGACATGTTTATAAATTAGTAATAAGGATTATTGTCCTCTCACATTTCCAAAATTCTTGTTTTATGGTCAAAAGGGCATTATGGTCAACATTAAGCAATTAACGGAAACGTGTAAATGAATCGTACAATCAACGATCCAACCACAACGGGTTATACTATCATGTAACCTGGTCCTAAGGAAGCTCTAAGGCAATTCTAAACCCATCTAAATCGGGTCAGAACTGAAGTCAAAGCAAAAGTCAAAGTTTTGGGACTTTCGGTTCCGAACCGGGTCTAAACAGCAAATTGTCGGATCAAACAAGCTTAGACCAGTTATTATACTTATTACCAAGTTATGTGAGTGATAAAATAGGTTATATGCCTTCTACATTGTTAATTATGCGTTAATTCGAAGATTAGCATTCTGTTGACTTTTTCTAGTCAACTTTGACCCGACAAATGGTCTAGTTAGAGTGGGAATCAGAGGGTGCCCTTCTAAGGGTTTATTGCCCACATAACTACCAACTTATAACTACTGTCAATTCAACTAATCATTGGACCATTAATGATTAATCGCTAGGTCAAACGTTAATTACGACGGTTTGACTTTTAAGCTAATAACTAAGTAAAACTCAATCAAGAAAGGTTAAGCATACTTACAGTCCTATGCACGATTAGGGATGCTTAGGGTCTGCTCTTGAACTCCCAAAAGCTCCAGAAATGCAGATGGAATGAATGCAAGAAGGTTACAAACATTGTGGCTTTATATAGTGTTCTTGATTGCTTAAGATCATGACACACAAGGCTATACATGATCCCTGATGATTAACAACTGTCCCTAAGGCCTAAGAGTTTGTTTAGGCAGCTCTTGGAAGTGTAAAAGGGCGATATAAGTCGTTACATGGGCTGAACAGCCATTTTTCCGAGTTGCTGCATCTGGGAGTAGCTTACGGACCGTAAGACTCCCAGCATACAGTCCGTAAGGACCAGCCAGCTCACCAGAAATCTTTAAAAGTTGACACGTTTAGCCCCTGAACTTCTAGACTTGATTTTAAGGTGCTTTCTTGCACTTGTGACCCCCAAACTTTTCTTTTAAGGACTCCAAGTCATAAACCAACTTTGTTAGGTCCCCGATTATTCATACGATCACCGAAAAGTCTTAAATTTCAGCGTTGACGCTTTTAACCCCTCGTATACGAATTTTATCATAACTTCCTCATACGATAACGAAACTTGCTGAAATTTTTATCATGCATTCTAGTGAGCATAATTAATCGTTACAAAGCTTCGGGTTTGCTTAAAGGTCACTCAGAGGTATACTTTAAACATGTTGACACATTTAACCCCTGTAGTTTGTAATCTCTCACTTTTCTTCACAACTAGCGTCGTATGATCCACGATTTATTCGTTTAAGGGTATAAGCATCATGTAGGGTTATTGTAAAGTATATTTATCCATTGTTGACATTCTGAACCCTTATATTCACATACTTTCCTTGTTTGTCAACTTTAGTCCCTCTAGAGTATTCTTTTCACACGTTCAAAGCTTATGACACGTGTCAACACATTATAGGACGTGAATTTTCGAGGTGTTACATCCTCACCCCCTTAAAAGAAATCTCGACCTCGAGATTTGTTAAAATGCTGGAAGTACTTTTTGTCGCATAATGGACTTAACTTCTATAACATATCTGGAGTCTTTCCAAGCTCCCAAAGTGACCCCTGTATTAGGTACATGTATCTTTTTGGAGCTTCTTAACCTGTCGATCCTCAATCAATACAGGATTCTCCTCACATCATAAATCTGCATATCATTATGTGATAGTGCTTCTTGACTTATTGGCGAAACACATCCTTCAGTCACTAGTGTGCAATGTATTGCGAGCTCCGCCAAGCTCCTTAAATAGGTTTTAGCTTATAAGCTACTTCATCTTGATACATTTGATTTCCTTCGAATGATTCTATATCTTCAGAGCTTAACTAGCCTGATAATTTAACAAATTTGGTACACCCTTCCTGGGTGATATCTTTTGTTGAACCTTATTCCTTAACAAGAATTTAGGAGGGTTGCTACTTTCATTAATTCTTGATTTTCTGTCGGATACCGGAAACTTACCGATGATTTGGGATTTGTATGATCTTATTCGTTGTTTCCATGCAACGTTCAGATCATGATAAGTGGACTTCCCAAAGTCTCGTCCATCCTACGGGTGTTTTGATATTTCATCTTTACAAGGTCTCCAAAGGAGCCACCTTGATACTTATATGACAACTATTATAGAAAAGCTTATCTTAAGGTGAGATGGTTATTCCAACCATTGCTCAAAACTAATCTTAAGGAATAGCTAATCCTTGTCGTTAGTCGAACAGATCGACGATCCTGGGCAGCTGATGGAAATTCTTAATCGTTGCCTAATTAGGGTTGCGGTAATAATGCATAAGCAAAATGAACCGTCTTTCATAATTAACTATACCGAATTCTCAGGATATTGAGTTAGGCTATATGAACCCTCTATTTTAAAACTTAGTTAATCAGGGTTTCGATTCTTCCAATGATGGTACTAGCCGTCTTGGAGATTTCATAATAATACAACCTTAAATGGGACATAAACCTTAACTCTACCTGCCTCTCAAGGGTAAACATGGTAATCTTAGGAGAAGATAATCAAGATACAAGGAGGTTACAGAGATTTTTCAAATCTCAGGCTCCAATTCACCCATCTTTGCTTGTGTCAATTAAGTGACACATTTACGTTACGAGTCCACGAATTCCTTGATCTGGAACATTTACTTGAACAATTACATTCTGGATATCCCCTTTGAATACCATTAGCTGACTTTAGTACTCTATGACCATTGGAATATCTTTGTGGTCCCATGCATTAAACCTCCATACTGATCAGGCATGGAAGCAATCTATGGAACATATTAAGATATACCAATCCTCATATGACGCTTTTTATCATACTGTTTGGTATTCGCAATCAGTAGAGATCAAAGAGATATCAACTCTAAATGCTGACGCATGACACCTAGAGAGAGGATACTTCTAAAATTTTACGCCTGAAGGTTTATAACAGGAACAGAAGGAATGGTTCTTTTGATTTCACCTGTAAGTTTTTATCTTACACTTAATATCTGGGGTTCTTAGGGGAAAATTTTCAAAAGTTTGCTAAGCTTAAGATCTTATGAGAGACTTAGCAGCACCTGAACCCAAACGTATCTCCCAGCAATCAAATCACAATAAGGGTTTTATCTGGTGTCATTATTAATGTGAACTACCCCTAATTATTCATCAGGAGGGTTAAACGCCTCCATTCTTAATCCCTTTTAAACTTAGCTGAAAATCCTTGACTAATTCTAGGGCAGTCTCAGCTTTGACTAGTTATTTCTTAACCTATATAACGTGAGTAGCTGAGGTAGATCCCTAATGGACTTATAATGAGCAGGCTTTGAAACCTTAATGTGCCCTTTTATAGTTGATGCTAAATCATCAATATATATAGTGCATTATGCTTGAATTCTAGGTTAACCGAATAAGAGCACTATTTCAACCAATGAACCAGGGTTTGCAACATACTGCCGATAGTTTATAGCTCTTATGGGGGAGTCAGAAAAATTCTTATTCCATCTTTTTCCATTTCGCGACGCGGATCATAGGTTTTCTAGTAAGGCCCTTAAAACTTGGACCACCCCATAATGTAAAGAGGATATTTCTTGTGGACTCCATTAATGTCCTCACTAGTCAAGGGTATTGTCATCGAACGACTGTGACGCATACCTCTCCGTGTGCTTTCCAGCATATCCGCTGATATACGTAATGGTTTCTACTTCATCCAACAATTTCCTGAAATCGATGGCCCCTTTTTACTATTGAAGCCTCTTGACTTCCAAGTGACGAAGTACTTTTAAGTACATCCTAAAAGGAAAGGGGCTTCTTGTCACTTATGATTTTGTTTGGGTTATTCTTCGCATTTGAAGTATGAATATAGTTCTTCTCATGAGCAGCGACACGTGTTTTAGAGTGAGCAGCATTCGGTTTCTTGAACCTTTTCATGACTTTTCTTATAGCCTTTCTAACAGCTGTGTTAATTATAGTTCTGGAGATTAACTCCACCAACACTGGGGTTGACATTGGATTCATTATTAACATGTCGCATCCTCAGCATCGCGACTGTTGTTTGTCTTTTCTGAGTTTTCATACTCGAATCTTTGGTATTAAATACAATATTCAACAAGTGCTTAGGCAATCCATACCCAGTGTCTCCTTGAATGGTCAAAGGTTCACCATAAGGAGTTTTGATAACTACATACTTCTTATTACACCCACAATATGGGCTTGGTCACAAGCCAACCAATCCATTCCTATTACTATATCGAGTCCTTCTATTAAAGAAAGCAAGGACAGCGGAAAAAGAAAGATTTCTAATGGATATAAAACATCCATCTAATATTGCTGAAGCAGTCTCTGAGGTACTATCGGACAATTCTACTATATACTTAACGTTTAGAGTTTTAACAGGCAGATTTAATGATTTACAAAATCTATTGTCTATGAAGGACTTATCTGAACCTGAATCAATTAATACTCTAGCATATACATCATTTATGAGGAAGGTACCTGTGATCACATTGTCGTCCTGGACGGCTTCCTTTGCATCCATCCTGAAGACCCTTGCATTGGTCTTCTTGACCTCTTCAGGCTTCTTGGCGTACTTAGGGCAGTTGGTCTTGATATGCCCTTTCTCATTGCAATTGTAGCATGTTGCGTCTTTTGTCTTCTTGCACTCTATCGTCTTGTGCTCTTTAGACTTGCATAACCCACATGCAGGTGATCCTGACTTAGAATTGGACTCAAGTCTGCATTTTCCAAAGTGGCGTTTTTGGCAAGTCGTGCACTTTGGCTTTTCCTCTGTTCGCTGACTATTCTTTCCAGACCCAAACTTCCTAGAATCCGTGTTTCCCTTGTGCTTCTTCTCTGACTCTCGTGAGTTATCATCCTCACACTTCCTCTTACTTTCTTCAGAATTCTTTAGCGATCTCAACCTGACCGCATCTAAAGTAAGGGACAGAGAGAGATCAGCTGCTGACCTAAACGTAGCAGGTCTTGAAGCCTTAACACTAGCTTTGATCTCTGGGGCTAAACCCCCAATGAAGCGAGCAATTCTTTTGGGTTCTGGTGTTACTAGGTAAGGAACCAGTCTGGATAGGGTATTAAAACTGGTGATGTAAGCTTGACAATCTAGGTTTGTCATAACCAACGATAAGAAATCTGCCTCGATTCTATCGACCTCGTGTTGAGGGCAGTAGTTCTCCATAATGAGAGCAACAAACTGTTCCAATGACATGTTGTAGAGCGGGATCTTCCCAGCAGCTTGAATGAGAGACTTCCACCATGCCAGTGCCTCTCCTTTGAACGAATGGGATACATACTTCACTACATCCCTTTCAGCACAACCACTGATATCGACAACTGTGTCCATTTCATCCAACCAGGTCATACAATCAATTGCCCCTTTCTCCCTAGTGAAATCCCGGGGTTTGCAGGAAACAAAGTATTTATAGGTACAGAACTTGGTACGTGGTTCATTATCGAACACTAACCTCTTGGATGGAACACTGTGTTGATTAGATGAATGTCGATCATCATCCTTCTTTGGTTCCTCTTTCTTAGAGGACGGCTTGCTATGAGCCTCTGAATGAGTTTTAGGGACAGATTTAGAGTGGGGTACAGATGAGGTTTTACTATGAGTCCCACTATACTCCCTGAATTGCTCCTCTACGGCTTTAGATACAGCTGTATCAATTAGTGTACGAAGTTCTCCTCTGGTTATATTAATCTTATCATTCTCATTATTCTCCAGGGGATGACTGTTGATCTCATCAGAGTCAGCCATGTAGTCTTAATTACTACAAAAGAAAAATAAGGGCAAGGTTTATACGGAAGCTTATACAGTTTTATCGTCTTAAACGATTTATTAACCATGTTTTTAATACACATTTTTGTTAATTTGCTAAATATATAATTGTTTAGGATCTTTATCATAATCCTAAATTATAAGTTAATAATAGCACAAAAGGCCTAGTCACGTAGACAAGTTTAATTTATAGGCCTTGATTTTACGGAATCGAGGCATTAAGGTTTGAATCAAAGTTCATTACCTTTCCTTGACAGGGAGTTGTAGGCTACCACTGTCTTTAGTCCAGAGGACGTTAATTATAGCCCGTGGGCACTTCATCCTTAAGGGATGATTATATAAATAAGGGAATTTTAGAATAACCCATTTAAAAATGACTTATGTGATTTTATCGTATCACATTTTGTCAAGCATGTTAATATGCTTTCAGATATTTAACAAGGATTTGTATCTCTCTTGAATAAATTTTACCATCTTGGCCATGTCTGCAATGACATTTAGGCTAGGTTTTATCCTTTAGACTCTTTTTAATATTTAACGCAGAAAAATCCTAAATTGAAATGTTAACAAGGATCTGAATCTAATTGTGGAACTACCATCTTTGCCTTGTCTTAATGTGACATATGGCTAGGTCTTGTCCTTTTTAGATTTTTGCCATTTTATTATAATGGTAGATCTTATAATATAGGAATGATATTTTTAAATAGAATCGTTCCATTAAAATTTAAACAAGTATATGGTTGCCCTAAACAGGACTTCTAACAGAAAATGACTTGCCCATGCAAGGGCTAATCAGAAAAATAACAAAGGAACCAAATAAGGACAAAATAAAACGATTTAGGATTAGTCCTATGTTCTTGTCTAGACTCAAGAATGTGCAACTGTGTAACTGAGATTAAACACAAAAGGCTAGCGTTTAATTCACTCAGTGTTGGCTCTGATACCAACCTGTCACACCCCGATATTTCCACGTATGACCGGTGGCCCCGGTGGGGGAGTATCGTGACGTGGTTGGTAACATCATAGTCAAACAACACAATATATAAATGCACAGCGGAAGCAAAAGATAAATATATTACAATCCGAATATAAAGTAATATCAAGTATTACAACGGAAAGTAAAGGATCCACAGGCGGATCAAAATAAAATGGAAAACTGTTCAACAGACTTTGACATCTAGAGCTTGCGAGACTTGAGTAATGATGCCTGGAGTAGCCAACCTATTTCGTCTAGTACCTACACTTAGTCTTTTTGGAAAATACGTCAGTTTACACTGGTAAATACAACTTAACTGACTCATTTTGAAAAGAGTTTGAAAATTGATTTGAATGCACTTCGGCAAAATATCCTTTATCACTTGGGAAATTATTTGTATATAATCTTGTATACAGTTTTACTTATTTGTCGTCCATCAGGGCCGGTTTGTAGGGTCGGACAAGATTAACTGACACGCCACAGGTATAATGCCCACCAGGATTGTATTCCTCTAAGTGGATTACCAGTTTTTACATAATGCATCTGTCAGGTGTATGCCTACACCCCGTGCTTAGGTCGTGGCCATTTCTTTGAATGATGCCAAGGATATCCGGGACATGGTCATTTAACCCCCAAAGGCCATACACCAAATACTACATATTAAACGGGTCATACAAATACATTAATCACAATCCGATTTAAATGACTACACACACCCGACCAAGCAGTACTTTTATAGTACCGTATCCCAAGCCCGTATAGGGAAAATAAGTTAAGAGTATTTACCTGAGCTAAATATAAATTCAATCCCAGCCGTATATCAATTCAGCAAGTACAGATAGCTTTTACTGGGCTCCTAATCTGGAACGAAGGTTTTTAATAACCTACTAGAATCCTAACGGGTCTTTAATTAAGCCTTGACTTAGATCGGTTAGTTTTCAAAAGGAAGATACGGTTCAAACGCATGATAAAGCGAAGACCGGTTTAGAATGTGGTTTTGACCAGACAAGCTTGTATGCTTGTTTAATATGGGTAACTTAAACACATTCTGGATTTTGAGACAAAAAGATATGGTTTGACCCGTTTCGGCTAATATATGTAAACTAGTTACATAAGCCGATCCGAACGCGACAAGTGCGTAATGAGTAACCAAAAGAGTCATATATAGGTTTCCTAAGTTAATATGCCTTAAATATGTTGTGATATCAGTAGGATACCTTTCATTATGCCCAAAACGAGTTTAATCTTAATTTAAGCCCCGTAGGGGTATTTTGGTCATTTCAAGGATTATAAAAGAGGTTAATTGAAATTCTGAGATTCGGGTCCGAATACATCAGTAAAATAAATTATTTTATTGGGTCATATCAGTTGGTAATAGGTCTTATATGACAAAATGGTTTTAAACCCAAACTATGCGTTTAATACGCTTAAAAAGCCTTTTTAAGCGATTTCCGGGTTATACAGGAAATCTGAGTTTTCTGATCAGGTTATAAAGTTCAAAATACTTTATTTATTATATAAAATCAGTAGCAATTGGATTGGTGTCAAAATACTATGTAAAACTCATTTTATGAATAAAAAGGGTATAATCGGTATTTACCGAATCAACGCCATAACCTTAGGTTATGATCAGTTTAAAAAAATAATTAAAAATCTTTAAAAATCTCAAAATATTATATTACATTAGTGGGTAAAAGTTTTGGTGTCAAAAATTGGGTTTAGATAGGCTTTATGCTAATTGCGCCGTTTAATTACTAAAAGCTTTTTAAATGCGCTATTTAGCATAACTCCTATTCTGGACCTCGAACTGATATGAAACTTTAGGGACATGTTTATAAATTAGTAATAAGGATTATTGTCCTCTCACATTTCCAAAATTCTCGTTTTATGGTCAAAAGGGCATTATGGTCAACATTAAGCAATTAACGGAAACGTGTAAACGAATCGGATAATCAACGATCCAACCACAGCGGGTTATACTAACTTGTAACCTGGTCCTAAGGAAGCTCTAAAGCAATTCTAAACCCATCTAAATCGGGTCAGAACTGAAGTCAAAGCAAAAGTCAAAGTTTTGCGACTTTCGGTTCCGAACCGGGTCTAAACAGCAAATTGTCGGATCAAACAAGCTTAGACCAGTTATTATACTTATTACCAAGTTATATGAGTGATAATGTAACACCCCAAAATTTTTAGTATAATAATAAGAGAAAATAAGCAAAGAATTTAACATAATTAATGAATTATGACAAAATGGTAAGTTAGTTTATGGGAAAGCCTAAATTAAACACTCCTTCTAAGTGGGAGGGTTCAATGTGTAAATAATAAACTAAAAGGTTTAATTAATAAACAAAAATTAAAAACAAAACACCCACATCTGGGTTTGGTCGATCGAACAAGAGAGCAGGAAAAGGGGGTGAAACCCTAACTTCAAGAAATCAAGAATTGAAGCTGAATTCATAGGATAATTCAGTGCGTGAGCCCTTAAATTCGAATAGCAAACCCCAAATTCTAAAGTGGTAAGTTAAATTTTCTGAAATTATGATTTGTGGAATGAGGGGTTCAACTCAATCTAGATTTCTTGTATCAAATGTGGGAAATATGAGTTAGAATTGCTTTCTAGAACAAGAATCATGTTTGATTTTAGGTGGTATGAAAGGTTGTAGTGAAAACCCACTTTGTGAAATGGTGTTATGAATAGGAAGATCATAGGGATTATGATTATATGTAATCTTGCTTGTAATACTTGAATGCTAGATAAATTGATGTAGAATAAAAGAATTGCAAGAACTAGATTGATTATTGATGACATATGAGATAAACTAGTAAAGTCATGCTTTGAGTGTTTGTACATTATGCTTATTTAATGTAACGCACACTAAGTGTTTGATGAAATGCTTAAGAGAATAAATGTGTAAAAAATCTGAAAAGTTAGTGATAATATTGCCACTTGAAAATGAGAAATCTATGTAAACGATAAAATAAAAGTGTTGAGCTAAATGAATGAATGCGTTTAATGTAGGCGTGAAAGAAGAAGGCTCAAACACTAAGAAAACGGGAGACTCACAAGATCAAGGTACGTTAGTGTACACCGCATTTCTATATATTTGATGTTGTCATAAGTATAATAAATTTATTTATATTGTGTGGTTATGTCAAAGTTGTTAGAATTGAATTCATTGGATGTTGAAGGTAAAGGTGAAAAACCGTCCTAGACGGATTGTGAGGAATGATTAGAATACGAAAGTTAACGCATCATATCCGGTACTTTTAGTTGAACCGGGTATGGGAAGTTATGTATGTAATGGACGAAAGTCTACTCGATCCGTCCTTCTCGGATCAAAGTATGATGTAAGAATGTAATGTCTATGATTGTTCATTATGAACAAATCGAATGAAGGTGATATAATGATGCTAGTATCCGTTCCTAACGGGTATGTTAAGTAAAGTATGCTTAGCCTCTATTCGAGGCAAGCATGTAAGGAACCATTTAACGGTTAGTAAAGAAATTGAATGATGTTAATCCGAGAAAGAAACAAATGGGTTTATTACCTAGAATTGTTAGTGGCGAAATACTAACTTATTTGTTGTGTCAATGTAGGTAAATCCTCAATTTAGGCGACTTGGCAAATTGGAGCGAGCATATGCACACTTTATGATCATCAAGCGCTTCCGCTATTTACGTATTAATGTTTTGGGTTAAATGCTTGTTTTTGTATAACATTGTTAGTAGTTATACTTTTAAACACTTGGTGTATGGTTTTTAGTCGTGTCTAGTCGAACGGGTCGTAAACTTGTTTGTTGATGATGGTTAATACAGGGATACACTCGTCTTACGGGCAGGTCATGCCCAAATTTTGTTAAAATCATGTATTAATGATATTAGTGTTTTTACCTTTTAAATTGTGAAAGATTTGTACATTTTAAAAGTTTATGTTTCTAGCGTCATTTGGATGTTATTTCTACTAGACGCAAATACGGGCGTTACAAGTTGGTATCAGAGCCGAGGTTTGAGGGATTCGAGCATGTGATGTAATGCTTGAACTCAAACTGACGGCTCATTTAAAAGTGTGCTCACTCCAAGATCGCCAACGAGATAAAAAATTTAAGTTTTGATTAATGCAAGTATGTATAGTGTGCTTACGATATAAACATTTAAGTTAAGTATGTGAAGAGTAATAATTGGAAGTGAAACGGGAAGTTCCAGGAACCATATGGCTGGAAACGGACCTGAAAAAGGATTAAAACACTAAAAATGAGATCTGCAGCGAAATGACAAAGGGAAGGCCGTCGCCGACGCCTTTCCTGTCCGTCGCCGACGCCTCCACTTGGGCCGACGCCCTAAATCACTGTCTACGGGGTTTTCATCCGACGCGCATTTTTAGAAGCCGTCGCCGATGGCTAGTGTAAACTCAGCCCGCTGTTTTATATTGTTTTTCGCATTTTAAGTTTCCGCATTACGCAAAAGCCTATTTAATTATTACATGGGGTCCATATAAGGCCTAATAAATGTATGTAACCACAATTAGTGGTTACGAAGGAATGGACTCGCAAGAGTCAAAAGTAATGTGTCGAATGACATGAATGAATGATGAAAGTTTAAAAAGTGAATAAAGTTTAAAATGTAAGAATGCGGATGAAGTAAATACGGGCTAATAAACTATGATATATTGAAAAGTTTATAATTCGTATTAAACGCAAAACATGATGTTGTGTAAAGGCAGTACGCCAAAACTTCCATATTTTTCAAAATTAGTTATATACACTTCTCGAAAGCCTCATTCGCGGTCCCGTTGAGTCTTTATGAGGCAAATTAAGCTAAGTAAGGATAAAAGAAATGATAGTATCGGGATAAAATTTCTAAAATATAACATATGGAATGGCATGAAATGAATGACGAATGTATAAAGTGGAGTTGGAAACGTATGATAACGAATAATGAAGGAAGTAAATATAGGCTAAAGTACTTGGATATGTGAAGGAACCGGAATTGTTAATAAATGAATATAAAAATGATGAGATTAGTGGTGAAGATAATTTGAAGAATGTGAGTTAGATGGAATTCGTATGAAAATTCCGATGAATGTATGCTTTGATCAGAATTATGCATTAGAGGCTTGTACCTTGTACTTGAATGGTGTGATGCTTATGTGTATTTAATGATTTGCCTTGTTATGATTAAGAGGCGAATATGTGCTAAATGCGAATCATACGAACTTATTAGTAAAGGATATGTTGGAGTTATGTTATATAGTTAACTTGAATGATATTTACTATTTGTAGAATCATGAAGCATTAGCATGTGAAAGTATGTGAAAGTGAATGTATATATGTGTATTGTTTGGAGGATTACGTAAATTGTATGTATGAAATACGTAGAGTATTAATATTATGGTCTATCATATTTAGATGATTACATGTTCAAAAGTTTGAAGTGTAAACAAGACAGTTGACTATCTAAAAGTCAACAGTATAGGGATATCATGGAATGGCCATTAGACACAAATGTTAAAATAAAGAGTTAATGTGTTATGTAGTAAGTGATTTACGTGTTATGCTTGACGATAGTTTAGTTGTATGGATTGGAAATGAGATGACTAATAATAAATGTCTCGTTTATACGAAATTTGACTAACGAAAGTCAATTAACGTATGAATAAAAAGAAAATGAATAGTTGTATGTATGCTTACATAATCTAACAATGTTACGAATGTAATAATATGTAAGGATGGGAATCTTGTCAGTTGATTCAAGTATGGATGGCGAACGGGGTAAGAGGAAGCAATGAGACAAGCATGAACATGAACACTAAAGGTAAGTGATTTCGCAATCACTTCGAATTTATCTACATGAAAGTGTGTATGTGTTGAATATTCGAAATCAAAGTGAAATGTATAAATAAATGAGAAATGTTATGATACGTTTTGTTGAAATTGTTGGCGTAATGTTAAACCGATAAGACCTCATTATAAGGGTAAATCGGTCATAAGTTTTAGTTGAGAAATTCTAAGGCGGAAATGAGAACTTGGTAATGTTGATGAAGGGTATGGAAATAATATTAGCTGAGATGTTAGCTAAAGACATTTTGTAATATGTTCGAATTGAAAGTAAGTACAACGCGTACAACAATACTTATATACAATTAAGTACTAAGTGTGATTAACTTTAAAAGGTCAAATCGTAGAAGTCAGTAAATAATAATTATTTACAAATTTTGGAAACATTACGTAAGAAATGCAACGTGTAATGTAGGATACTCATTAGTAAGAGACATGTTAGAGAACATAGGTGAATTAACACCAAATACGGTGAACGAACAAATGGAAATGGTATATTAATGGATGGTCATGTATTGACCAAGGCTCGAGAAAAACACGAGAATCATCTCACTTATGTCCGGTCAAGCTAGTAAAAAAAGGGGGTCTAACGATTCTTAAAGGATCGGATCAATATAAGAAAGAAAGATAAGAATGAAAAGTTTAAGCTTACGATTAAATGTAAAACAAACTTAAGAAAGAAGGGGGGAACACCACTAGAAATAAGATGTAGAGTGTCACGTTGAGACGCGCTACATGAATTAGGACATGGAATCAAGTGCTAGGACCCAACACTTGATGTTGAAGGTGGAAGATTAATACGAAAACATATCATAAGAAATGACATGGTAAATGATATGACAGAAGAACGAAAGGTACGGATGAAAATGTTTGAATCTGAGAAATGGATTCAACCATGTAAGGAATGAAAGGATGGATCCGTAAGCGAGCACGGATCAAACCAGTAAGAATGAAAGGTAATAAATTAAAAGTTCAAATCCGTAAGTGAAGACGGATTAAACAAATAAGAATAAAAACTAAAAACGAAACTCAAATGAGTCATGCGGGTCAAATGGCGATCGTCATTTGAACCCGGTATTTAATGTTCGATTTGTCAAGCTTGTTACTCGTAGGTGAGCATAGTGTATGGGCATGCATTGTCGCAGTTTGGAAAGTATTAACCGTCGCAAAGTATGAATAACTAGTCAAGGGATTTGACCCGCGCCAGGTATGTATAAAAGATTATATTTTTAATTGGAGCTTAGGGCTCAACTAGAGAATGACGTGTCAGAATAGGATAACTGATTCATATAAGTAAGAATGTATTTACAATTAGACTTCTGAAAAGTCAAACGAAGTGAATCAAGTCCTTGCAAGTATGCAAGTATAAAGCACAAACGTGTACCTCGATACGACCACAATAAGTAAGGGGTGTTAGTCTGACCTTGAAAGGTCAAACTGTGAAAGTTGGCGAAATGACCAATAAAACGAAGGGATAGTATGTAAGAAATGAAATATATGATATGTTTTAGCATGAACGTAAGAAAATTGTGAAAGAGACAATATGCGAACAAACATCACGTGGGACGCAATTATGAAAGGTTATGTGCTAACTATTTATTTATAGATAAATATGATGGAATTATTAGTGAGATGATAGTAATAAAGCTAGTGAAAGGATGCTCACGAGTGGGAGCCTATTTCATGAATGAATGAGACCAATTCTGGTACGGAAGGTACATATAAAGAGCGGATCGATCCGGCACGCGGATAACTGATTTATGCAATAAAGTCGAGATTAGTATAATAAGTAGTTCATGCAGAGAGCTAGTAATAAAGTGATGTGAAGGATTAAATTGAGGTTAAACTCAAAGTTGTAATTAGTTCAAGTAATAGTAGTAACCGTAGAACGACGCTTGATGCTCATAGTAAGCATGAAAAAAGTAATTGGGAAGAGGGTAGCTTGTTTTGATACTACTAAGTCATTAAATGTTTATAGTATGCGTATAGTGATATGCTAAGCCCTCATAGGAATAAGAAAGTAATTAGAAGAACGTTAGTAATGGGATGATAGGGTTTTCTCATGGTTAAAATAATGAATTATATCGTGTATGATACGTGAGTGGAATGAAATAAATCGATTTATTTTTGTTAGCAAATGTATGAATATGTTATGCTGAGTTAGAAAGATAGAAACAAGCCATAAACCTAGGCTTGTACGACCAATAATATACATTTGAAATAAATTTCAATGAACAAACCGCTAGTGGTGATGTATGCTAGAAACTAGCATTATAAGGTGAAAACGACACTAATAAGAGCTCTGGATCAGATTCTGACTTATATGTGATTATGAAAGTAATTTACTTAATTTAAGAACGGATGGACAATGCGTACAAATATGTTTGTGCATAAATTAAACTTTTGCCAAGATCCCGAATGCATCTAGGTTGTAGTAAACATCGTGAATGAATAGATAAAAAAAAGGTAAGAGTAGATTTGGTCTAGTTGAAATGAGAAAGGTTTCGGGGACGAAACCTCCTTTAAGGGGGGTAGACTTGTAACACCCTAAAATTTTTAGTATAATAATAAGAGAAAATAAGCAAAGAATTTAACATAGTTAATGAATTATGACAAAATGGTAAGTTAGTTTATGGGAAAGCCTAAATTAAACACTCCTTCTAAGTGGGAGGGTTCAATGTGTAAATAATAAACTAAAAGGTTTAATTAATAAACAAAAATTAAAAACAAAACACCCACATCTGGGTTTGGTCGATCGAACAAGAGAGCAGGAAAAGGGGGTGAAACCCTAACTTCAAGAAATCAAGAATTGAAGCTGAATTCATAGGATAATTCATTGCATGAGCCCTTAAATTCGAATAGCAAACCCCAAATTCTAAAGTGGTAAGTTAAATTTTCTGAAATTATGATTTGTGGAATGAGGGGTTCAACTCAATCTAGATTTCTTGTATCAAATGTGGGAAATATGAGTTAGAATTGCTTTCTAGAACAAGAATCATGTTTGATTTTAGGTGGTATGAAAGGTTGTAGTGAAAACCCACTTTGTGAAATGGTGTTATGAATAGGAAGATCATAGGGATTATGATTATATGTAATCTTTATATATGATCTTGCTTGTAATACTTGAATGCTAGATAAATTGATGTAGAATAAAAGAATTGCAAGAACTAGATTGATTATTGATGACATATGAGATAAACTAGTAAAGTCATGCTTTGAGTGTTTGTACATTATGCTTATTTAATGTAACGCACACTAAGTGTTTGATGAAATGCTTAAGAGAATAAATGTGTAAAAAATCTGAAAAGTTAGTGATAATATTGCCACTTGAAAATGAGAAATCTATGTAAACGATAAAATAAAAGTGTTGAGCTAAATGAATGAATGCGTTTAATGTAGGCGTGAAAGAAGAAGGCTCAAACACTAAGAAAACGGGAGACTCACAAGATCAAGGTACGTTAGTGTACACCGCATTTCTATATATTTGATGTTGTCATAAGTATAATAAATTTATTTATATTGTGTGGTTATGTCAAAGTTGTTAGAATTGAATTCATTGGATGTTGAAGGTAAAGGTGAAAAACCGTCCTAGACGGATTGTGAGGAATGATTAGAATACGAAAGTTAACGCATCATATCCGGTACTTTTAGTTGAACCGGGTATGGGAAGTTATGTATGTAATGGACGAAAGTCTACTCGATCCGTCCTTCTCGGATCAAAGTATGATGTAAGAATGTAATGTCTATGATTGTTCATTATGAACAAATCGAATGAAGGTGATATAATGATGCTAGTATCCGTTCCTAACGGGTATGTTAAGTAAAGTATGCTTAGCCTCTATTCGAGGCAAGCATGTAAGGAACCGTTTAACGGTTAGTAAAGAAATTGAATGATGTTAATCCGAGAAAGAAACAAATGGGTTTATTACCTAGAATTGTTAGTGGCGAAATACTAACTTATTTGTTGTGTCAATGTAGGTAAATCCTCAATTTAGGCGACTTGGAAAATTGGAGCGAGCATATGCACACTTTATGATCATCAAGCGCTTCCGCTATTTACGTATTAATGTTTTGGGTCAAATGCTTGTTTTTGTATAACATTGTTAGTAGTTATTGTTTTGGTCAAAAATTTACCGAAGCAATTAAGTGATCAAATTAGTAAAGTGAGGTAGTGTGCTAGAAAGTGTATTTGAAAATGTGCTTGTTGAGTTAATTAGGAAATCAGTATTCAGGATACGGCTCAGGATATCGAGCTGTATCTATGATCAAACAATGAGCAAAAGTAAAGTAAACGACACGAGATGTACAAGGAAAGCCCTTGATCAATCTAGATCGCCGGCATAAAACCTCGGGAGCTGACAATCGCAGCTGCCTTGTTCTTCTATTGCTTCAAATATCAGGATACAGTGCAGGATGTGGTACGGATCGACTATGTGTTACAATGTGATTCGAATACAAGTGTTTGTGTGTAGTGGTTGCTAGTAGCTAGAGAGCAAAGAGTGTGAGTGAAAGTGTGTGAAAAGTTGTGTCTACCTATGATCCGATCGCCCCTTTATATAGTTACAAAAAACAAACTAACTTTCCTATTATTCCGGGATGCTGGGAATATTCCATTCTGAACGTTGGGGGACTCTTTATACTTGTTTTCCACGTGCTTATTGACTACAACACCGAGTCTTCAGCTCATATAACCGTTACAATGTCAATAACATTAACCAACATCCGATATTCTCGCGGAATATGCCTTTCTGACCGTTACAAGACCCATTCTTCCACCATCAACGTCCATTTTTCAACCACCTTGAGCGAATCTTCAGGTAGATCAAGTCTTTTAACGTTGGTACCTTGCAACCAACGTTTTACAAGCCAATCGTTAGTAATAGTCAGGATACTGCCTCAGGATATTACCAATATCCTGGCCCGGTATCCTGATACGGTATCCTGATCCGGTATCCTGATCTGGTATCCTGATCAAATACAACCAATAAAAAATCAAGATACAAAATCAGGATATGGGCTCAGAATTTCACCCATAACAATTGTCCCCAAAATATAACTGTTGGATATCCTGATTCCAACAGATATATTTTTCAGTCATTCCAATACGTCCGGTAAGGATATCTATTTTGAACATTCATGCATATGTTTGGTTAATCAGCACATAATATGATAAGATTGAAACTACTCCCTTTTTCTGTAGACTCTGCTAAGGTCCCTGTTGTCTTCAATCTTGAGAAGCTTGATAGTTACTCCAAATCTGTCCTGGTAAAAGAATCATCTGTTACCACCCGCTCTAAGCTGTCCACTGTTGTTGCCGAAGGTTTCTCTCATGATGACCTTGGCTTCACGGAATCCATCGAGCCCATGACCTCCTTCCTTAATAAGGTAAATATCCAAATCCTGTATCCCGTACACATATACTGAACCTGTATCCTGGTTAGTTTGTCTTTAACGATACCTGTACTTTGCTTTGTAGGGTCTGAATCATCTGGTCGTCCTGTACTTAGAACAATTTTAATTTCCTGCAAGCTTTAGAACAATTTAACAGCTGGAGGTGAAGGGATCTCATGTTTTCAGGACGAAGCCTTCAACTATTTATGTAAATATGCTTTAAAAACTTAATTGTGTTCTTGGTGGATGGGTCTCTTTTTGAGATGAAACCAAGAATACAATTAATAATAAACTAACCTTTTAACCTTACATGTTGTTATTTGTTATGCATTGCTTAGCCTGAATTCCAATGTTCCAAACTTAGTGCAATTATTACTTTTATGAAAATATTTTGATCAGTATACTCGCAAATATCCTATTAAGACTTCCGTCAAATAGGGTTTTTATAACTTAAGCAATTCAGATAAAGTTTTCACAGAAAGAGGACAGTTCATTTTTATTTTACAAAGTTGGTTTTGAGAACACTTGTTTGACTAGAACACAGTTTTAGTTTTTAATCCAAGTATCCGGAAGTATATCCTGAGAATACATCTTGAGAATATATCCTGAGAACATATCCCGATCAGGTTACTCATAAGTGTTATAATATAGTTTCAGAAATTTAGACAATCTAGATAAGGTTTTTTAAAGAACAAAAATAGGAAAGATCATACCGAAACAGAAGACATCTCAATCCTTTTATTCCAGTCCTTTCGCAACCATTCCACCGAAGGTGTCCCCAGTCCAGGATACTTGGCGAATTATGCCCAAACTTGATCCTTTGAGTTCCTCACAATGCCTTAGTGGGATATAGTGTTGGCATAGGTTTCCTTCTTGCTCCATCATAAATGTCCCCAGTAGGATATAGTATCAGCATACGTCATGTTCCATCACAGATGTCCCCTGTCTGTGCAGGACCAGTATGTTGTACCAGGATATGACCCTTTAGCAATTCTTCAACCAGTTGTTTAAACTTAGCAATCTTTTTTCAAAAATTTATGTAGACTTGTAAATGATTATGTTTTTTGAAAATATACTTTGGGATTATCCAAAAACTTTGTATTTTATTGAGACTAAACCCATTTTCCAGGCATTTAAGCCGGAGTATAAGAACCTCAAGACTTGAAAAGGTGAAAACCTTTAAGTCTTTGAGTTTTACTGGGGATTTTACCCACGTTTCGTGCGCTACAGGCGAGGGTGTGGAAACCCCAAAACTTAGAAAGGTGAAAACCTTTAATCCTGGGGAAAATCCCAAATTTTCATGCGCTACAGGCGGGAGTGTATAAACTCCAAGACTTAGAAAGGTGAAAACCTTTAAACCTTAGAGAGTATGAAAATACCCTTTCGTGAGAGAGGGTGATCAATCCTCATATACCTTTAGGATTCAGGATATAGCCAACAGTAACGAAATTGTCAGCCACTTTTACATGGACTGGTCCCGCCACCTTGAACTATCCCTGAATAACTTGCGCTCCAGGCGGGGTGTTTAAACCCAATTCGGAAGAAAGGTGAATACCTTTAAACCTGTGAAGGGATCAGGATCCCTTATACGTGAGAGAGGGGGCCAATCCTCTAATCTTCCGAAGTATCCCGAGTGAGCATCCTGGAGCTATATCCTGGAGCATATACTGCAAAACATCTTTTAACTAAGGTGGGTGTTAGCTTGGCTAACACCCCTCCGATGCTTAAGTTATTATTGGGTTTTAAAGAATAAATTAAACCAAAACATATTTAAAAAAGATAAAATTCATACCATCCTGAGTTAGAAATTAAATTCTAAATTCACTTGAAATAAAGCTTAAGGTGTATAGCATTCCAAGATCTCGGTAGCATATCCCCTTCCATATTCTTGAGTCTATATGCTCCTTTCCCTGCTTCTGATTCAACTTCATATGGTCCTTCCCATTTTGCCATCGGCAGGATTAGTAGTATTCTGAAAAGCCTTTCTCAACACCCAATCTCCAACCTTAAATCTTCTGGTCCTAATATTCTTGTTATATGCTCTGGATATTCTTTGTTGATATGCTGCCATCCTTAGCCTTGCCGCATCTCTCTTCTCATCTATAGTGTCTAAATCCTGACTCAAGGCTTCAGGATTCTGCTCAGGATCACTTAGGGTAGATCTTGCAGTAGGTACTGTCATTTCCGTTGGAATCATTGCTTCTGCTCCAAATACCAAGGAAAATGGGGTTTGGCCTGTTGCATTCTTTACCGTTGTCCTATCAGCCCACAAAACAAAGGGTAATTCTTCTGCCCATCTTCCTTTTTTGGCTCCAAGCCTTTTCTTTAAGTTATTGACAATTATCTTGTTCGAGGATTCTGTTTGTCCATTTGCTTGAGGATGTACTGGAGTAGACGTAATCATTTTGATTCCCCAACTCTTGCAAAAGTCAGTAGTCCTCTTACTTATGAACTGAGAACCATTGTCACAGATTATCTCGGCTGGTACTCCGAATCTGGTTAGGATATTTCTCTTGATGAAGGATACTACTTCTTGGTCTCTAACTTGAACAAATGCTTCTGCTTCAACCCACTTAGAGAAATAATCCGTCATTGCTAGCATAAAGACTTTTCCTCCCGGAGCTTTTGGTAGCTTTCCCACTATATCCATACCCCACTTCATAAATGGCCAAGGGGAAACAATAGGATATAATGGTTCAGCCGGCTGATGCAGTATGTTACTATGTCTTTGACATGCATCACATCTTCGAACATATTCTGCGGCATCTTTTCTCATTGTTAGCCAATAATATCCTGTCCTTAACACTTTTGAGAATAACGACCTGCCCCCAGCATGGTTACCACAATCCCCTTCATGTATATCCTGAAGTACTTCTTTGGCTTCAGGATCCTCCAAGCATCTCAAATACGGTCCTGCAAGAGATTTCTTGTATAAAATATTATTTACAATAGTGAATCGTGATACCTTCATCCTAAATGCCTTAGGATTTTCATTTCCAGGGATGTGTCCTTCTTTGAGATATCTCATGATTGGAGCTGTCCAGGATTTAGGTTCCTCTTCAAGATGTTCTGCTCCAGGATCCTGAATACCAGCTACTTCTTTATCCTGAGGATTCGTTGCAGGATATAAGACATGTAATATTGGTATTTGCGTCCCTTCAGGTATCCTGATCGATGATCCCAAATTTGCTAAGGCATCCGCTTCAGCATTATCCTCCCTTGGTACCTGTTCAAGTATAAAAACATCGAAATATCCTGCTAATTTTTTGAGAATATCGAGATATTCGATTAATTTCTCACCCTTAACTGCATAGGATCCATTGAAATGGTTAGTAATTAACAAAGAGTCAACATATACTTGCAATTTTTTGATACTCATGCTCTTAGCCAATTCTAATCCTGCAATTAAAGCCTCATACTCTGCTTCATTATTAGTAGCAGGAAATTCACACCTAATAGCCTGGGGTAATATGTCCCCCTGTGGCGATTTTAGTAGTATTCCTAATCCTACTCCTCTTACATTAGATGCACCATCAATATATAATGTCCAGGATCCTGAGGATTCTCCTAACTGTTGAACTTCTAGGTCTACCTCGTCCTGAATATCACTACTAAAATCAGCCACAAAGTCAGCTAAAGCCTGAGACTTTATGGCATTTCTGGGTTCATATACTAAATCATAAGCACTCAACTTTACTGACCACTTGGCCATCCTGCTTGACATCTCTGGTTTCCTAAGCACATTTTTGACAGGATAATTTGTTTTAACATGTATCCTATGTGTCTCGAAATAATGTCTGAGTTTCGTTGATGCCATGACTAATGCTAGTATCAATTTTTCTAAATGAGAATACCTAGTTTCAGCATCTAGCAAACTTTTACTAACATAATAAACAGGATATTGCTGACCTTCATGATCCTTTATGAGAACGGCACTTACAGCATTCCCTGATACAGCAAGGTACAAGGATAGTGGTTCACCATTTTCAGGCTTCATCAATAGAGGTGCGGTTGATAGATATCGTTTCAAATCCTGCAATGCTGCTTCATGCTTCTCCCCCATTCGAATCTTTTGTTCTTCTTTAGGATATCATAAAAGTCTTTGCATTTCTCTGAGGATCTCGAGATAAACCTGTTTAAAGCTGCTACTCGGCCTGTCAATCTTTGTACGTCCTTCATATTTGAGGGTGATTTTATATTCAGGATAGCTTTGATCTGCTCTGGGCTTGCTTCTATCCCCCTTTTTGTCACCATATATCCAAGAAACTTTCCTGCCCCCACTCCGAAATGGCATTTAGCAGGATTCAGCTTCATGTTGTATTGATCCAGGATATCAAATGCTCCCTTGATATCCTGGAGGTGATCCTCAGCCTTTTTAGATTTCACCACCATATCATCGATATATACCTCCATGGTGTCCCCCAGTTTGTCTTTGAACATCATATTTACCAATCTTTGGTATGTTGCACCAAAAGGCATAGCTGTATCACAATAAATACCTGTTGGTGTCATGAAAGCAGTATCCTCCTGGTCAGAAGGCTCCATTTGGATCTGTTGAAATCCTGAAGATGCGTCCATGAAGGTCAGCATTTCATGCCCGGCAGTGGCATCTACCATTGCATCAATGTGTGGAAGAGGAAATGGGTCTTTAGGACAAGCTTTGTTCAAGTCTGTGTAGTCTACACAAACTCTCCATTTCCCATTCTTCTTCTGTACTACAACCACGTTTGCTAGCCACCTTGGGAACTTAACCTCTCTGATCATTCTGGACTTTAATAATCTTTCAACTTCCTCCTGGATAATCGTGTTCCGCTCAGGAGCAAACTTCCTTCTTTTTTGTTGCACAGGCTTGAATGATTTATCAATTCCAAGCTTGTGAGTGATAATATCTTTGGATATGCCTGTCATATCCTCATGCTTCCATGCAAACGTCGACATCCTGCATTTCAAAAAGTTAATTAATTGTTCTTCAATATCCTGAGGGATATTGGTCCCTACGAGCACCGAAATATCGGGATTATCCTGGTCCAGGATAATTTTCTTCACATCCTGCTCCGGATCCTCCACAATATCCTGGGCCCGCATCTTTAATTGCTATGCTGCACTAGGTTTGGTTGAGGATTTCATCGAGGATGAGTAGCATTCTTTCACCTCCTGCTGATCACTATCAACTTTGACCACTCCCCAAGGGGTAGGTATCTTGATGCATTGGTGATATGTTGATGGCACGGCCTTCATATCGTGAATCCACGGTCTTCCCAGTATGATGTTATAGCAGGATAGAGAATCCATCACACAGAAACGTTGAATCGAGTTGACTCCTTCAACGTATACTGGCAACTTTATCTCTCCCACTGTATTTCTAGCCTCTCCACTGAACCCAACAAGCACGGTAGACTTTGAAGTGATATCCATTGGAGATACATTCATTCTCTTCAGAGTTTCTAGTTGGATTATGTTGACGGAGCTGCCATTATCAACCAGTATCCTGCGTGCAAAATGGTTAGCCACATATAACGTTATTATCAGAGCATCATGGTGAGGATCCTGGACAGTATCCCTGTCATCAGCATCAAAAGTGATCACTTTGTCCGTTGTGAGGGTAGTCATTCTGACAGGTTTGTCTCCCCTTTCGGCCTTAGCTTCCTTTGCATGTCTCTTTGCTGCCGAATACGAAGTTCCACAAATGTCGGATCCTCCCGAAATGAAGTTGATTATCTTGGCATCCGCTGGAGGTGATGCTGCTCGCTCAGGATCCTTCTCAGTATCCTGACCCTTATTCTTCTTTCTTCCTAAGAGATCTTTCAGATATCCCTTGCTTAGAAGATAGTTTATTTCTTTCCTTAGAGCAATGCAATCCTCGGTTACATGTCCGAAATCTTCGTGGAAAGCACACCATTTTGACTTATCTTTCCAGTCAGCCTTTTGTTGATTCTTTCGAGGCCACCTAGCCTTGTCCCCTAGACCCTGCATAACATACATCAATTCAGGAATATTAACAGAAAAGCAATATTCAGACAACTCAGGATACTCTTCAGGATCCTCATCTTCGACAGCATTCACTCTCTTGTTTTCATTTCTACCATATGGCTTAGGCCGATATGACTTGAATGAGGATTCTGACTTCCTGTTATTTGACTAATAAGTGTTAGATGAGTTCATCCTTTCTTGCATTTTCCTGTCATCTTCCAGACGGATATATCTCAAAGCCCTGTTACGAGCTTCGTCGAGATTCCTGCAGGGATTCATTACAAGATCCTGATAAAACTGAGAATCCTTTTGTAATCCCATCTTAAAAGCTTGCACAGCTGTTGCAACATCAAGATGTGGGATATCCAAGGATTCTCGACTGAATTTGTTCACATAATCCCTCAAGGATTCCTGAGGCCCTTGAGTTATCCTGTAAAGATCACTGGTTAGTTTCTCAAAACTCCGACTACAAGAAAATTGACTGTTAAATAAATTAACCAAATGAGCAAACGAAGTAATTGAGTGAGGAGGAACGTTTAACAGCCATTTCAAGGCTGATCCTGTTAAGGTAGAACCAAATCCCTTGCATAAACACGCTTCCTTGAGCTCCGGAGGGATATGGTTAATCTCCATTCTTTCCCTATATTGAGCAATATGCTCCTCAGGATCCGTAGTTCCGTCGTAAAGCTTCATGTTGGGGGTTTGAAATCTCTTTGGGATCTCAGCATCACAGATAGGATGTGCAAAACGAGATATCTTATGGCTGTCTTGGGACACTTCCGGGATCGGCTGGACCACCCCAGGTACACTGGATATCATGTCCTTCAACTTTTGAAGTTCCCTAGTAAGTGCTGATGTCACACCTGTATCCTGCAAAGATCCACTATTGTTAGTAGCATGAGTATTATTATTATTTGACACGTTACCCGTTGGAGGATTTTGTCCATATCCTGAAGCATATCCTGAGCTCCTCATGGTTGACATCCTGACCGAGGAGGGTATTTCAGGAGTATGATTCTGAGGAAGACTGGGCACAATATTCCCCCTGTTATCCTCAGTATACACAGCTGAACTGAAGTTCAACGCTCTGGGGTGTAAGGGAGTGACATTATCCTCAGCAGATCTGCTCGAGCCAGACTTCAGGAGTTGTATTTCCCTTAAAAGCATTTGGTTTGTTTCCTGTTGCTGCCTCATTTGTTCCTGCACACTTCCAAATAAAGTAAGAATTTCATCATTAGAAGCCAGAACGGGAGCAGATTCCTGAACACCGCGGGTAGGGATAATATCCTGAGGTCGTGAAGAGGCTGGCATCCTTGGAGGAGGTGGTGGAAGCACCGGACCGGTAGTAGCAGAAGTCATAGCAGACACAGTAGAGGGACTCATGTTTGATCTTGAGGCCATTATGGACAATGTGGCAAAAAGTTTTGAAAATACAAAGCCGATTAGTGATTTCACAAAAATTTTTAGTAAAGAGAGCACCACTTGCCCCACGGTGGGCGCCAAATTGTTTTGGTAAAAAATTACCGAAGCAATTAAGTGATCAAATTAGTAAAGTGAGGTAGTGTGCTAGAAAGTGTATTTGAAAATGTGCTTGTTGAGTTAATTAGGAAATCAGTATTCAGGATACGGCTCAGGATATCTAGCTGTATCTATGATCAAACAATGAGCAAAAGTAAAGTAAACGACACGAGATGTACGAGGAAAGCCCTTGATCAATCTAGATCGCCGGCATAAAACCTCGGGAGCTGACAATCGCAGCTGCCTTGTTCTTCTATTGCTTCAAATATCAGGATACAGTGCAGGATGTGGTACGGATCGACTATGTGTTACAATGTGATTCGAATACAAGTGTTTGTGTGTAGTGGTTGCTAGTAGCTAGAGAGCAAAGAGTGTGAGTGAAAGTGTGTGAAAAGTTGTGTCTACCTATGATCCGATCGCCCCTTTATATAGTTACAAAAAACAAACTAACTTTCCTATTATTCCGGGATGCTGGGAATATTCCATTCTGAACGTTGGGGGACTCTTTCTACTTGTTTTCCACGTGCTTATTGACTACAACACCGAGTCTTCAGTTCATATAACCGTTACAATGTCAATAACATTAACCAACATCCGATATTCTCGCGGAATATGCCTTTCTGGCCGTTACAAGACCCATTCTTCCACCATCAACGTCCATTTTTCAACCACCTTGAGCGAATCTTCAGGTAGATCAAGTCTTTTAACGTTGGTACCTTGCAACCAACGTTTTACAAGCCAATCGTTAGTAATAGTCAGGATACTGCCTCAGGATATTACCAATATCCTGGCCCGGTATCCTGATACGGTATCCTGATCAAATACAACCAATAAAAAATCAAGATACAAAATCAGGATATGGGCTCAGAATTTCACCCATAACAGTTATACTTTTAAACACTTGGTGTATGGTTTTTAGTCGTGTCTAGTCGAACGGGTCGTAAACTTGTTTGTTGATGATGGTTAATACAGGGATACACTCGTCTTACGGGCGGGTCATGCCCAAATTTTGTTAAAATCATGTATTAATGATATTAGTGTTTTTACCTTTTAAATTGTGAAAGATTTGTACATTTTAAAAGTTTATGTTTCTAGCGTCATTTGGATGTTATTTCTACTAGACGCAAATACGGGCGTTACAGATAAAATAGGTTATATGCCTTCTACATTGTTAATTATGCGTTAATTCGAAGATTAGCATTCTGTTGACTTTTTCTAGTCAACTTTGACCCGACAAATGGTCTCGTTAGAGTGGGAATCAGAGGGTGCCCTTCTAAGGGTTTATTGCCCACATAACTACCAACTTATAACTACTGTCAATTCGACTAATCACTGGACCATTAATGATTAATCGCTAGGTCAAACGTTAATTATGACGGTTTGACTTTTAAGCTAATAACTAAGTAAAACTCAATCAAGAAAGGTTAAGCATACTTACAGAAGTCCTATGCACGATTGGGGATGCTTAGGGTCTGCTCTTGAACTCCCAAAAGCTCCAGAAATGCAGATGGAATGAATGCAAGAAGGTTGCAAACATTGTGGCTTTATATAGTGTTCTTGATTGCTTAAGATCATGACACACAAGGCTATACATGATCCCTGATGATTAACAAGTGTCCCTAAGGCCTAAGAATTTGTTTAGGCAACTCTTGGAAGTGTAAAAGGGCGATATAAGTCGTTACATGGGCTGAACAGCCATTTCTCCGAGTTGCTGCATCTGGGAGTAGCTTACGGACCGTAAGACTCCCAGCATACAGTCCGTAAGGACCAGCCAGCTCACCAGAAATCTTTAAAAGTTGACACGTTTAGCCCCTGAACTTCTAGACTTGATTTTAAGGTGCTTTCTTGCACTTGTGACCCCCCAAACTTGACTTTTAAGGACTCCAAGTCATAAACCAACTTTGTTAGGTCCCCGGTTATTCATACGATCACCGAAAAGTCTTAAATTTCAGCGTTGACGCTTTTAACCCCTCGTATACGAATTTTATCATAACTTCATCATACGATAACGAAACTTGGTGAAATTTTTATCATGCATTCTAGTGAGCATAATTAATCGTTACAAAGCTTCGAGTTTACTTAAAGGTCACTCAGAGGTATACTTTAAACATGTTGACACATTTAACCCCTGTAGTTTGTAATCTCTCACTTTTCTTCACAACTAGCGTCGTATGATCCATGATTTATTCGTTTAAGGGTATAAGCATCATGTAGGGTTATTGTAAAGTATATTTATCCGTTGTTGACATTCTGAACCCTTATATTCACATACTTTCCTTGTTTGTCAACTTTAGTCCCTCTAGAGTATTCTTTTCACACGTTCAAAGCTTATGACACGTGTCAACACATTATAGGACGTGAATTTTTGAGGTGTTACATATTGCCTATACATAACGCAACGCCTATCCTAACGCGTAAAACAAATCAGAATCGGGAAACATGGAAGGATGGAATGGCCAGAGTGGCCATCCGATCGGAAGACCATCCGATCGGACGACCAGCCGATCGGATGACACCCCGGACGAACCACCTTTCCTCCCTTCTCCCTTCACCTATAAATAGGCTGTCACAACACCATTATGAGTGATGTGACAGCTCTGCCCGAACCAGACGCACGTGCACACTAATCTCTCGTTTTCTCATCGATTTCGGTACGTTTCAAGCTAGATTCTTGTACTTTCTTACTCTACGCATCATTCTCTATGTGATTCTCACTTGAAATCACACTTTTCACCGTGAAATCTCTCAGATCTGAGTTCTTGAGGGTGATGCCATCATGGTGATTTGTACAAACTGCCATGTGGCGTCATTCTAAGCAAGATATAGCTCGGATCTAAGGTATTTCATACATTTTTACACTAAATCTAAGCTAAATCTATACTTTTCATATAAGACTTGGGTTGTTCTTCACCTTTTCTCCAAATTACTAATTTACTTCGGTGATAAACGTGACTGAACGGACTGTAGACTTGATCGGTGGTCTAGAGTTGGTTTAAGAACGGATTGTTCACTGATCAAGACGATCACGGGATGGATTCCGGCATAAACCCATCGCTAACAGACAACTGGTTGGACCCGGGTGGTTCCCGACTGATCGGAATGACTGTTAAAACGATGAGTTACTGATGTCTCAATACGTGCCGTGACGTCACCATTTAAATTTTCAAACTCAGGAATTTTACTAAAGTTGGTAAACAAGAACAATAGGCCAGCCGATCGGACAGCCATCCGATCGGACAGCCTTCTTCACAATAGGCCAGCCGATCGGACATCCATCCGATCAGACAGCCTTTCTTCACAATAGGCCAGCCGATCGGGCAGCCATCCGATCGGACAACCTTTCTTCACACTAGGCCAGCCGATCGGATTACCATCCGATCGGACAGCCACATTGGTCTTACCTCATTGTTGTTCTCAACCGGACGGATGGCAACCCGATCGGATAGCCCTCCGATCGGGCAGCCATTGTCACTGTACACACACAAGGCCACCCGGTCGACTGGCCATCCGATCGGACAGCCGTTCGATCGGACAACCATCCGACCCAGTGACCTGTTAACCGCTTTATTCAACCTCGTTACTCTGCCCGACTCTTACCCCATTGCAATCTGATCAGGCTAAATCCTAAAAGAGCTCCCTTTGATCCAATAACAGTTGCGACTGTTAAGCAATCACTGTGAGTATACTCGATCCCTTTTTACTTTAAACTTTTGGGGTGTAACATGTATTCTATGAAACTTAAACTTGAATCTTTGAAAACTTATGCTCTATCCTATGTGAAACTTGTGATTCTTGATTCTTGACTCTTTGTGCTATGTGACGTTTAATCCAGAGTGTGTAGTTCCGCCTTAACAATAGTAGCGCTATAGGAGATGCACCTCTCCCATTATTCTCGGGGGGTATTGTGTAACACATCGAAAATTCACGCCCTATAATGTGTTGACACGTGTCGTAAAGTTTAAACGTGTGAAAGCATGTTATAAAGGGACTAAAGTTGACAAACATGGAAAGTATGTGATTATACGGGTTCTAAATGTCAACAGTGAATAAATATACTTCATAATAACCCTACATGATGTTTATAACATCAAACGAATAAATCATGGATCATACGAAGCTAAAAGTGAGAGATTACAAACTACTGGGGTTAAATGTGTCAACATGTTTAAAGATATACCTCTGAGTGACCTTCTGACAAACCCGAAGCTTTGTAACTGCTAATTATGCTCACTAGAATGCGCGATATAAATTTCATAAAGTTTCGTTATCGTATGAGAAAGTTATGATCAATTTCGTGTGCGAGGGGTTAAGGTGCAAACGTTGAAAGATAAGGCTTTTCGGGTTAACCGGAAGTGTCCAGTGACTTGGCAAAGTGGGTATAAGTCCAAAAGCCCTTGTGGGTAAATATAAGGGGGTCAAATTGCAAGAAATAATGCTAGTTGACCTTCCGAAGAGCCAAGAGACAAGATGTGGAAGCTTGAAAACGTTTTTGGATGATCAGAAGGGCCACGCGGCCCGCGTGGCAAATAACAAAACCTGAGGCGGGCCGCCTCAGGCGCCCAGAAGCAGAAAACGGGGACAGACCCCTGGAAACGCGCAGAATCGATCCTAAACGACATTTTAACATGGTGGGCGACCCCTAAACTGTACTAGGGCACTAGAGACACATGTTGGATGGTTGTGGTCGATCATAGAGTTATGTGTCAACATATTGTGGTGGAATTTTCACTATAAAAGGCCATGTAGTGCATCATTGTTCTTCACATCATTCAAGTGCACTTCTGGTCGATTCTGGAGCTCAAGCCTGCTTCCAACTGATTATATCTCGTGCATAGGACCCTTGTAAGTCTGCTAGTCCTTCTTTATTTGAGTTTAGCTTGGTTAATTAGCTAAAAGTCAAACCGTCATAATTACGGTTTGACTTCAAGATTAGTCAATAATGGCTCAGTCAATTCTCGAATCAAAAGTAGATATAAGATGGTATTTATGTGGGTAATAAAACCTCAAAAGGGTTTCCCCTGATCATCACTCTAACCAGGTCAAAAGTCGGGTCAAACCTTTATTTAAAAAGTCAACAGGAAGTCTAAAATGCCATTTATGCATAATTAACATTGTACATCATATACAACCTGTTGGATCATTGTTATAACTTAGTAATAAGTGTAAGAACATGTCTAAACATGTTCAACCCGACAATTTCCTGTTTAGACCTGGTTCGGAACCGAAAGTCACATAGTTTGACTTTCAGTTCTGACCCGTTTAGGCATGTTTAAGAAATGCCTCAGAGCTTTAATTTGATTAGGTTACATGTTAGTACAACCCTCTGTGATTATACACCTTGGTTCATTAGTTATCCAATTAATATGCATGTTTCCGTTAATTGCTCATATGTTGACCATTGTGCCCTTATTACCTTAAAACATGATTTTTGGAAATGTAAAAGAGTAGAAACTTTAATTACTGATATATAAACTTGTATGCAAAGTTTGACATCAGTTTGACTTGTAGATTAAGAGTTATGCTCATTATCGCAAATTTAAAGCTTTATGTTAATTAAACGGCGTAATTAGCGTATAGCCTAGTTAAGCCTACTTTTTGGTATCAAACTTAATACCCACTGATTTAATATATTATTTTGGGATTTTTAAAGATTTTTAATTAATTTTAGGCTGGGCATAACTAGTAGTCGTAGGCTTAATCCGGTAATTGTCGGTTTTGCCCTTACGGGCCATAAAATGAGTTTTACATATCTAAACGACTCCAAACCTTTTGCTACTGATCACATATGATAAATAAATTATTTTAAGCCTTCTGGAAATATAAAAATATCAGATTTAAGTATCGAACCCGGTAATGGCCTTTAATCGCCTTATTAAGCGTTTTTAACGCAAAGTATGTATTAAAATTATATTGGACATACCCGGGTTGATACCTACTGATATAAGAGGCAAATTATAATATTTTAACAGTAAGCAAAGGTTGATAAACTCAGACTCCAGTTTTGAGCTTTTCGACTTATGTGAAATTACCAAAATGCCCCTACGGTGCATAGTTGGTTATAAATGATAGATTTCACTCATATACTTTAACCTACTGATATAAATTAGCAAATTATGTATTTTTTATGATTACATCAGACCTGTAACTCAGGTTGTTACTTAAACTCTTTTACAACCTTTAAAATGACCAAACTACCCCTACGGGGCATAGTTTGTGTTTAAATTCGTTTCGGGCATAATAAAAGACATCTTACTGATGTCACAACATATTTGAAGCATATTAACTTAGGAAACATGTATATGGCTCTTACGGATACCCGTTACGCTTATCACGCGTTCGGTTCGGTTTATGTAACAAGTTTACATAAATTAGCCGAAACGGGTCAAACCTTAACGGTTTTATCTCAAAATCCAGAATGTGAATAATAAACCCATATTAAACAAGTCTTCAAACTTGTCGAGTCTAAATCACATTCTATCCGGTCTTTGCTTAATCGTGCGTACGAACCGTATCTTTGAAACTAGCCGGTCTAAGCTTAAGCTTAATTAAAAGACCCGTTAGGATTCTAATAGGTTATTATAAAACCTTCGTTCCAGATTAGGAGGACCAGTAAAAGCTACGTGCATTTTGCTTATTGTGAATTATACTTTGCTCAGGTAAATACTTTTAACTTATTTTCCCTATACGGGCTTGGGTTACGGTATATAGCATACCGCTTGATCGGGCATCAAATCTCCACCGTTAGGTGGGTAGTTGAATAATTTGATCGGCTCGTTTAAACAGTCTTGTTACTTAAAGCCTTTGGGGGGTTAATGACCGTGTCCCGGATATCCTCGGCATCATTTTACGAAATGGCCACGACTTAAGCGCGGGGTGTAGGCGTACACCCGTCAGTGCACAAAAGAACATTGTGGTGTGTCTATTGATCTTTAACCCGGACAAGATCTGGGCTACTGAACGCACAAGGAACATGTAATTCGTTCACAAGATTATAATATTAAATAATTCTCCCAAGTTAAATAAAATGTTTATGCCATGTGCATCCAAACCAATTTTCAATCATTTTTCCAAAATGAGTCAGTTGAATGTATTTACCAGTGTAAACTGACGTATTTTCCCAAAAAGATTAAATGCAGGTACTAAGCGTAATTGGCTGGGATTTCTCCTTAGCATCATTAGAAGTCTCGCAAGGTTAAGATGCCTGAAGTCTGTTGAACCATTAATATTATTTTATTTCGATCCATCTGTGGATAAACTTCCGAATATTGTGACACTTGATATTACAACATTAAATTCGGTTGTATCATATTTTTAAATTGCTTCCGCTGTGCATATTGATTATTGTGTTGTTTGACTATTATGTTGCCAACCACGTCACGATGCTCCCCCACCGGGCCCACCGGTGACACGTGGAAATCGGGGTGTGACATATTGTTAGGAGGATTCTAGTTTACCTTGGGTCTTGGGTAAACACTAAAGCATCAGGATACTTGGGCTATCACTGCGTGGACTGCGACACTAAGCACGGCTGAAACTATTTTATTGTTTACACCGTGGATATGAGTTGTTTTAATATATTATTCTATTATCAAACTTGTATACTCGCAAATACTTTTGTATTGATATTTTAATACATGTTGCAGGCTGATAGGATGCTTGGAATGCATGGAATTCAGCTAGGAGATGTTTAGAAACGTCGCCTAGTTAATATTAGTCTTTTGAATAATTTGAACAATTTATGATTTGGGTTTGTAATGTGATACATGTGATGACAATGATAGACATTTGCATGAAATCAATTAATCTTTATTGAAACAATATTGTTATGGAATTCTCATGAGCAATCTGAACGCTTAGTGCTCGCACCCTGATGTTTCCGCCATCGGTTGGGGTGTGACATGCATAATTCAGCAAAATTCAGCATTGATAAGCTAAAATAACATGTAGAAATAGTGATTAACCATCCAGAAAAACTTGTAAAGTGTCGGGATTTAAACCATAACACAAAAGGTACTTCATACCTTATAAATTACACAATTTTGCACATACCTAAACCTTCGAGTCTAGACATATAACATAGGACAAATTCCACTTTGTTTGTGTTGTCCTTTAGCTTGCATATATTTTGTTTGTTATCTCACATTATTATGACAGGATTTGAAAATGCCTCCAAGATTCTTCCGCAGAAGAGGACGAGGAAAGGGGCCGATCACCGCCCCCAATGATAACGAGGCAGGACCCTCGAATGTTCGAGCTCCGTCTACCACGGAGAGTGGCGATCCACGCCAGAACAGAAGAAACCTATTTGAGCCGGCTAGACGGTCGGTCTCACATTGCTCGACACCTCCGATCCAAAACCCTTATGGGCCACAACCGGACTACGAGCCCAACAACCCTCAGCCTTCATATATACCGTTACAACAATCTCTATCTCATCATTCGTACGGAGATCCCTCACCAGTTTCCAGGGGCCGGTTTAACCCGGCCAATTATATTCAAGAACCCGTGGGTTTTAACCCACTGGGGCCAGACGATCACTTCTCTGGCGATCACGCGGATGACATGGACGAGGATACTAATCCCGTCGAACCTGCAAGTGGCACTCCAAACCATCCGATCGAGATCTCCGACGGGTCGTCTTTCCACGGATCACCCTACGGTGGTCCAGACAGCTTCCAAGCCATGTTCACTCGGCACGAGTGGTACTATACACCTTCTCACCACTCGTCGCCTCAGCAGCAGCAGCCGCAGCAGCAGCATCATCAAGATTCCTCTGGGGATCCCCGATTTGTGGCAGTTACGCCACCACCTCCACCGCCACCAGTTCAGCCGGCACCTCCTCAACCGCCAAGGCGTAGGAGAACCGGTGCCCGCATGTCGGCACGAGCAGGGGACTTCCATTTCAGTTCCCCACGTCAATCCAGTGGCAGCCACTACCCGCCACATCAGGAGGACCCACAAATGGGTGGGCCTTCCAACCCAGCGATGCCGCAGCCGCCGCCAATGGGTTTTGACAACCCAATCCCAGCGTATACGGGTTCCATGGCATACAACCCGTTCGAGCCGCCAGTCCACAACAACTACGGGTACGCAGAGGCCGACCCTTACATGGTGGCAGCCAACTACAATGCCCTGCACCCGGAAGGACCATACGGAGCTCCATGGGGAGTTGGGTACCCAACACATGGGTACCAGATACCACCTAGGCCTATTATACGGACTCAATCGCAGCCGCCTAGGTTCTCCCCACCTGAGCATGAAGAACTCCTTCAGAGGCTGGATCAGGTCGAACGGGAAGTGCACAGGGACCGAGGGAGAGACAAACTTTCTTCCAAGGATTAGCAAGTTTGATCAAAGGGAAGAGTAAGAAGGATCATTGAATCCTTCCACTGTTGTTTTTCCTTGTATCCAATAAGCCCCTGCGTGGGCCTGTATTTGCTTTATTAGCCCCTGTGTGGGTATGCTTGTTTGTATTGACCCCTGCGTGGGTCTATCTTTCTGTAAACCCCTACGTGGGTGTGTTATTTGTGTAAGTCCCTACGTGGACCATTATGTTATTAAGCCCCTGCGTGGGCATGTGTGCATTAAGCCCCTGCGTGGGTAAGTACTTGTTTAACCCCTGTGTGGGTAAGTTTGTTATTTGAAAAGACCCGTTTAGGGCAGCATGTAATATTATAATAAATCAATGGAATTGTTGTTTTATAAATTTCATATTGCTTTATGTGCATAAATAAATTATAAATGAAATAAATAAATTAAAATCATTCCTTTTGAATTAATCTGCCTATGTAATTATTAATTAAGAATCTTAAAGTGTGAAACCTAGCCTCGGGTCAATTATAAGACCGGGCCAAGATGGTAAGACCTGTTTAAAAGATTCAAATCGCTGTTAACATCTTAAAACATGTTAACACTCCTGGCAGAAGTGATTCGTTAAAATCACATGTCATTCTTATATGTATAAAGATTCTTTAGAAGATTCCAAACCCAATTATATGATCTCTGAATCATGGGTTAAGATCATCAATTAAGATGATCATATTTTACCATACGTGGTAATATGATGCCTACGGGCCCAGCTCACTTCCATATGAGCCAAAAGACAGAGGTAGCTATGACTCCCTGTCTGATAAGGGTAATGAACTAGGTTCAAACCTTAAAAGTCTTGATTCTCTAAAATCATAGCTTATAATTTAAATTGTCCATGTGACTAAGCCTTATGTGCTAATATATATTGTTATTGTTATAATTAGGATAAATTTTAATTGAAATCCTAAATTAATACGATTAATAAGTTAACCAAATATGGTCTCTGTTTACCATGGTTAACGAATTTCCCTAAGGGGCAATTCCATAATAAACTCCCAAATAAACTATTGTCCTTGTTTTTTGCAACAGTTCAATTAAAATGGCTAACTCGGACGAGGGTAATAGCCATCCCGTGGAGGTTAATAATGACGCCCGAATTAATCTAACGGGTGCGGAATTAAAAGCGATCATAGACGGCGCTGTTACACAGGCTTTGGAAACGCAGTATGAAGAGTACAGTGGAACTCGCAGTAGGACCCAATCTACGCAGCCTTCAAAGCCACCATCCAAGAAGGACGACCCGAAGAAAAACGATGATCGACGCTCCACGAACCACAGTGCTCTATCTCAGCAGGTTATACGTAATCAAGGGCCCCATGACAAGGGTTGCTCGTATAAATATTTTGTTTCTTGCAAGCCCCGGGATTTCACTGGGGAGAAGGGAGCCATTGACTGTATGACATGGCTGGATGAGATGGATACGGTTGTAGACATCAGCGGATGTGCTGAGAGAAACGTGGTCAAGTTTGTGTCGCAGTCTTTTAAGGGTGAAGCGTTAGCATGGTGGAGATCTCTGATTGAGGCCACCGGAAAAATCCCATTGTACAATATGTCGTGGGATCAATTTGTTGCTCTTATCAAAGAAAATTTCTGCCCTCAGCATGAGGTGGAGAAGATAGAATCTGACTTTCTATCGTTGGTGATGACGAACCTTGACTGTCAAGCTTACCTGACGAGCTTCAATACGATGTCCCGGTTGGTTCCTTATCTAGTAACCCCGGAGCCAAAAAGAATCGCTCGTTTTATCGGTGGTTTAGCCCCGGAAATCAAGGCAAGCGTAAAAGCTTCTCGGCCAGCTACCTTCAGGTCTATAGCTGACATTTCCTTGTCCCTCACTCTGGATGCGGTCAGGCAGAGATCGCTGAGGAATAAGGAGGCTGAGAAGAGGAAGCGTGAAGATGATGGTTCACGTCGATCGAACAAGAAACACCGTGGGAATGGTGATAACAAGAAAGGATCAGAGTCAAGGAAAGAAGGGCATCACTCTGGTGAGAAGCCCAAATGCAAAATTTGCAAGAAACGGCACTATGGAAAGTGCAGACTCGAGTCAAATTCTCAGACTCAGTCAAAACCCTTTGCTTGTGGTATATGCAAATCCACAGATCACAAAACCTTGGATTGCAAGAAGATAAAGGATGCAACGTGCTACCGTTGCAATGAAAAGGGCCACATTAAAACCAACTGCCCTAAGTACAACAAGAAGCCTGAAGAGGCTAAGAAGACTAATGCTAGAGTCTTCAGAATGGACGCAAAGGAAGCGGTTCTAGACGACAACGTTATTACAGGTACTTTCCTTGTAAATGACGTATATGCTAGAGTACTTTTTGATTCTGGCGCTGATAAGTCGTTTGTAGACAATAAGTTTTGTGAATTGTTGAAATTACCTGTCAAAACCTTAAAAGTGAATTATGAGGTAGAGTTAGCAGATGGAACCATAGAAACCGTTTCAACCGTGTTAGATGGATGTGTTATATCCATTAAGAACCATTCTTTTCCTCTGTCTCTACTTCCCTTTAAGTTGGTCGGTTTTGACATAGTTCTGGGTATGGACTGGTTATCTCATAACCAGGCCCAAATTGTCTGTAACAAGAAACAGGTGGTAATAAAGACTCCGTCTGGTGAATCACTTACCATTCGGGGAGATACCCAGTATGGGCTGCCTGAGCAGGTGACTATGCTCAAGGCTTCCAAGTGTTTGAAGAAGGGGTGTGTCATCTACATGGCGCAAGTGATTATTGATGAGCCTAAACCGAAGATAGAAGACATCCCTGTCATTTCTGAATACCCAGAAGTGTTTCCTGAAGATCTACCTGGTTTACCACCAGATAGACAAGTTGAATTCAGGATTGATATCATCCCCGGAGCTGCACCAGTTGCAAGAGCACCTTATAGGTTGGCGCCCACGGAGATGAAAGAATTAAGGACACAACTAGACGAATTGCTAGCCAAGGGTTTCATTAAACCTAGTTCTTCTCCTTGGGGAGCGCCAGTCCTGTTTGTAAAGAAGAAGGATGGATCGATGCGTCTGTGCATCGACTATCGTGAGCTTAACAAGGTCACGATCAAGAATAGGTATCCTTTGCCTAGGATCGACGATCTGTTCGATCAGCTTCAAGGGGCAAGTTATTTTTCGAAGATTGATTTGAGGTCAGGCTACCATCAACTGAAGGTTAGAGATGAAGACGTGCATAAAACAGCATTTAGGACTCATTATGGTCACTACGAGTTCCTAGTGATGCCTTTTGGGCTCACTAATTCACCGGCTGCGTTCATGGATCTCATGAATCGCGTTTGCAAGCCATACTTGGATAAATTCGTTATCGTCTTCATCGATGACATCCTTATTTATTCGAAGAACCAAGCTGACCATGAGAAACATCTTCGATGTATTCTCAAACTCCTGCATCAGGAGAAGCTCTATGCCAAATTCTCCAAGTGTGAATTTTGGCTTCGAGAGGTCCAATTTCTTGGACATGTGGTCAGTGAGCGTGGTATCCAGGTGGATCCCGCTAAAGTTGAAGCTGTTATGAATTGGCAAGAGCCAAAGACGCCTACGGAGATTTGTAGCTTCCTGGGATTGGCAGGATATTACAGGCGTTTCATTGAAAATTTTTCAAGGATTGCTGCACCCCTAACTTCCTTAACCAAGAAGAAAGTAAAGTTCGTTTGGGGCTCTAAGCAGCAAGAGTCCTTTAATGTTTTGAAACAAAAGTTGAGCAACGCTCCTGTGCTTACATTGCCTGAAGGCACTGAAGAATTCGTAGTTTACTGCGATGCTTCACACACCGGCATGGGGTGTGTGCTTATGCAGAAAGGCAAGGTTATTGCCTATGCATCACGACAATTAAAAGTGCATGAAAAGAATTACACCACCCATGACTTGGAATTGGGTGCCGTTGTGTTCGCACTAAAACTGTGGAGGCATTATCTTTATGGAATCAAGTTTGTGATCTATTCTGATCATAAGAGCCTCCAGCATCTGTTTAATCAGAAAGAGTTAAACATGAGGCAACGCCGTTGGATGGAGACCTTGAATGACTATGATTGTGAAATCAAGTACCATCCCGGCAAGGCGAATGTAGTCGCTGATGCCTTGAGTCGAAAGGAAAGGATGAAACCTATCCGAATCAATGCCAAGCGCATGGAGATAAAGAATAACTTGATGGAAAGGGTGTTAGCTGCACAGAAGGAAGCTGTGTTGGAAGCTAACTATCCTAATGATAAGTTAGGAGTAACTGAGGAGCAGTTAACTCTTAGCAAGGACGGAATTTTAAGGTTGAATGGACGAATATGGGTTCCAATTTATGGGGGACTTCGTGATGTTATCCTCCAGGAAGCCTACAGTTCCAAATACTCCGTTCATCCTGGAGCTGATAAGATGTACCAGGATCTAAAGGCAAATTATTGGTGGATAGGCTTGAAAAAGTCTGTAGCCGCCCATGTAGCAAAATGCTTGACATGTGCGCAAGTCAAAGCCGAGCATCAGAAACCATCAGGCTTGCTACAACAGCCTGAACTTCCTACTTGGAAGTGGGAAATGGTAACTATGGATTTTATTACCAAGTTACCCAAGACAAGGAAAGGAAATGATACGATATGGGTTATAGTTGACAGACTGACTAAGTCAGCACATTTCCTACCCATCAAGGAGACTTATAGCTCCGATATGTTAGCCCAGTTATACGTTGATAAGATTGTAGCTTTACATGGCATACCAGTGGCTATTATCTCTGATAGAGATACTAGGTACACGTCTCATTTTTGGAAGAGTTTCCAACAATCTTTGGGCACACGTTTGAATTTTAGTACGGCTTATCATCCTCAGACTGACGGTCAGAGTGAGCGTACTATTCAAACGTTGGAAGACATGCTACGTGCATGTGTGATCGATTTGGGAGGTAGTTGGGATAAGAACCTACCATTAATCGAATTCTCCTACAACAATAGCTACCATACCAGCATTAAGGCTGCGCCTTTTGAGGCATTATACGGTAGAAAGTGTAGATCGCCTATTTGCTGGGCGGAAGTTGGAGATGTCCAGTTATCAGGACCAGAGATCGTGTTCGAAACAACGGAAAATATTGTCCAGATTCGTGACCGTCTCAAAGCTGCCCGGGATAGGCTGAAGAGTTACGCTGATCCTAAGCGTAAGGATTTTCACTTCGAAGTAGGTGACAAAGTCCTACTTAAAGTGTCACCCTGGAAAGGAGTGATGCGGTTTGATAAGAAAGGCAAGCTAAGCCCGAGATACATAGGACCTTTCGAGGTTATCAAACGTGTCGGGTCAGTTGCCTATAAGTTAAACTTACCAGAAGAGCTCAGTGGAATTCACAATGTGTTCCACATCTGCAATCTGAAAAAGTGTTTCGCTGACGAATCACTGGTTATACCACATACAGATGTGCATATAGATGAGAGCTTAAGATTCGTGGAAAAACCTTTGTCGATTGAGGATCGACGGGTTAAGAAGCTTCGAAGGAAGCATGTGCCTATTGTTAAGGTCAAATGGGATGCCCGTAGGGGTCCCGAATTCACGTGGGAGGTTGAATCCACGATGAAAGAAAAGTACCCTTACTTATTTCAGTAAATCTCGGGTCGAGATTTATTTTAAGGGGGTGAGGATGTAACACCTCAAAAATTCACGTCCTATAATGTGTTGACACGTGTCGTAAAGTTTAAACGTGTGAAAGAATGTTATAAAGGGACTAAAGTTGACAAACATGGAAAGTATGTGATTATACGGGTTCTAAATGTCAACAGTGAATAAATATACTTCATAATAACCCTACATGACGTTTATAACATCAAACGAATAAATCATGGATCATACGAAGCTAAAAGTGAGAGATTACAAACTACTGGGGTTAAATGTGTCAACATGTTTAAAGATATACCTCTGAGTGACCTTCTGACAAACCCGAAGCTTTGTAACTGCTAATTATGCTCACTAGAATGCGCGATATAAATTTCATAAAGTTTCGTTATCGTATGAGAAAGTTATGATCAATTTCGTGTGCGAGGGGTTAAGGTGCAAACGTTGAAAGATAAGGCTTTTCGGGTTAACCGGAAGTGTCCAGGGACTTGGCAAAGTGGGTATAAGTCCTAAAGCCCTTGTGGGTAAATATAAGGGGGTCAAATTGCAAGAAATAATGCTAGTTGACCTTCCGAAGAGCCAAGAGACAAGATGTGGAAGCTTGAAAACGTTTTTGGATGATCAGAAGGGCCACGCGGCCCACGTGGTAAATAACAAAACCTGAGGCGGGCCGCCTCAGGCGCCCAGAAGCAGAAAACGGGGACAGACCCCTGGAAACGCGCAGAATCGATCCTAAACGACATTTTAACATGGTGGGCGACCCCTAAACTGTACTAGGGTACTAGAGACACATGTTGGATGGTTGTGGTCGATCATAGAGTTATGTGTCAACATATTGTGGTGGAATTTTCACTATAAAAGGCCATGTAGTGCATCATTGTTCTTCACATCATTCAAGTGCACTTCTGGTCGATTCTGGAGCTCAAGCCTGCTTCCAACTGATCATATCTCGTGCATAGGACCCTTGTAAGTCTGCTAGTCCTTCTTTATTTGAGTTTAGCTTGGTTAATTAGCTAAAAGTCAAACCGTCGTAATTACGGTTTGACTTCAAGATTAGTCAATAATGGCTCAGTCAATTCTCGAATCAAAAGTAGATATAAGATGGTATTTATGTGGGTAATAAAACCTCAAAAGGGTTTCCCCTGATCATCACTCTAACCAGGTCAAAAGTCGGGTCAAACCTTTATTTAAAAAGTCAACAGGAAGTCTAAAATGCCATTTATGCATAATTAAGATTGTAGATCATATACAACCTGTTGGATCATTGTTATAACTTAGTAATAAGTGTAAGAACATGTCTAAACATGTTCAACCCGACAATTTCCTGTTTAGACCCGGTTCGGAACCGAAAGTCACATAGTTTGACTTTCACTTTGACTTTCAGTTCTGACCCGTTTAGGCATGTTTAAGAAATGCCTCAGAGCTGTAATTGGATTAGGTTACATGTTAGTACAACCCTCTGTGATTATACACCTTGGTTCATTAGTTATCCAATTAATATGCATGTTTCCGTTAATTGCTCATATGTTGACCATTGTGCCCTTATTACCTTAAAACATGATTTTTGGAAATGTAAAAGAGTAGAAACTTTAATTACTGATATATAAACTTGTATGCAAAGTTTGACATCAGTTTGACTTGTAGATTAAGAGTTATGCTCATTATCGCAAATTTAAAGCTTTATGTTAATTAAACGGCGTAATTAGCGTATAGCCTAGTTAAGCCTACTTTTTGGTATCAAACTTAATACCCACTGATTTAATATATTATTTTGGGATTTTTAAAGATTTTTAATTAATTTTAGGCTGGGCATAACTAGTAGTCGTAGGCTTAATCCGGTAATTGTCGGTTTTGCCTTTACGGGCCATAAAATGAGTTTTACATATCTAAACGACTCCAAACCTTTTGCTACTGATCACATATGATAAATAAATTATTTTAAGCCTTCTGGAAATATAAAAATATCAGATTTAAGTATCGAACCCGGTAATGGCCTTTAATCGCCTTATTAAGCGTTTTTAACGCAAAGTATGTATTAAAATTATATTGGACATACCCGGGTTGATGCCAACTGATATAAGAGGCAAATTATAATATTTTAACAGTAAGAAAAGGTTGATAGACTCAGACTCCAGTTTTGAGTTTTTCGACTTATGTGAAATTACCAAAATGCCCCTACGGTGCATAGTTGGTTATAAATGATAGATTTCACTCATATACTTTAACCTACTGATATAAATTAGCAAATTATGTATTTTTTCTGATTACATCAGACCTGTAACTCAGGTTGTTACTTAAACTCTTTTACAACCTTTAAAATGACCAAACTACCCCTACGGGGCATAGTTTGTGTTTAAATTTGTTTCGGGCATAATAAAAGACATCTTACTGATGTCACAACATATTTGAAGCATATTAACTTAGGAAACCTGTATATGGCTCTTACGGATACCCGTTACGCTTATCACGCGTTCGGTTCGGTTTATGTAACAAGTTTACATAAATTAGCCGAAACGGGTCAAACCTTAACGGTTTTATCTCAAAATCCAGAATGTGAATAATAAACCCATATTAAACAAGTCTTCAAACTTGTCGGGTCTAAATCACATTCTATCCGGTCTTTGCTTAATCGTGCGTACGAACCGTATCTTTGAAACTAGCCGGTCTAAGCTTAAGCTTAATTAAAAGACCCGTTAGGATTCTAATAGGTTATTATAAAACCTTCGTTCCAGATTAGGAGGACCAGTAAAAGCTACGTGCATTTTGCTTATTGTCAATTATACTTTGCTCAGGTAAATACTTTTAACTTATTTTCCCTATACGGGCTTGAGTTACGGTATATAACATACCGCTTGATCGGGCATCAAATCTCCACCGTTAGGTGGGTAGTTGAATAATTTGATCGGCTCGTTTAAACAGTCTTGTTACTTAAAGCCTTTGGGGGGTTAATGACCGTGTCCCGGATATCATCGGCATCATTTTACGAAATGGCCACGACTTAAGCGCGGGGTGTAGGCGTACACCCGTCAGTGCACAAAAGAACATTGTGGTGTGTCTATTGATCTTTAACCCGGACAAGATCCGGGCTACTGAACGCACAAGGAACATGTAATTCGTTCACAAGATTATAATATTAAATAATTCTCCCAAGTTAAATAAAATGTTTATGCCATGTGCATCCAAACCAATTTTCAATCATTTTTCCAAAATGAGTCAGTTGAATGTATTTACCAGTATAAACTGACGTATTTTCCCAAAAAGATTAAATGCAGGTACTAAGCGTAATTGGCTGGGATTTCTCCTTAGCATCATTAGAAGTCTCGCAAGGTTAAGATGCCTGAAGTCTGTTGAACCATTAATATTATTTTATTTCGATCCATCTGTGGATAAACTTCCGAATATTGTGACACTTGATATTACAACATTAAATTCGGTTGTATCATATTTTTAAATTGCTTCCGCTGTGCATATTGATTATTGTGTTGTTTGACTATTATGTTGCCAACCACGTCACGATACTCCCCCACCGGGCCCACCGGTGACACGTGGAAATCGGGGTGTGACATATTGTTAGGAGGATTCTAGTTTACCTTGGGTCTTGGGTAAACACTAAAGCATCGGGATACTTGGGCTATCACTGCGTGGACTGCGACACTAAGCACGGCTGAAACTATTTTATTGTTTACACCGTGGATATGAGTTGTTTTAATCTATTATTCTATTATCAAACTTGTATACTCGCAAATACTTTTGTATTGATATTTTAATACATGTTGCAGGCTGATAGGATGCTTGGAATGCATGGAATTCAGCTAGGAGATGTTTAGAAACGTCGCCTAGTTAATATTAGTCTTTTGAATAATCTGAACAATTTATGATTTGGGTTTGTAATGTGATACCTGTGATGACAATGATAGACATTTGCATGAAATCAATTAATCTTTATTGAAACAATATTGTTATGGAATTCTCATGAGCAATCTGAACGCTTAGTGCTCGCACCCTGATGTTTCCGCCATCGGTTGGGGTGTGACATGCATAATTCAGCAAAATTCAGCATTGATAAGCTAAAATAACATGTAGAAATAGTGATTAACCATCCAGAAAAACTTGTAAAGTGTCGGGATTTAAACCATAACACAAAAGGTACTTCATACCTTATAAATTACACAATTTAGCACCTTAACGAACCGATAACCGAACAATTAACCGGACAATACCAAAACACCAAAAATGAACTAGAAGCATAGTTTTAATGATTTAAAGCTAGAATTTGCCATAAAACACATTAAAACATCTAAACACACTTTACACCCTTAACTTCCAACTTTGAGCATTTAACCCCCCCCCCCCCCCCTCATGTAACCGTCCCATAAGGGACCCACATCTCTCACCATGTTGACTAGAGTATTGTTTGGTCAAAGATGCCACGTCACTAGTGGTCATTATGCCACGTCACCTCCACTGCCTCTCCCCCCGATCCATTCCATATAGCCTAAGTTGTGATCTAGGTTTTGATATTTGGGAGACTTTTGATTACTTTTCTATTGGACGATTTCATCAAGCTTTCGACTTTAAAAGCTATCGATTTGAAAATCGTTTGATTTAGCCATGTGTTCTCGATAGCCATTTGTTTGCGCTTCTGTTCATGTCATATTATAAGTTTTACTTGCAATGCACCAGCTGTGAAAGAGTAGATGTCACATAAATAGAGATGTCTGTTTTTTTATCCGAAACCTAAATTCAAAGTCACCCGAACCCAAATTAGATAATACCCCAAAAAACTAAACCCGAAAAAGCTGAACCAGACCAACCCGAACCTTCCAAGGGGTGGTTATCGGGTCACTTTTCCTAGCAAAAAACCTGAACAACCCAACCCGAAAAAACCCGAACATATAATGTCTTTTTTTAATAGATGTATTTTGGTTTTGTGTCTCTAATATTTGGAACATTAAGTTTTAGTTTTGAGACTTTTGAACATTATAATATCATATTGTTAAATAATGTTTGAATTTTGATAATACTTTTTAGTAGCAATATAAATTATGATGATATTTTTGTAAAAAAAGAAAAACATTCTTTTCATTTTATATCTAAATCAAAAAACTGAACAACCCGACCCTACTTAACTCGAACCAGACTAATCCAAACTTTAAATAAATTGGTTATCGAATCACTTTTTTCCAGCAAAAAGAACCCGAACAACCCAACCTGAAAAATCTAAAACCCGAGACCCCCTACACAAGTTGATTAAGGTTGACTGAAATTTTATATGATGATAAATAATCAACGGCTCAAATAACTTTGAATTAATAAATTTCTTAGATTTAAAGAGCATTCAATGCACCTGCATTGACCGTTTACCTGCAGTCCCCATTTTACCAATTCTTGAAGTTTCCGATTACAATCCATCAGATCATCAAAGTCACAAATCTCATACTTTTCTCCGGTGTTACCAAAGCCCTCATCTTTATCCCCAAATCAATCATTTTAATTACACGAACCCCTTAATTAGCGCCGCTAATTATGCACCAATTTTGCCACAGTTCTTCGATTATGGTTTGATCTCTCACTATTCTCGTTTGATTTGTTCAGATTATGAGTTGCAAGCAAAACCCATTAACGTGATCTTGAAATACACGAGATTTGTGGATAAACCCTAGTTCACGTTTGTGGGTTTTGTGATTTGAGGTTATTAAAGCTTTCTTTTTTATGTTGGTTTTTCGGTTAATATGTTGGGTTGATTGCAGTTTTTGATGGTGTTTGGTTAGGTATAGTTGGGTTTGTTGGATTAGTGTTAAGAGTGTTAGATATTTAGATCTAGTATCTTTGCACACCAACTGTTTGTGAAAATGTCTAGGAGTGTTTTTGATAGAGCCATGGCTTCTTACAAGAAACCGCGAATTAGGGACGGTGCGGTTCGTAGGTTTCTTTCGGTAGTGTGTTTAACTCTGGCTGGGGTTCTTTTGTTGTTTTTTCTTGCTGGGATGAATTCGGGCGATTCTAACGATGAAATCGATAGAAGTAGTGAGTTTGGCGTTAACATTACGGGTTTGATTAAGAGTATTAAGCTTCCTAAACATAACCGTTTGTCGAAAATGTTGGAGAATAAGAACCAGTTGCCTCCGAGAAACATGGATTTGTATCCGAATCTAGCTAAAGACCGTATAATAATCGTTCTTTATGTTCACAATCGGCCACAGTATCTTAAACTAGTTGTGGATAGCCTTTCTCGTGTGTCGGGTATTGATGAAACGTTGTTGATCGTAAGTCACGATGGGTATTTTGAAGAAATGAACAAGATTGTTGAGGGGATTCGGTTTTGTCAAGTGAAACAAATATTCGCACCCTTTTCGCCTCATATATTTCCTGATAGTTTTCCCGGTGTATCCCCTAACGATTGCAAAGATAAAGATAGCGCGGTTGAGAAACACTGCGAAGGAACTACCGATCAGTATGGAAATCATCGGTCACCGAAGATTGTGTCGTTGAAACATCATTGGTGGTGGATGATGAACACGGTTTGGGACGGGTTAAAGGAGACAACGGGTCATACGGGTGATATTCTTTTTATAGAAGAAGATCATTTCATTTTTCCAAACGCGTATCATAATTTGAAGATGTTAACAGAGTTGAAACCCAAAAAGTGTCCCGATTGTTACGCTGCAAATCTCGCTCCAAGTAACGTCAAATCCCGAGGCGAAAACTGGGATGGCTTGATAGCGGAACGAATGGGTAACGTGGGCTACACGTTTAACCGAACGGTTTGGAGGAAAATACATAGAAAAGCTAAGGAGTTTTGTTTCTTCGATGATTATAACTGGGATATAACAATGTGGGTGACGGTTTATCCGTCGTTTGGTCGTCCGGTTTACTCTATCCGTGGATCTAGGGCTAGCGCGGTTCACTTTGGGAAATGCGGGTTGCACCAGGGTCAAGGGGAAAACACCGCTTGTGTGGACAACGGTGTGGTGAACATTGAAACCGAAGAGATTGATAAGGTAGTTAACATTAAACCCGAGTGGGGTGTACAAGTTATAAGCAATCAAGACGGGTATCAAGCGGGATTTCGAGGGTGGGGTGGGTGGGGAGATAAGAGAGATCATCAATTGTGTTTGGATTTTGCTAGTATGTACCATGTGAGGAGTAAAACATTTTGATATTTTGTTGTATGTAGTTAAAAACCGGACATCATTGATACATGTTAGATTTGTGGTTTCTTGAAATGGAATAAGGTTTTGGTTCCTTTTTTTTTCATAGGCCTAACATTGGGATGATTTAGATCCACATGTTATGCTTTTGCTCATGTTCTACTTTCTTGCTTTTGTAAAGAATACATTTTTTTTTTCTTTTTAGATTTGAAAATTTGGTAAGAGTGTTTTTTTTTCATGTATTTTTAGTATAATCCGCGTCCTAACTATAGCGTTGTCAAAGTTGCGAGTGATTTGATTAGAGGTGCACAAAATAACCGGTTAATTAACCGTAACAGGTTATTAACCGAAACCGGTTAATAACTGATTTAGGAATAACCGTTGGTTAGTAACCGGTTATAAGTATTTAGTATAGGAACCGGTTATTAACCGGTTTTTTAACCGATAGACCGGTTAACCGAATAAAAACCGAAAAATTCAAAAAAAGAAAAAAAAAGAAAAAAAGAAAAGAGAGAGACAAAATAACCAGTTAATAACCGAAAATAACCGGTTAATTAACAGAACTGGTTAAAGTAATTAACCGGAACAGTTAAAAAAATAACCGGTAAGCATTAACCGGTTAAAGTCAAAAAGACAAATTAACCGGTATAACCGGTTAACCGAACCGGTTATTAAAATTAACCGGTTTGTGCACCTCTAGATTTGATGGTGGAGGCAAGTACCTAACGCCATCTTCAACTTGAAGTCACCATATGTGACCCCGACTAATGTACAAGGTGTATTGAACGCCGACTTCAAAGAAAATCGAACGCTATAAGGAAAACGACCATCAACAAACCATCGGTTAGGCTTAAGTTGTTGAGAATGTACAATTTCGACCACCCTGAAGTCGGGCCGCATATAGTCACCTGAAGTTGAAGTTAGGGTTAGTTATCACATTATACTAGAACTACTAAGAGCAAAAAACCTATCAGATTTTCAAGCCCTTCTCAAAATTTACTAATTTGAAAAAAAAAAAGAATTGCTTTTTAACTTGATTCCTTCATGTTAGATTCTATTGCTTTTGCCCCACAAAATACAAATTTTCCTGAAACTATTACTTTCAAATTTCAGTGTTTATATAAAAATTATATAGTAATACATTAAAAATAGAAATCATGTTATATTACATCAAGTAATGGTTTTGACTGGTTGTGAGTAGAGGAAAGAGAAAATATATGAAAATGTTACTGTTTATCTGTAAATATATAGGAAACATTGTTCACCGCTTATAAATTTTTTAATATTTTAAAAATGGGTGTGAGTGAAAGAGAGAGAAAAGCTAATGATAAAGGTATAAAAAATATTACTTCATTGAAAAGAAGATAAACAAAGTAGCTGTTTTTAGTGTAATTATATGGATATGTATAAGGCTGCATGGTATGGGGTCCGCCCCCCCTCCGTTCCGGTGCGGCGCCGCAGCTCCCCCCATTTCCCCCCACCCCGTCGTCGTCCTGACCAGCTTCCAGAGGACGTTGAAGACGTCCCACTAGAGGACAAACCCCCCTCACACACATATATACATACAACATATACATATATTTTAGGCCATCCCCCATTTCCTTACCTCCATCCTCTTTACCCCATCCTCACACCCGATCTACGTGGCACCTACGTGACGGATCATCCTCAAAGGGAGGACCATCACCATACCGCATAGCCTAAGGAATCCATTGCGAATGCTCTTATTAGATATATACTACATGGTGACAACGATGCGACACAGTGCTACATCGACGTCTTAACAAAGAAAACGACGAAGACGGGATCATTTTACGTTGATCGTATGATCAACGGACATTAAATTCAAAATCTAAAACCAAGTTTTAAAATTTTAACTAGTAAAACGGCCCATAATGTAATGGTCTGGCGGTATAGTATTTGTTACTCGTAAAAATAATGACGTAATGATCTGGTGGTATAGTGTTTGTTAGCAGTTGCGGAGCTTGATCATAAGTTCCGGTGGGGAAGAAAGTCACGAGATTCAATTTATATATTGTATAAATATTTAGGCAAAATAATGGGGGAAGATCCTTTATAATTTTAAAATATTCAGACGAATAATCGAAAATTTACACTTCTAACCGAAACATTCGAAGGAGCGAATGCACCCTTGGGTTTCCACTAAGCTCCTCCCCTGTTTGTTAGAAAAACTAGAACTTAATGTATAATAATCATATTGTCAGCTATCATCAAGTCACCATCTTCTTACTATATTCGCATGCAAAAACTTTTGTTTTATGTACTTTCGAGATTCGATGTAGAGCCATTAAAATTTCCGTCAAATTACTGGTACCTTTTTTTCTTTTTCTTTTGGTGACGATGTGTGATTCGAACATCGTTTTATAAGCTTATAAGACCACCCGTAGTGTTAAACATGTTTAATAGTGTTAAACGGGCATGAGACGACACATTAACATAGGTATCATACACAGACAAAACCCGTTAAACTGAATGTATTATTTATTTGAACACGAACAAGAACACGTTTAATAAACAGGTTAAGTGACATTAGTCGCTTAACAATTTTATATATAACCTGTTTAGTAACAAGAATGACATGACCCAAGTGGAACTTTTAACACGGTTAACAAATACCAAGATAAATAAAAGTCACAAAAAAAATTATAATCCATAAAATCGGGGAACAATTCACAAAATATTTAAAACAAAAACCCATAAAATTCTTAAATAACCTACATAAAAAACACACAAACCATAAATATTATATACTTTTGATAAGCCAACTACAAACGTGACAGACTGTGAGATGTTTGCTAACCCATTTAATACGATTAGTTAAACGAGTTTAATTGGATCATAAACAGGTTAGACAAGTTGAATCTGTTTAGACACGATTCAGTCATGCCATAAACACATCAACCTGTTTATGGCCCCAACCTGTTTAACTCAAACTCAAACATGAACTTCATATCGTATCGTGTCATGTTGTGTTAACGGGTCGTGTGTGTCTCATGTAAAAAATAAATAATGACAAGCTATACAAATTAATTCGCATATAAAAGTCATAGAAACAAAAGCGGCAAGTACTCTAGCGATACCTCATTAACTTTCTCTAGGCTGTGTTCACGAGTTTAATAAACGAAAAAAGAGAAAAATTTACTTAAAGAGAAAAGAAAAGGGGTGAAAAGGAAATATTTATTATTATTTTTTTTTTGGAACAACACATATTTAATTAACTATCGTGTTCTCGAGTTCAAAGAAAACGAAAAGAAAAGTAAAGATTTTTTTAAAAATGATTTCTTTCCAAATCTCTCTAATTTAGAAGAATTTGGAATGAAAAAACAAACATAAACTTTTTCTTTCATTTCTCTCCCTTTCTTTTCTTAAAAAACCCGTGCAACACTACTTTTTCTGACATGCTTCCAAATCCCTTCTTATCTTTCGTTAAATAAAACTCAGGAACACAACATAGAAGTGGTCGTCGGATGAAGTCTTGTTCGTGACAAAATGTCATGCGCGACTGCGCGAGTCAAGGATTTTACCACACCAGACAGGGGCGGACCCAAGCCTACCTCAAGGTGGGCGGGCGCACCCCCGGGGAAAAAAAATTTAGTGTTAAGTTCCGCCCAAAATCCCGTCCGCACCCCTTGGAATTTTTCGTCCGCACCCCTTGGAATTTTCCGACCGCACCCCTTCGTTAAAAAGTGTTATCAATTTATATTTTAAGATTTTTTTTAGTAAACTCTTGTTTTTTTAAATACTACCTAAATTATATAACTTTTAATACCTAACTAACTAAACCCAAATACTTATTAGCTTTACCCACTTATAATTCCTAACTAACAAGCCCACTAAGTCTTAGCCCATTAACCAAACCCAACAATATTTCAAACTATAATAAAATAATTTAAGCCCAAAACCCTTAAAAATTCTCTCCCGCTCTCTCTCTCTCTCACTCTCTCTCTCTCTCGCGCGTCCCTGCACTGCCAGCGAACAACATCACCCAGCGACAACAGTCTAGCAGCCGGTGACCACCGTAATCAGCCACCATACCACCGCCGTTCGACACCAAATCCAACCGGAATCCGAACACGGGTAAGTTTCTTTGTTATTTTAATGATTTTGGTTGATATTATAGGAGAAAAAAGGTAATAAAGTTGTTAAATAGGTTTGAAATTTTGTGTGTTTTGACGTTGTTTATGGTTGTTTAGATGATTTTTAGGGTGATCACAACTTACATTATTATTTCTAGGGCTTAAATAGTTGGAAATTAAAATTGAAACATTATCTTATGGAGCGATTAACTTATATTATATAGAGAAAGACTTGCTTAAAAAAGTAGCTTTATATGATGTTTTGGATAGATTTTAAAAAATGAAAACCCATAGGGCGACGTTTTAATTATGTTTGTAACAAGGTTTGACATGTTTTTGATGATTATATAAAATTAGTTTAATGTTCTTTTGTTTTACATGACCCGGCCCGACCCGAACTGACCCGATACGAACCGATTTTTTTACTTATGTACCTAGGGGCCTAAAATTTTTAAAAATGTTCCGCACCCCCATTGAAAAATTCTTAGGTCCGCCACTGACACCAGACCTTCGAGCGGTGAATTTTCTCTAGAATTGATGATGGGAAGGGCCACCTAACAGTGTCTGCAATCACAAGCATCAATAACTATTTGTTTGATTGAGTTACAATATTGAATTGATTGGACCAAAATCCCACACACCCCAGCAGCTATCAATTCCGCTAAATCCAGTAAACAAAACAATATTAAACAAACAAAGGTCGGTATAGCTAATCCCAAACACTGAATACCAAACCCCCTTGGTATTCAGTGTTTCCTCTTCAATCTTGCACCAAAAATTCATGGGTTTTGAGCAAATTTTCTAAAGAATATCAACCCTTATCTTCATTTATTCTAAAAGAGCTAAAGTTGCTACCTTTACTGCAAAAAGAATCGAATCTTGAGGTGATGAATTCTTGTTTTCTTCAGCTTTATTCCTTGAATTTCATATATACTGTTTGAGGTTTTAATCTTTTTAACATGTTCTTGAATTATTAGGTTAAAAGTTTGAAGCTTTATGTAATTCCCATCTTTGATTCCATTCAAAGAATCTTGAATTTCATATATACTGTTTGAAATTTCAATCTTTTAACATGTTTCTTGAATCATTAGGTTAAAAGATTGAAACTTTATTAATACCCATCGTTTGATTTGATTCATAGGATCTTGATTTTCTTGTTTGAGCCCTAATTGTGCCAAAATGTCATCAAAATCAACCAGTAGAACCCACTGCTCAAAGAGCAGTTCTTCGCGGTTAAAACGCGATGCCCGTGTGATTTCACAAACCCCAATTGATGCTAAACTTCATGTCGATTTCGAAGAATCCGAACGCCAGTTTGATTACTCAACTTCTATAGATGTTAATGCATCAACTTCAACCAGCAATGTTCCATCATCAACTGTTTCAGCTTATTTACAAAAACTCCAAAGGGGTGGTCAAATTCAACCCTTCGGTTGCGTAATTGCCATTGATGATCAAACCTTAAGTGTACTAGCTTACAGCGAAAACGCCTTAGAGATGCTCGATCTCGCTCCGCACGCGGTTCCGAGTATCGAACAGCAAGAAGTTTTAACATTCGGGACGGATGTCCGAACGCTTTTTAGATCATCAAGTGCAGCTGCTCTTCAAAAAGCTGCTAACTTCCCTGAGGTTAATCTGTTAAACCCTATTTTAGTTCATTGTAGGACGTCCGGTAAACCGTTCTATGCTATCTTGCATAGAGATGAGGTCGGTTTGATTATCGATTTAGAGCCTGTGAATCCCGCTGAAGTACCCGTGACAGCTGCGGGTGCTTTGAAATCATATAAGCTCGCTGCGAAAGCGATTTCGAGGTTACAGTCGTTGCAGAGTGGGAATATATCGCGGTTGTGTGATGTGTTGGTTAAGGAAGTGAGTGAGATAACGGGGTATGATCGCGTTATGGTGTATAAGTTTCACGAAGATGAGCACGGTGAGGTTATTGCTGAGTGTCGGAAGCCGGATCTTGAGCCGTATCTCGGGTTGCATTATCCCGCTACCGATATACCTCAAGCTTCCAGATCGCTTTTTATGAAGAATAAGGTTAGAGTGATTTGTGACTGTTTGGCTCAGCCGGTGAAGATGATCCAAACCGAGAGTTTATCTCAGCCGTTGAATCTTTCAGGGTCCGCGTTAAGAGCGCCACACGGGTGTCATTCGCAGTACATGGCGAATATGGGGTCGATTGCGTCGCTTGTAATGTCGGTAACCATCAACGATGGTGATGAAGACTATTACGATAACGAAGACGGTAATGAGTCACAGAGCGGGATTAATCTTCAAGAAACGCAAAAGGGGAAAAGATTGTGGGGTTTGGTTGTTTGTCATCATTCAAGTGCTCGATTCGTATCGTTTCCGTTACGTTACGCGTGTGAGTTTTTGATCCAGGTTTTCGGTGTTCAGATAAACAAGGAAGTTGAGTTGACTAGTCAACAACGAGAAAAGCATATCTTGAAAACGCAAACTGTTCTTTGCGATATGCTTTTACGAGACGCACCGACAGGGATTATGACACAAACGCCGAACGTAATGGACCTTGTTACGTGTGACGGTGCGGCTCTTTATTACAAAAACAAGTTTTGGTTACTCGGAATTACACCAACCGAATCACAAGTTAAAGATATCGCAAATTGGTTGCTAGAAGAACATGTCGGAAGTACGGGTTTAAGCACGGATAGTTTAATGGATGCAGGATATCCGAACGCGTTGATTCTCGGGAAAGCCGTTTGCGGAATGGCGGCCGTTAAGATAACGTCGAAAGACTTCCTGTTTTGGTTCCGGTCACACGCGGCGAAAGAAGTGAAATGGGGCGGGACGAAACACGACCCGGATGATAAAGACGATGGAAGAAAAATGCATCCGAGATCGTCCTTTAAAGCGTTTTTGGAAGTGGTGAAAAACCGGAGTTTACCATGGGAAGATGTGGAGATGGATGCTATCCATTCGTTACAGTTGATATTACGAGGGTCTTTGCAAGATGATGACGAGGCGGGTGGTGATGATGTGGTGGGTGATGACGATGAAAGTAATGATAAGAAGATAGTGAGAGTTCCGGATGTTGATATGAGCATACAACGCGTTGATGAGTTGCGGGTTGTGGCTAATGAAATGGTTCGGTTGATTGAAACTGCTTCGGTCCCGGTATTTGCGGTTGATGGAAATGGAAATATTAGTGGTTGGAATGATAAAATAGCCGAAATTACCGGGTTGCCATTGGATCAAGCCGTTGGTGTCTCATTACTTAATCTGGTTGTTGATGATTCGGTTGATGAAGTCAAAGCTATGCTTTCGTCTGCTCTACAAGGTACTTTCTTTATGTTGTTTTTGTACTTATCTAAAGGGTAAATCGCATTCTACGCCCTTTAAGTTTCAGCAAAATTTCAGGCGCTGTCCTTTAATTAATGAAATTACAACAGCTGTCCTTTATGTTTTAATTTCTTTACAGCAGATGTCCTTTATTTTTGTAATCTTTTTAGGGAGAAAGGATACCGCCTGTAAAGAAATTAAAACATAAAGGACATCCGCTGTAATTTCGTTAGTTAAAGGACGATGCCTGAAATTTTGCTGAAACTTAAAGGACGTAAAATGCAATTTACCCTTATCTAAAACACCGTTATGTGATATTGAATAATCAGATGTAATAAAACGAAAAGAACGGGAAGTTGACGTAGGTTTTTTAATGGCAGGAATTGAAGAGAAAAACGTTGAAATCAACTTTAAATGTTTCGGTAGTCAAGAAAACGATCACATTACCCTTGTTACAAACGCGTGTTGTAGCCGTGATCTAAAGCAAACAATCGTAGGGGTATGCTTCGTCGGACAAGATCTAACCGCTCAAAAGATGATCACTGAAAAGTACACAAAAGCGAAAGGTGATTTCACTAGCTTTGTCCGTAGCCCGTGCGCGCTTATTCCCCCGATCTTCATGATGGATGAATACGGTAAATGCTTAGAATGGAACGATGCAATGGTAAAGTTAACCGGTTTTCCAAGGGAAGAGGCGAATAATAAAATGCTTTTAGGTGAAGTTTTTACTGACGGTAATTTCGGTTGTCGGGTCAAAAGCGATATGTTGACCCGTCTCCGAATATTACTAAACGAAGTGATTTCCGGGTTGGATGCGGATAAATTAATGTTCGGGTTTTTTGACCAGAACAGTAAATACGTCGAAGGGTTACTTTCCGCTAACAAAAGGGTAAACGGAGATGGAAAAATTACGGGTGTTTTGTGTTTTATACATGTAACTAGCCCCGAGCTTCAACACGCGATGTTGGTGCAAAGAATGTCTGAACAGGCGGCTTTAAATAGTCTTACGAAAGTGTCGTATTTGAAACATGAACTTAAAAATGGTTTAAATGGGATTAAGTTCATCGATGATTTAATGGAATCAGAGTTGTGTGGAGAACAGCGACGTATTTTGCGTAATAGTTGCTTTTGTCGTGAGCAGTTAGCACAAATTGTTGATGATTCGGATATAGAAAGCATCGAACAATGGTATGGTTTTTAACCGAACTTATGAAATCTTTTTTTTTTTAATTTCATTTAGTGCGTTTTGAAATTTATTATTTGATTACTGCGGTTTCTGGTTGTAAGCTAAACCCTAAACTAGAAACCACAGTAATCAATTTGTATCATCTGATTATTAACTGATCAAATAATCAGTTTTCGATAACTTTTTTTACGGTTTACTGTTCCACAAATTATCTTATTTTGTCATTTTTATCTTTTAACTATTAAATTTGGTTTATACTATAAAAACCAATATAGTTTCTTATTTTTTACGTAAATTTTTTTCGACCTAACTTTGGTACATGAAATTCTCTCAACTTGTAAAAAGTATATGAAAAGTCTGTAAACAACCTTTTTATTTATCAAAATCCCTAAAATTGTCTAAAGTTATGAAACAAAATTAAATCAACAACTTGTCAACTCTTATAATTGGTAAAAGAACATGGTATATTATTTTTGGTAATGTTTTCTTTTTCTTTTCTGAAAAAAATGTTATATGTAACTTTATATATATTTTTTTATTTTTTATTTTTTTGGAAAGAACTTTATAAAATTTTGACCAATTTAAGAGTTCACATCACTATTTCTAAAAAAACCAAAATTCATAAGTACATGCATTATAGACAAGTTTAGGGACTACTGTATAATATACAAAAAAATTAGTGTAGTGACTTTTTGCATTCAGAATCTTATTATCCGATACATCGTTTCAGTTATACTGAAGTGAAGTGCGTGGAGTTTAAACTCGGGGAGTGTTTAGACGTGGTTTTGAACCAGGTCAAGAGTTTGAGCCGTGAGCGGAAAGTGGAGGTCGTCTTTGATGCGTCCGAACAAGTTTCATCCTTATCCGTATACGGTGACAATTTGAGGGTTCAACAAGTACTTTCAGATTTCTTATCTAATGCGCTCTTTTTCACTCAAGATTTTGAAGGATCTTCGGTTTCGTTTCGTGTAACTCACAAAATGGAACACATTGGGGCAAAAATACAAGTCGCGCATCTTGAATTCAGGTCATTATTCTCATTTTTACTTTTACTATTCAACTTAACAGAATTAATCTCTGCCGGTTTTGAGAAACTCTCGTTGAACGTTAACTACTTTTTTGGAAAACGACAAACCAAACCATCTGTGTTGGTCGGACGGACCATAATTGTTCGGTTTGGCGGTCTAAATAGTTTAAATTTTTTTTTTAGAGTAAGATGTCATTTTCGTCCTTGAGGTTTGGCCAGTTTTGCGACAATCGTCCAAAGGTTTGTTTTTCCGCCATCTGGATCCAAAAGGTTTGAAATCTTGCCATTTTCGTCCAGCTCGCTAACTCCATCTATTTTTCTCCGTTAAGTTAGGGGTATTTCCGTCTTTTTTGTTAATTTAAAGGGCAATTCGGTCTTTTCCAGGAGTATTCGGTCTCTTTACATACAGTGAAAAAGACCAAATTGCCCTTTAAGTTAGCGAAAAGACAGAAATACCCCTAACTTAACAGAGAAAAATGGATGGAGTTAACTAGCCGGATGAAAATGGCAAGATTCTAAACCTTTTGGATCCAGATGCGAAAAAACAAACCTTTGGACGAAAGTCGCAAAACTGGCCAAACCTCAAGGACGAATATGGCATTTTACTCTTTTTTTATTAATAATTTTGTTAGTCTATATTAATATTTTTTTAAATGAAAAATAAGTTATATTTAAAAATTTTACAGGATATAATAATAGTGGTTAAACCACCGGTTCCATACGTTTAACGATGGCAATTTAACATTAAACTAAATTAGTCGAATGTATAACGACGGCAATTTAACATTAAAGTGGGTTGTGAAATGACAGAATTACCCATCCGTCACCGGGGATGCCGGAGAAGTTAATACAGGATATGTTTCACAGTAACAGAAGTGTCTCAAGAGAAGGTCTTGGACTTTATTTAAGTCAAAGATTGGTCAAGATTATGAATGGAAGTGTACAGTATCTAAGGGAGGCTGAGAGAGCTTCTTTCATTGTTCTCATTGAGTTTCCGGTTTCGCCCCTGTTGACTTCCGACAATAAACGATCAAAAAGAATATGACGCAATGGGAATGTTTCGTTGATCTACGGCGTGTGTGTATTCTCCTTCGTTTTTGTACAGGAAAAGCGAGGTTGTGAAGGTTTTAAACCATCAAATCTGTATGAATCTGATTGTACTAGCATTATAGTTTTATAATATACGTTAATCTTGTAACGTGTATCGTCCACTTTTATTGATGTCGAAACATTAAAGTCGTCGTTATAAACTCATCAAATATACCATCTTGTAAAATTTTTATCAACTCTTAACCGGTATAAATGAAACTTGAACATATGAACCGGTGAATGGTGTATGCACTCGACGTGTTGGATGAATGCCTCTTACGAACCCCATCTCATGGTCTTGTTTAACCAAAATGCCATTGAAGGATACTTGATTATATGAATCGGTTGTATGAACGAAAGGTTCATATTTTTGTAACAGAAGCGGACAAGCGGTGGTGTATCCATGAATTTTCGTTACGGGGGACAAAAACTGGGTCTGGGTAAAAACATGGACCGGGTCATATAGGGCCCAAAATCTGAATTGGGTCAAAAACTGGATTGAGTAAAAGACATCAATAATAACCAACAAGGGACATCAGAACAAAGTTTACAACATATATTATCAACCCAGACTTTTTTAACAGTTTCTAACATACAAATGCACCCTCATTCATGGCCAGCTCCTATGAAGCTATGAGCCGGCGATTTCCTTAACCCGATTTCGTTTATCATATTCCGCACATTCTCCGCCTCTTCCCACCTACCAACTGCAGCGTAAATATTTCCCATTAAAATATAATTCCCGGTATTCTCGGGTTCTAACTCGAACAACCACTTTGCCGCTATTTCTCCCAATTCCACATTCTCATGAACCACACAAGCCGCTAACAATGCCCCCCAAACGGTATGATTAGGCGCAAATGGCATTGTGGTAATTAACTCATACGCCTCGTGAACCCTCCCGGCTCGACCCAGAAGGTCAATAATACAAGTGTAATGAGACGCGCGTGGGTTAACTTTACCCTCTTTTAACATGAACTGAAATAAGCCCAAACCCTCATCCACTAAACCCGAATGGCTACACGCATGTAACGCAGACGTAAACGTGACTTCATTCGGTTGCACCCCGGTTTGAACCATTTGGTTAAAAAGTGAAAGTGCGGTCGCACCGTCCCCGTGTTTCCCGTAACCCGATATGATCACACTCCACAGTATAATATCTCTTTCTTTTGTTTCAACCTCGTTAAACGTCATGTAAGCTTGTTCCAAAGCTCCACATTTCGAGTATATATCGATTAAACCAGTTGCTAAATCGCCTTTTGATAAAAACCCTGATCTTGTTAGATAACCGTGAATACTAGTTACTTGTTTAAGATCTGTGGTAATCGCATACGCAGGTAACACACACTTTAGCGTTGCTTGGTTTGGTAAAACACCTTTTCGCCTCATTTCGTTGAATAATAATATTGCTTCTGTGCCGAGCCCGTTTTCAGTGGTTCCGGAAAGAATTGCATTCCATGGGGCGGTTTTTACTTTTGACGTTTTGTTAAACACACGAAAGCTATAACTAACAGACGCACATTTAGCGTACATGTCAATCAATCCAGTCTCTACATTTACATCAGAATTGAGATTATTCTTCATCGCGAACCCATGAAACGTTTTACCTTCACGCAAATACTTTAAGTCCGCACAAGCTGAAAGAAATGAAGCGAGGGTTAACGCGTTAGGTTTTACGCCTTCAAGCAACATTAACGGACAAAGTGAAATCGCGCTTTTTGTGTCGTTATTTACAATGTAACCGTTTACCATTGAAGTCCATGTCACTACATCTCTCTGACTGGTTTCATCGAAAATAACGCGCGCGTCATCCATTTGACTGCATTTTACATACATATCCACCAAAGCATTCCGAACAAACAAATTTTCATCCAAACCGTTATTTCTCACCAAATCGTGAACCTCTTTTCCCACATCCAACCGTTTCAAATACGCACACGCAGGGAGCACTGAAACAACAGTCGCGTTATCAATCTCCGCCTTTTCATCAACCATTTTCTTGAAAACCATCAACGACTCGTTAGGATACCCGTTTTTAAAATACCCACTAATCAAAGCGTTCCAAGAAACCACGCCCTTGTCCCGCATCTCATCAAACACTCGTTTCGCACTATCATTCTCACCAAAACTCATGTACATCGACAACAACGAATTACCCACAAACGTATTCGAATCAACACCACCGCTTATAACCAAGCCATGAACCGACAAACCAAACCGATACATTTCCAGTTCAGCACAAGCTTTAACAACAAAAGGGTACGTAAGCCTATCCGGCTTCGGGTTTCCTGACTCAACCATTTCCACAAACACCTGGAGTGCATTATACGGCAACCCCTTCTCAACATACACCTTTATCATACTGTTGTATGCACGCTTAGTTCTTTGACGCAATTCATCGAACAGTTGGCGTGCATACGGAATGTGGCCAGATAACGCGTACCCAGATGCCAGAAGTGCAGGGATGAAGCGTGATTCGTATGGTGACAGGAGGCCTGATACGATGAGATTGGCATGGAGTTTTGTGATGCTTGTGAGGGATTTTTTGGCGGCAAAAGTGTATAAAAGTGACTCGATTTGAACGACTGTTGTGCGGGTGAATAAGTGGGTGATGTTTAAAAGTGTGTTTGGTGTGCCATTCATTGAGATAATGAGGAAGGTGTAGACTGTAGAGACTTATGATGAGTTTTGGGATTGACTACCGGAAATGTTACCGGCGACGAACGACGCAATGGAGCTCCGAGAAGAAACGAGTAATTAGGGACAGACTGAAAAGTAAGGGTATGTTTGGTATGGGGTAATGGAATGGACGAAGGAATGGAATAGACGATGTAATGGAATGAACGAGTGAATGCAATGGATCATTACCATTCCATGTCTTGTTTGGTTACCGTGTGAATGGAATGAGTTATTATTGTGTATTGTTCGGTAGGCAAGAAAAACGAAGTAATAAAATCAGCGGTGAGTGGTGGTGGTGGTCGGTGGTAGTGATTGTGGGTGGTTATTGGTGGCGGTGGTGGTTGTCGGCGGCGGCGATGGGTGGTGGTGGTGGCGGCGAGTGGCGGTGCGGCGGCGACGGCGGGTGGTGGTGGTGGCAAGGTGGTCATTGGTGGTGGGTGGCAGCAGAGGTGGCGGTTGGTGGCGGCGACGACGGTTGGTGGTGGCGTCGACGATGGTGGTGGGCGGCGGCGACGAGTGTCGTTAGTGGTTGGTCGCAGCTGTGGGTGATAACGGTGGCGAGTGGGTGGCGGCGGCGGCGGTGACTGTCGGGGTGAGGTGGTGGCGGGTGGCGGCGATGGTGGGTGGTGGTGGGTTGTGGCGAAGGTGGTGGGTTGTGGTGTTGTTGATGAATGGTGCAAGAGGGGATGGAATGGAAAAAAAACATGGGGGGTGGAAGAAATGATTTTGAGGGAATGGAATGCATTTTGGAATGAGTGATTCCATTCCATTGACCAACCAAACACCCTTTTCTTCATTCTCTTGTAATCATCCATTCCATTCCACCTCTCATTCATGCATACCAAACACTACCTAAGATAGATATCTAAACATGTTTTTTAATCATTCAAAAACCATAAAAACAACCTTTTACGTTTTCATCAAATTACAACTAGGGTTCTTTAACTAAAAATATTACAGGATCTGTCATTTATGTTACTGGTTTTTAACACGTTATGTCCTTTAGACCTAACCTAATTAAGTTTTTTTTTTGTTAAGTCTTACTACGTGCCTCTCGCATAAGGACAACATGGTCTTTTCATCTCAATTTTATATTAAAAAACGAAATAAATAAATCTCTTTTATCTCCTCCATTTTTTCAAACCAATAAATAAATAACAAACAATATTTTGGAATTAATCTTTGTTTTTTTATCAAACCAATCAAAAGAACTGACTAAGATGATGTTGGAGGTTTACCATAAATTTCATCGATGTCGTTTTGTTCTAGTGCTTGTCGTATGTAGAAGGCACCCATTGCAGGGTTTGATCCACGTTCCTATTTTATGTAGGGTTTTTTTTTTATCGAAATTTTGAGAGACATAGACAATAGCTAATTAGCTATGGTTTTTGAGATGAATATGAACAATCAGATGTTATCAGATGCAAGGGGGAAATTGAAATTCATGTTAAATTGAGATGAAAAGACCATGTTGCCCTCATCTGAGAGTCACATGGTAAGACTTATCTAAAAAACTTAACTAGGTTAGGGCTAAAGGACATAACATGCCAAAAACTGGTAATATAAAGGACAGAGCCTGTAATTTCTTTAGTTAAAGGATATCTGATGGAGGGTGTGAAACCCGAGTGTTAACGTGCTTATCTTGTGTGAATTATTATCGTTTACGTGATTATATACTTTGAATATGTTCACTACGAGTTTTCGTGAATTTACAGGTTAATCATGCAATTCGGTGAAGTTAGAGTGGTTACGAGCGGTGTGGAAGGTTACGGCTGATTGGTGCACAAATATAAAACAAACAGAGAATTGGTAACGTAACCTACGGCAATACACCGTAGGCTACGGTGCATTTAACTTTGGGCCGACAACAATTAATTGGTTTGGAGTGAAGGGGTACGCACATGGGCTTGGGACTTGAGTAGTCAACAACCCATCATTACATCTATTGACGGCAGTTTGGACTTTAGTCAAGATCACATTACTTTGGTGGCAATATCACGAGAGATAGTGGGCCACATATCCACGTGAGGTGGCAACATCAAAAACAATGAACATCACATCTCACAAGACCAAGAGGTGCACTAGGGCTTTTGGTGGCACATGCTTTACGAGGATTGGGTCATCAACATGCAACATCACGAAAATGCTTTTGTTTTTTGGGGGTTTCTTTTGGCAGCTAGCAACAATTAAAAGGAGGCTAGTATTGTTTTAATAAAACATAAAATCATCATCAGATAATTATGGAGTGAGAGGACTTTTGGGGGCCGACATGATCAGTCTTAATTCTTGAGGGCACAAGAGTCAAAAAGAAAAAGAAGAGGCAGCCTACTCATGTGAAAGACACACTTGTTTTGTGGGGTTTTGACTTTGAAAAGAAAATCATCACATCTTAGAAAAAAAAAAAAAAAACGGCACAAGGGACGACGGTTACAAAAAGAAAAAAAAAACACACAGTCTGATAGGAGACAGTAACAGCCGGTACGAGGATTCTTTTTTGGGCTCTCAATCATTGCTCCATCATAATGAATCCTCTACTAACATCCAAATCATCATGCATTCAATCTCATCTCAAACCTTTGAAGATCGAACGAGTACCATGAGCGGCTAGTCTCGGTGGTTTCACCCCGGTGTAGATGTTGTAAGATTTATAGGGTTTATACATTTGTATTTTAATTTGGTTTTGTGACAAATTGTTTAGTATTTGAAACCTTTGATAATTGTCTTGCATTTGTTTCGAATTCGTAAATTGTCGAACGATGTTAAAAGTTATGACTTTGCGAAATGGTTATGTGCAATTATGCCTTATCTTAGGTTAGGATTTACATGTCCGAGGTAACGAAGTGCATTACGGTCCGTTGTCTATGACGTTGATAGCAATTGGCACCTAAGCTTCGTGATAGTAATCCGTTAATCACTATATGCAATTGAATCAAGTTAAAACATGTAGGAACCCTAGGTCTTACAATTATCGAACCGGGTGTGATCCGTTTTCCCAATTCTTGTTTTCAATTTAGTAATTTAGTTTTGCAATCTTAGTTAGTAAGTAATTGATTTAGATAAAAACCAAATATCGGTTCACTCCGATTCATTTTCCAACCAAATAAATTTATAAAAATTAGCAAACTTCATAATCACATTGTATATTTTTGTAAATAGTCTAACTAATCGAACGGGTCGTGCGATACTGACCACATGCTCTTCGTGGATACGATACCCGACTTACCCTAACTACCTAGGTTAATTGGGTTTTTGACTGATCGGGACGATACGGTCACGTCAAAATGGCGCCGCTGCCGGGGAGCTAGTGCGCTTAGTATTTCATTGCTTGTTCGATTTTAGTTTAGTTTATTTTCTTTCCTTTTTCTTGTATATTTCTGATTTTACTTCGGGTGGTCGAGCTTGTTTGTGCAGGTACATGTTTTGCAGGTACCGTCTTTCAATATGAATTGGGTAGATGATGATCCGTGCGAGTGTTGCGGAAGCGGAGAGCATTATTTAAAGGATTGCTCTGTTTTCTACGAAAAAGTTCAAGCCAACAAGGAACGGGAAGACTACCTGTAACAACCTCAAAATTTCTTGAATTTAAGACTAATTTTATATATTTTTATCCAAAAGATATTAATTACATTAAGTTTCATAAGTCAAGTTCACAAGTATCATAAACCTTAATCAACTAATGACTAAGTTGGAACATTCAAAAGTTATTTAAGAAATTGTTTACAACCCATGAACAAAGTTTAAGTAAGATTAAAAACATAGCGGAAGCTTCAAAAGACGTGTTCGGTTCTTCGACATTGCTTGACCACCATCCGTAAGGTCCACCTTGACACCTAGGGTCAAAACATTTAAAACATTAGTTTTAACCTTGGTATATAAGACATAAACATATTATCCAACATCAATTTAAAAAAAATTAAAGTTTTTCTGATTACACCGTAACTTACGGTGTCACCGTAAGTTACGGTGAGTCCTGGAAACATTTGATCCACCGTAAAACAGGGGCGAACCACCGTAACTTCTTGACATCTACCGTAAATTACGGTACTACCGTAATTTACGGTAGTTCCTGGAGATTTATGTTTTTTGTTTGATTTGTTCATTACACTAAAACCCAACTCACGGATTTCAGTTTTCTAGGATACCAATACATTGAAATGTCGTACCTTTAATATGTTATATAATATCCAATATCAAAGATCAATCCATCATAATCCGGAGCATTAACCATGCCTTACTTGATTATTCGACCCGTTTGGCTCGTCTACGGAATTCCTTCCTTATGACGACTACCAACGAGTTCTAACCAACTTTTTACCAATTATTCAATATAGCGACATCACCGCTTTAATTCATAGCAACCTTTTATTCTAAATTTCAACTATGCATATTACAATTATCAAAATTTACTTAATGTAACGGGTCAAGTTACATACCTTAGTGTACGCCCTTCAACCGCAAATCACCACCGGCTTGTCCACTCGACGTTCTGGTATCCTTTCCTATAGAGTTCAATTCAAGACATGTTTAGAACTCTTGGTTTCACATACATAACGCACACTTTGTCATACATCATAGTTATGCGTTTTTAACTTAACAATTCAGTTTCAAGCCTTCTTTTAGGCATTTCAACAAACACTATAAAGGCAGAATTTTTATATCCTTTGTATTCAAGTTCATAGTTTGCTAATTAGCTAACTTAACATCAATAAAGCCCTCATATAGCATTTTAATCGTCATACCTTTCTAAAATCACTTTCTATAATCAAATTACACTAGGATAATCATTCTAAACCCTAATGTTCATCATTATCTTGTAAAACCCACAACCCACCTTCAAGGTGTTCATGGAATTTTCCTGAATTTGAGCATGATTTCACATGTAGTTGTCTAGGTTTCACTCCTAGACACTATATCATCCCTAATCTAACCACATAACTCACATGCAACATCTAATTTCAGATTTTCCAAAATCATGAGATTTTCAAGTTTAGAGATTTCATCAGATTTTACATACCTTTTAATCCTCTTGCGATGAGGATCACGATTCTAGGCTCGGATTTCGTTTTGGACCAGATTTGCACATCCAATTTGAGAGTTTTAGTGAATTTAGGGTTTGAAGCTTAGGGGGTGTCGACCTGGTCTTTCTTCTGATCGACCACACCCTTCTTTTGGGGGTGTTTGGTTTATTTTCATTTGTTTTACAAATTAAGTTCCAATTTTGACAACTTAGGCCCCTCAACTTTGTTCTACTTATTGTTTAATAGCTTTTAACCCCTTCATAAGCTATTTCTAATCTAATAACTAACTAGGTTGAAAATTTCTAGTTAGTAATTTCTCGTTTATTTATACTTTATAATTCTAATATAAAGTTTTATATTTTTCGGGGTGTTACAAGTCCACCCCCCTTAAAAAGGGTTTCGTCCCCGAAACCGAAGTACGTACCAAATAATGTCGGGTAAAGACGTCGCATCTCCTCTTCGGACTCCCACGTGGTGTCCGAACCTTTCCTATGCTCCCATTTGACTTTGACTTGATCAATTTGTTTATTTTGTAAATGCTTGACCTTTCGGTCTAAAATCTCCACCGGTCTCACCGCATAATTCAGACTATTATCCACTTCGATATCGTCGTAATGGATATAGGCCGTTTCGTCTGCTTGGCATTTTCTTAATTGTGACACGTGAAATGTGCCATGAATCCCACTTAGTTCCTCCGGTAGCTCAAGGCGGTAAGCTACCTTGCCAACTCTTCCGATAATTTTAAATGGTCCAATAAACCTCGGGCTTAATTTCCCCCTTTTTCTGAATCTAATAACGCCCTTCCATGGGGAAACTTTTAGCATGACCATGTCACCAACCTGGAATTCGATTGGCCTATTCCTTTTATCAGCATACGCCTTTTGCCTGTCTTGAGCTGTTTTCAAGTGTGCCCGAACTATATCGATCTTTTCGTTCGTGGCTCGTACTATATCTTGATGAGCGAGTTCACGCGGACCCACTTCACCCCAACATACCGGGGTTTGACACTTCCTACCATAAAGCATTTCGTACGGTGCCATCTTAATACTAGATTGGTAGCTGTTATTATATGAAAACTCGACTAACGGTAGGTGAACATCCCAACTTCCTCCAAAGTCGATTATACATGCCCGTAGCATATCCCCCAATGTTTGTATCGTTCTTTCACTCTGTCCATCCGTTTGAGGATGGTACGCAGTGCTAATGAACAATTTGGTTCCCATTTGCTCTTGGAAATCTCACCAGAAATTTGAAGTGAACCGGGTATCCCTATCAGACACGATGGATATCGGCACCCCATGACGTGCTATTATTTCATTAGTGTAAACTTCTGACATCTTTTCTGACGTATAAGTCTCACGAATCGGAATGAAGTGAGCACTTTTCGTCAATCTATCCACCACTACCCAAATGGCATCGAAACCACGACTCGTCTTAGGCAACTTGGTTAATAGGTCCATTGTAATATGTTCCCATTTCCAAACCGGAATTTCTAACGGTTGGAGTTTGCCATATGGTTTCTGGTGCTCCGCCTTGACTTGTAAACATGTCAAGCATTTTTCCACATACTTCGCCACATCCCTCTTCATTCCGGGCCACCAATAATTTTGTTTCAAATCATTGTACATCTTGGTCGCACCCGGATGAATTGAATAACGGGATTTATGAGCTTCATTAAGTAGAAGCGCCTTCACTCCACAAGTATGTGGAACCCATATCCTTCCGGATCGAGTCTTCAACACGTGATTCCCATAAGACAAATCTTTCAATTGACCGATTATTCTTTCTTTCTTCCAATTCTCTTCTTTTACTGCTTCTAACTGCGCCTCCCGAATACGTTCGAGTATACCCGAGGTCACCACGAGTTGCATCGACCTTACTCGTATTGGGACATAATCCGCTTTTCTGCTCAGAGCATCCGCTACCACATTTGCCTTTCCGGGGTGGTAATGTATTTCACAGTCGAAATCTTTCACCGTTTCTAGCCATCGCCTTTGTCGCATATTTAACTCCTTCTGATCGAAGAAGTATTTCAAGCTCTTGTGGTCGGTGAATATGGTGCACTTTACCCCGTATAAGTAATGCCTCCATATTTTTAACGCAAATACCACCGCAGCCAACTCGAGATCGTGCGTGGGGTATTTCTTCTCGTGGATCTTCAATTGCCTTGAGGCATAAGCTATAACCTTGCCCCGTTGCATCAAAATGCATCCGAGCCCTGATAGTGAAGCATCCGAATATACCACCATGTCTTCGACTCCGTTCGGCAATGTCAGTACCGGAGCTTGAGTTAACTTCTCTTTTAGTGTTTGAAACGCCCTTTCTTGATCTACACCCCAAATGAACTTTTCCTTCTTCCGGGTTAGCTTTGTCAGCGGTGACGCAATCTTGGAGAAATATTGAATGAATCTCCTAAAATATCCTGCGAGTCCCAAAAAGCTTCTAATTTCTGAAGGGTTCTTCGGGGGATTCCATTTTGACACAGCCTCTATCTTTGACGGATCCACCAAAACTCCGTCGGCACTTATGACATGGCCAAGAAATTGTACCTCTCGTAACCAAAAGGCACATTTAGAGAATTTTGCATATAACTTCTCTCGTCTAAGTGTCTCTAACACTTCTTGTAAGTGGTGTGTGTGTTCAGCTTCACTTTTCGAATACACCAAGATATCATCGATAAACACTATGACCGACTTATCCAACATTGGCTTGCAAACCCGGTTCATGAGGTCCATGAAAGCCGCGGGTGCGTTTGTTAGCCCAAATGACATCACGAGGAATTCGTAATGTCCGTATCTCATACGGAAAGCCGTCTTCGGCACATCTTCTTCTTTGACCTTTAGTTGGTGATACCCCGATCTAAGGTCAATTTTTGAAAACCAGTTCGCACCTTGTAGTTGGTCGAATAAATCATCTATCCTCGGGAGCGGGTATCGGTTCTTTACCGTGAGTTTGTTTAACTCCCGGTAATCGATACACATGCGCATACTCCCGTCTTTATTTCTCACGAACAACACCGGTGCACCCCAAGGAGACACACTCGGCCTTATGAATCCCTTGTCAAGCAGGTCTTGGATTTGGGACATCAACTCTTGTAATTCCGACGGTGCAAGTCGGTACGGGGCTTTTGCTACGGGTTTCGCGCCAGGAATCAATTCGATCCCGAACTCTATTTCCCGTTCAGGCGGTATCCCCGGTAAATCTTCCGGAAACACATCTTCATAATCTCGTACTACCGATACATCTCCAATCTTTCGTGATTCTTTTTCGGGCTCGTTAGCGTATATCATGAATGCCTTGCATCCTCGCTTCATAAGCTTGTGAGCTTTCAACATTGAGCATACTATGGGGTTGCCTCCTTTTTCGCCATAAATGGTGACGTGTTTCCCGCTCGGAGATGTTAGTTTTATCTCTTTACGAAAACACACAACCTTTGCATGGTGTTGAGATAGCCAATCCATCCCAACGACTACTTGAAATTCTCCCATTGACATCGGAATTAGGTTATCAAATATTCTTCGTCATCAATGCTCAGTTTACAGTTTTTACATACATCACAAACCATAAAGCTCTTGTTATTACCTATCTCTACTTCTAAGGGCACATGTAATTTTGTTAGAACAAATGAAGGATGTCGAATAAATCCATATGAAACAAAGGATTTATTCGCACCCGTATCAAATAACACGCGTGCAGGAATCGAATTTACAGCAAATATACCTGAGACCACGTCAGGTTCAACCTTTGCTTCTGCGGCGGCTAGTTGAAAAGATCTTGCCTTTGCTTTTGGGGCTTCACCTTTCGGGTCCTGCCCATCCCTCTTTTCGACCAGTTCCGGGCATTCCGACTTTTTGTGACCCGTTCGATAACAATTGTAACAAACCGTCACTTTCTCCGGGCACGATATAGCCATATGTCCCGTTTTTTTACATATGGGACAAGGCTTATCCTTGTAACGGCATTCGCCTTTATGACCCTTTCCGCAGATTCTGCAACTTGGCGACCCGCCTTTCGTATCAGATTTCTTTGCAGTTTCGTTTGTTCGTGCCTTCTTAGCAGGGCTTGGGTTTACATCTTGTGCTTTCCGTTCACCCCTTTCAATGCTCTTTTTCAGTTCGATCTCCCTTTCCCGAGCAGCATATATGATCTCGGTAAGGGTCTCGTATTTGGAAGGGGTGATAAATTCTCTATATTCAGCACTCAACATGTTATGGTAGTAGTATATCTTTTGTTCTTCATTTGTCACTAAATCATCGCAAAACTTCATCTTATCCATAAACGTTGCCGTATTCTTGTCTATGGTTTCACTCTTGTGCCTAAGTTGCATGAACTCCTCCTTGATTTTATTCATAACCGCCTTGGGGCTATGATGCTTAAGAAATGGCGTCTTGAATTCTTCCCAAGTCATGACCTTAGCAGCTTCAATACCGATCTCTCTCTTTTTGTTATCCCACCAATCTTTCGCTTGACTCCTTAGTTGACCCGTACCATAGGCTACGTAGTCATCTTCATCACAATGGGTCCTCTCGAATACCCCTTCGATATCACTTAGCCATCGTTGGCACACTATTGGATCAACCTCCCCATTATATATTGGTGGTTTACAGGCCATGAATTCCTTGTATGAACAAGGCTTTCGTCCTCCCTGCTTTTCCTTTGCTAAATTTGAATCATCTTCCAATTTCTTGATTCTCTCTTCTACTATTGATAAAACTGTGTTTTGAATTTTATCAATAAAGCCCGACAAACTGTTTTCGATCGCCTTTCCAACCTCTTCGGCAATCACTTCCCTCATTTGTTCGGTGACTCTTGGCACCGCATTATCATTACCTCCATCTGCCATCTCTATTTCTGAAATGTTTACATAGGTTGTTAAACATTCCATTTATAACACATGCTTTACTTGTTTTGATTCAATCAAGTTCATATCTTGATTCAATCGTTCTCGTTTTGATTCAATCAAGTTCATAACTTGATTTAATCGTTCTCGTTTTGATTCAATCAAGTTCATAACTTGATTTAATCGTTCTTGTTTTGATTCGATCAAGTTCATAACTTGATTTAATCGTTCTTGTTTTATGCATTTCTTGTATTTGAGTGAGCTTACACACTCTTTTCATGCATATTTGTTCGTTTCTCATTCTTTGCATAATACATAATTTATTAACAAAATAATTTAATTCTTACCGGACGATCGATCAAGCTTGAACCGAACACTTATTGACAACCTTGAGCTCTGATTACCAACTTGTAACAACCTCAAAATTTCTTGAATTTAAGACTAATTTTATATATTTTTATCCAAAAGATATTAATTACAGTAAGTTTCATAAGTCAAGTTCACAAGTATCATAAACCTTAATCAACTAATGACTAAGTTGGAACATTCAAAAGTTATTTAAGAAATTGTTTACAACCCATGAACAAAGTTTAAGTAAGATTAAAAACATAGCGGAAGCTTCAAAAGACGTGTTCGGTTCTTCGACATTGCTTGACCACCATCCGTAAGGTCCACCTTGACACCTAGGGTCAAAACATTTAAAACATTAGTTTTGACCTTGGTATATAAGACATAAACATATTATCCAACATCAATTTAAAAAAAATTAAAGTTTTTCTGAGTGTCACCGTAAGTTACGGTGAGTCCTGGAAACATTTGGTCCACCGTAAAACAGGGGCGAACCACCGTAACTTCTTGACATCTACCGTAAATTACGGTACTACCGTAATTTACGGTAGTTCCTGGAGATTTATGTTTTTTGTTTGATTTGTTCATTACACTAAAACCCAACTCACGGATTTCAGTTTTCTAGGATACCAATACATTGAAATGTCGTACCTTTAATATGTTATATAATATCCAATATCAAAGATCAATCCATCATAATCCGGAGCATTAACCATGCCTTACTTGATTATTCGACCCGTTTGGCTCGTCTACGGAATTCCTTCCTTATGACGACTACCAACGAGTTCTAACCAACTTTTTACCAATTATTCAATATAGCGACATCACCGCTTTAATTCATAGCAACCTTTTATTCTAAATTTCAACTATGCATATTACAATTATCAAAATTTACTTAATGTAACGGGTCAAGTTACATACCTTAGTGTACGCCCTTCAACCGCAAATCACCACCGGCTTGTCCACTCGACGTTCTGGTATCCTTTCCTATAGAGTTCAATTCAAGACATGTTTAGAACTCTTGGTTTCACATACATAACGCACACTTTGTCATACATCATAGTTATGCGTTTTTAACTTAACAATTCAGTTTCAAGCCTTCTTTTAGGCATTTCAACAAACACTATAAAGGCAGAATTTTTATATCCTTTGTATTCAAGTTCATAGTTTGCTAATTAGCTAACTTAACATCAATAAAGCCCTCATATAGCATTTTAATCGTCATACCTTTCTGAAATCACTTTCTATAATCAAATTACACTAGGATAATCATTCTAAACCCTAATGTTCATCATTATCTTGTAAAACCCACAACCCACCTTCAAGGTGTTCATGGAATTTTCCTGAATTTGAGCATGATTTCACATGTAGTTGTCTAGGTTTCACTCCTAGACACTATATCATCCCTAATCTAACCACATAACTCACATGCAACATCTAATTTCAGATTTTCCAAAATCATGAGATTTTCAAGTTTAGAGATTTCATCAGATTTTACATACCTTTTAATCCTCTTGCGATGAGGATCACGATTCTAGGCTCGGATTTCGTTTTGGACCAGATTTGCACATCCAATTTGAGAGTTTTAGTGAATTTAGGGTTTGAAGCTTAGGGGGTGTCGACCTGGTCTTTCTTCTGATCGACCACACCCTTCTTTTGGGGGTGTTTGGTTTATTTTCATTTGTTTTACAAATTAAGTTCCAATTTTGACAACTTAGGCCCCTCAACTTTGTTCTACTTATTGTTTAATAGCTTTTAACCCCTTCATAAGCTATTTCTAATCTAATAACTAACTAGGTTGAAAATTTCTAGTTAGTAATTTCTCGTTTATTTATACTTTATAATTCTAATATAAAGTTTTATATTTTTCGGGGTGTTACACTACCTCAGTGGATTGTTTGAATATATGAGGGCGGATTATGAAGATTTCAATGGTCCATCCTTATATTATCTATACGATAATCCACCACCACCACATTATCAAGAATACTACTATGAGCCCGAATTGCCACATTTTTCAAGTTGCCGGGAGGAGGTGTATGATGATTATTATAATGAATACCCTCAACCGGCATTCGAGGAACCTCTAGAGTCAATGCATTCCAAGCTTGATTCTCTCATAAACATGGCGAAAGAATATCATGAAGATATCAAAGAATATCAACAGGATATCAAATATTTGAAGAAAGCGAATGAAGTGAGAGATAAAGCCCATGAAACATTGGTGGTGCAAGTGGGTCAATTAGCGGAGGAATTAGCCCAAATTAAACGCGAGCGGGAGGTTTTGGCCAATGGTACAATAGTAGATGGTGATGTGGTGGAAGAGGCTATTGATCTTCCCGAGCAAGAAAATGAATGTTTGAACCAAGCGGAAGACATCATACCGCGAGACGAGTCGGATCCGAAAGATGCCCACGTTCATATCCATCCTTCTCCCATACTTATCACTCCAACCAACAAAGTTGGGGATGCGGGTTCGGGTATAAGGATTCGAAGGGTAGTCTTGCAAGACATTGGACATTTCATCAAGAAACCACCCCAAAGTAGCTTACTACGCATGCCGCATAAAATAAAAAGAGAATGGATCCGGCATGCCAACTACCGAGCGTATCTTGGAAACTCGGTAGGCAAATGTGCACTTTGACCACCATGAGAGGTAAATCAGGTATGATTGTTGTAGAGTTTGTATTATTATTTGTTTTATTTTTTTTAGTAGTTAAATGAACGTTGTGGGTGTGTTCCCTATATAACCCTCACGAGACCTCTCGTCCTCCCAAGCTATTGGGGGGTTTAAAAGGGCTTGTTGCATAAGCTAAATGCAACCGTGATTCCTACGAAAGTGAGTTAGGCTTGTTATTGTTGTAAATTATTTTTCCACATAAATCAAAGTAAATTAATGTATGACTTGGTAATGTTTTCATAAAAGTGGTAGAACTAGTTCACTAACAAATTTTGATGGTTGTGAGAAGCATGCTTCTACACAAGGGTTAAGATTTGTAGGTACATTGAGTTCGTGGGACAACCGCTTTCTTGAAGAGAAGAAGAGCACACGAGGAATGAGCTTAAAAAAAAAAAAAAAAAACCAGGTGCATACGTTTCTTTTTACTTTTGATTTTTAGTTAGAAAATAAGTGGATTGTAAAGTGTATATTATTTTTCCGGGGTGAAATTTTGGGGAGGTTAGTCGTGTCACATCCCTTGTGCGTTTAATACTCTAGTTCTTACACATTGAGGACAATGTTTGCCTCAAGTGTGGGGATGAGGGAGTTAGTAAAAATTTTCGATTTTTTGACCCGTTCATTTAAACACTACACATTGAGGACAATGTTTACCTCAAGTGTGGGGATGGGGGAAAAAATTTCAAAATTTTTTCAAAATATCTTGTTTCAAAAGCGATCTTAAAAGCACAAGTAACTAAGTCAACGATGGATGTCACAACCCATTTGGTCTTTTGTCATGGTCAAGTTCAAGTTAATAGCATGACGAGTATTTAGCGGGTGGTTATTTGGGAATAATTCGCCTAAGGAACTAGCAATTTATGCATATCACATATCATACCCTTATACGTGAGGTTTGAGCCACTTTTATATCATAGATTTACATTTACATGTTTCTTTGTTTGAGTGGACCATTAGTCGCGTATTGTAGAACTTGCAACTTTTGATACGTTTGAGACCATAGACCGAATACAAGCACGAGAATGATTAAGGCATTAGGTAAACCTTTTCCTTTTACACCATTTTTATATCCTTACCCAAAAATTATCCCCTAGTAGCCAACTTTGAGCCGAAACCTTTCGTTTGACAACCCACTTAGCCCATAACCATGAACCTTTTCTTTTAAACCCGTGTGATGAAAATTCAATTGTAGGTCTATTTGTTTGTATAGTTGTGATTTACATTTTACAAAAAAAAAAAAATATCAAAAAAATTCAGAAAAGTCGTGAAAAAGAAGAGAAAAATTGTTGAGAAAAATACAAAAATATGTGTTTGTAGTTGTTGAATAAAAGACTAAAGTTGTTGCCTTGTAGTTGATGTTTATAGTTTAGTTTTGTTTAGAGTAGTCGTTTGTAATAAAGATCGAATTTTCCATCACGTTAGCCACTAAAAAAAAAAATCATATTCCATACCCTTAACCTAGCCCCGTTACAACCCTCCAAAGACCTTATGACTTGTTCTTAGTATTCGTGTTCAGTGGTGGAGAACGATTGAGTTGCAAGCCTATGCGGGTGTATGTTCTAATCGGTTTGAGTGATCATTTCAAAAGTGCTAATACATTATACATATTAGCCAATTTATAAGCCGAGTGGAGAGAACATTGTGAGGGATGTGCATAACTTGTTAGTTTTACGGGCGGGTTAATCTTGGATAACCATTTTATATGGGATTATTCACTTTTCCGTTAAATATTTCGTAAATTGTAAAAAAAGTTTGAACCGGGTATGACATTAGACCTTAATCTTTGTCTCGGGAATGGGAAGTGTGATTCTTGTTCGACCCACGTGAAAGTGAAAGACAGATTTGCTTGAGGGCAAGCAAACGACAAGTGTGGGGATGTGATGGAGGGTGTGAAACCCGAGTGTTAACGTGCTTATCTTGTGTGAATTATTATCGTTTACGTGATTATATACTTTGAATTTGTTCACTACGAGTTTTCGTGAATTTACAGGTTAATCACGCAATTCGGTGAAGTTAGAGTGGTTACGAGCGGTGTGGAAGGTTACGGCTGATTGGTGCACAAATATAAAACAAACAGAGAATTGGTAACGTAACCTACGGCAATACACCGTAGGCTACGGTGCATTTAACTTTGGGCCGACAACAATTAATTGGTTTGGAGTGAAGGGGTACGCACATGGGCTTGGGACTTGAGTAGTCAACAACCCATCATTACATCTATTGACGGCAGTTTGGACTTTAGTCAAGATCACATTACTTTGGTGGCAATATCACGTGAGATAGTGGGCCACATATCCACGTGAGGTGGCAACATCAAAAACAATGAACATCACATCTCACAAGACCAAGAGGTGCACTAGGGCTTTTGGTGGCACATGGTTTACGAGGATTGGGTCATCAACATGCAACATCACGAAAATGCTTTTGTTTTTTGGGGGTTTCTTTTGGCAGCTAGCAACAATTAAAAGGAGGCTAGTATTGTTTTAATAAAACATAAAATCATCATCAGATAATTATGGAGTGAGAGGACTTTTGGGGGCCGACATGATCAGTCTTAATTCTTGAGGGCACAAGAGTCAAAAAGAAAAAGAAGAGGCAGCCTACTCACGTGAAAGACACACTTGTTTTGTGGGGTTTTGACTTTGAAAAGAAAATCATCACATCTTAGAAAAAAAAAAAAACGGCACAAGGGACGACGGTTACAAAAAGAAAAAAAACGCACAGTCTGATAGGAGACAGTAACAGCCGGTACGAGGATTCTTTTTTGGGCTCTCAATCATTGCTCCATCATAATGAATCCTCTACTAACATCCAAATCATCATGCCTTCAATCTCATCTCAAACCTTTGAAGATCGAACGAGTACCATGAGCGGCTAGTCTCGGTGGTTTCACCCCGGTGTAGATGTTGTAAGATTTATAGGGTTTATACATTTGTATTTTAATTTGGTTTTGTGACAAATTGTTTAGTATTTGAAACCTTTGATAATTGTCTTGCATTTGTTTCGAATTCGTAAATTGTCGAACGATGTTAAAAGTTATGACTTTGCGAAATGGTTATGTGCAATTATGCCTTATCTTAGGTTAGGATTTACATGTCCGAGGTAACGAAGTGCATTACGGTCCGTTGTCTATGACGTTGATAGCAATTGGCACCTAAGCTTCGTGATAGTAATCCGTTAATCACTATATGCAATTGAATCAAGTTAAAACATGTAGGAACCCTAGGTCTTACAATTATCGAACCGGGTGTGATCCGTTTTCCCAATTCTTGTTTTCAATTTAGTAATTTAGTTTTGCAATCTTAGTTAGTAAGTAATTGATTTATATAAAAACCAAATATCGGTTCACTCCGATTCATTTTCCAACCAAATAAATTTATAAAAATTAGCAAACTTCATAATCACATTGTATATTTTTGTAAATAGTCTAACTAATCGAACGGGTCGTGCGATACTGACCACATGCTCTTCGTGGATACGATACCCGACTTACCCTAACTACCTAGGTTAATTGGGTTTTTGACTGATCGGGACGACACGGTCACGTCAATACCGGTTGTAATTTGGCCAAAAACTGGTAATATAAAGGATAGAGCCTGTACTTTCTTTAGTTAAAGGATACCGGTTGTAATTTGATACAAACGTAAAGGACACTAGTTGTAATTTACTTACCGATCATTCAAAACCATAAAAACAAATTCTAGTAATGGTTTTAATAGCACCGATATTGGTACCAATGTTTGGTTAGTATTGATGTCGTACTGATGTTGTTATGATAAAAATATTCCACCACGTTTTAATGGTTTGTATAATGTAATACCCACTTTTAAAAGTTAAAAACTCAAAATGTTTGTGCAAATTTGAGGGATTTAATGTGATAACTTTAAATTAAGGAAACATTATGGTCAATATAGTAATCTTGGTGAGTTAAAATGTTATCTAGTTGAAAGTTAAAAAAAGGAAATACCTTATTGGATGTTTTTAAATGACCAACAAAAGCTCGATCACCCGTGTAAAACTCAATGGCAAAAGGCCATCCATGCTCGCCAACGCAGACGACGCTGGTGACCCAGCCCCCACCATTCCAGAGAAAACTCACCGCTTTAAGGCCCACTGTGATAAAACTCCTGCTTAACCCAAAGTATTTTTGCTCTATATGTGTCTAACCTGAATTATATCCTGACTTATAATTATCTTATGCTAAAACTGTTAACAACCATACACTGTTTATATATAAAAAAATGCATCAACGGCAATGTAGGGACTCGGGATCAAACCGGGGACCTCCGGGTCGTTTGCACACAACCCGACCAACTGGGCTATTGTCAGAACTTCAAGGATTCAACAAACTAAATGCAGATTTTATTCAATAATCTTCAGAAATCAGTATAGCATAAATCAACCAGTCATCACAGATTGACTGGTGAACAAAATGAATCAAAAGATTAACAATAAAAAAATGATCTCCAGTAACCCTCACGAATTGAACGTGTGAGGAAGATGAGAAGGAACAAAGATGTTCGAGAAGGAGATTGAGAGACGGTGCGTGTAATCCCAATGCAGTGCCCCTCCTTTATAAAAGAGCAAACCACAAAACCCTTAAGCTATCACACCCCAACCGATGGCGGAATCATCGGGATGTGGCATGATGCGAATAGGTTGCTCGAGAGAATCTATAACGACTAATTGTGACAATATTTATTAAGGTTCAATATCCCATACTATTAAACAAAACATTTCAACAAAAGTCATAACGGAATTCAGTAGTTTCTCAAACAACAAAACATAACATGGCAAAACTTGCAATTTGCTTAGGAAGGTTTCTAGACATCCTAAACCATTTCCAGCAGTAAATCCATCAACCTGTCACATACGTTAAAATAAAGTCAATACAATAATGTAAAGGTGAGTACACAAGTTTGTATAAGTATAGTAATAAAAGCGTTTACGCATAACCAGCATGTAACACGTAAAAAGGTGAATCAAGTAAGCTATCGACAATGATACAAGGTAACCAACATGACTGCGAGTAGAGTGTGCGCGATACGTGTTCACCGAAGTATGCACGTAAAGTAAGTAAACCTTAACAACCCCTGAATAAACAGGTGCTGAGTCCAAACTATAGTACTATCGTTGCTAAGGGTGGTAGGGCAAGTCATCACTGTGTAAACATAGCAAACAAGCATTCAACTAGTCACGTATAACATGCGAGAACGGTTAGCGTTTAAAAGAGTTTAAGCGTTGTGTGCGTTGTGTTTTGATAGAGAACGTATGTAACAACCAAAAGTGCATTAAGAGAAAAAGGGTTCGAGTATACTCACAGTGCATGTTTAACAGTAAACACGGTCTGGATGGAATGGACGGAGCGATGGATCAGCCTGCGTACGGGAATTTCTTCATCACGCAAGTCTTGGTGGATATTTTCGTGAACGGGAACTTGTGTAGGAGGATCCGGCACCCAATCTGGAGATATTGCACGTCTGTCTTCTTTGATTAGAATATTGTGCAATATGATACATGCATATACTATCCTATGTATTGTTTTCTTATTCATCGCACGAACCGGTCGGTTTAGTATGCCCTAGGGGTGTGCATGGTTCAGTTCGGTTCGGGGTTAAACCAAAATCGTAACCGAAATTTCGGTTTTTGATTTTTAAAACCGTTCGGTTTCGGTTATTTCGGTTTTAGCAACGGTTCGGTTCGATTTTTCGGTTTTTTTGGTTTTTGAAACAAATTATGTAAGATTCAAAACTTAAAAGTATAAGTCAAAGTTTAAGAATCTTTCTTAAATGTTTATATTTAAGTTAAAATATTTAGTCTTTTAAATTAATATTATTCACATAAACCTAACTTTCTAATCTATTTTAATGTTTCTCCAAAGTTTTTGTTCAAACGTTTTCTTTTATAATACTTTGAAAACCATTTAATTTTTATATTAAACTTTTTTAGTTCTTGTAAACAATGGATAATTTTAATGATAAATAAACATGGTAATGTTCTTATTATAAATATTTAACAAACTAAAATAAAATTAATAATTCTTAGTTGCATGGGTAAGCACTTAAACAACTTAAACATAAAAATATATAGATTTGGTATACTATTAAAACTTACCGGTTCGGTTCGTTATTTTTGGTTATTGAAAATGATTATCCGAAAACCGAACCGAAATTTTCGGTTTTTAAAAATCCAAAAACCGAACCGTCGGTTTTTGTTTCGGTTTGGTTTTTTTGGTCCAGATTTTTCGGTTATTTCGGTTACGGTTCAATTATTTCGGTTTTCTGCTCACCCCTAGTACGCCCCATCTACCCTTTAAAACACCAAAAGCCCTCTCAACATCTTTTCTTGCCGATTCTTGCAACCTGTTGAACGCCTTTTCTTTAACCTCGACAGGAAATGAAGGAGTTTTCACAAAAACCAACCATGATGGGTAGATACCATCCACAAGAAGAAAGCCTCGTCTGTAATATCTTCCATTAACATAGAATGGACAAAAGGATGCGGTACCATCCGTTACGGTTTGAAACAACGGTGACGTGTGCAAAACATTGATGTCGTTGTTTGAACCTGGAACACCAAAATATGAATGCCAAAACCATAAATCATTCGACGTCACCGCTTCAAGTATGATGGTTGGTCTTTTGACGTCACTCCTAACATAGCTAAGTATTCATCAAATTGATCGGGAGGGTTTCTTGACGCTAGTTGGCGAATGGCGGATGTGCATTTTTGTATCGGCATGAAACTTCGTTTGCCCCTCCTGTCGTAACGTTCTTTAAACCATTCTTCGCTTGCTTTGATGTTTCCAACAATCATTAAAAATAATTCTTTTGGTAAACGAAACCGATCTCTAAACGTTTCGGCATTGTAGACCGGATTCTCCACAAAATAATCGTTCATTAACACTTCGTTGGCATGTATACGATCACGATCTACCATTTTCTTCTTCGGGCGGCTCGAACTTGCTTTAAGTTCGTTATACACCGACTCAAAAAATTCAACCGTCTCATTGTGGGAAGACGATTGGCTATCGCTATCGTTGTCCATCAGAAACGTCGAAGCCATAGGAAAATCCATTTGTGAAATATGTAGAATGTGTGATATATGTTTGTGTTTTAGTGTGGGTGAAATGGTATAAAAGTGTGAAATATATATTGATTGTTTAAGGTTTTTTTATTAAACAACGGCCAAATGCCAACGGTCAAACACAAACGGTCAAAATTTTGAAAGTTTATCGCGTTAAAAAGTTAACGCGTTTCAAGGTTGACGCGTGATACAATGGGGTGGCGGCGGTGTTTTTTTTTTCACGCGTTATGGGGGCCGATCACGGGGCGCCCCTACCCCCTAACCAATTGGTGTTCTTATGGTCATTGATGGGTGTAATGACGACTTCTATATTTGATTAAATGGATCACTAAAGGGGTATTATGGATTGATTAGAAGGTAGGTACTAACGTTCTCTACTATTGTGATTCATATGGGGTCGAAAAGGAGATGATCCATCGTTCAAAATCGAGTTATGGCGTTTGGTCCGGAGAGAAGTGTTCTGGGCTCGCGAACATTTGGGGTTTTCACATCATGCATTTCTAGTTTCCTGGGTTTGGGTATTCATTTCTCTATTTGCTTTTGCTATTGCTCCCTGTTGTTGGATTTTTTTCATTCTTTTCCGCCTTTCTTAAGCTCCTCTATTAAACCAACCTCTCTTTTTAGGGGGGATTGGTTCCTCAGATTGGGCTTTAAATATAAAGATTCCTTCCTCAGAATCAACGGTGTATCCTGAGGTTGGCTGGGATGAGGTTTCTTCATTCTTTGGAGAATGAGGTAATTGACGGTAAGCTTCAAAGGTACCTTGCTTACTGATATTGTAAACTAGTTAATTCTCAAATAACACAAAATAATAATATACATATTAACACATAATCACATAAATTATTTCCTAACACAATTGGTTAGAATTTAGGTATTAACAGAACACCTAAATGGCTAAAACCAGTGGCATAGCTCTGATACCACATTCTGTCGCAGTACCCGACCCCTACCCCGGGAGCGGGCGCCGCGAGACATAGAGTTGTTTATTAATATGGCAGCGGAAATGAGACATCAGGACAGTAGTTAGGAAATAATTTCAGAGTTTCAAAACACCAAACTTTTATAATAAATATATGGGATAAAACCCATGTTTCCTTCACAATACATTTATAGGGATAAACGCTCATTATTGAAAACATAATCTCCTTTTATTTAGGTAACTTTTATAGCCATTTCTTTTAGCCTTTAGTGCTCCACGCCTGACTTCTATTAGCTTCACATTAAGTTACCTGAAACGCGTTTTTAAAATATTTTATCAGCAAGAAATACTGGCGAGTGCATCCCAGTTTAATCAAAACAAGGTTTTATAACTTTATTGTATTGAGAGCGATTACAATGTTTATATCTACTAATATACTCATTCAGTATTTGTCATGTTGGCAGTTCCATGACTGTGGTCATATTACTCATTGGCTTACTCGTTGTCCAATAGTAACGTTTTTACTAGTAGTGTATACAAAACCCCACATGCCGGCAGCAATAGTAGAATACATAGACTCAATCACTGTAAGTATAATTGAAAACATTTGAGGTTTTGTTAAAACAGTTTGGTAGAAAAAGAGAATGACTCACTATGTAGACTTAGTTAATTCTACAGCTACCTGTTGTTGTTCCTGGTTAATTTCTATTAAAAATAAATAATGCACACGTGTTAGTAAGATAACCCAAATCACATTAGCCATACAACATGAGACAGAACTCCAACGAACTTACTCAGGCAGAGTCTCGACATGCGTTATAGCGCCCTAGTTCAATCAGGTAGGGTAACGAATTAGTGATCGGGGGTTAAAGTACTTACAACGAGCCAGAGCTTCGTGTTTTAGGGGATTATACCGAGCTGCTATATTGCTATAATAGGGACTGAGAGAGAAAATAATTGAACGATTTGAGAATGAAGCAGGGGGGCTCCTTTTATAGGCTTGTTCGAGGGTCTCTCACTGCCCGCGAGCCCGTTCCTTTTTTCCTTCACGCCCCACGAGCCAGGCCTAGCTACGGCTAGGTCTTGTTAGTCACCAGTGTAGACTAGCCGTGTGTCGTGCCACGTGGCATGTTGGGAGGCCGTCAGGTACATCTCGGTCGCGCCCCGCGAACCCCAGGGGTGAACCTGTCGCGGCCCTCGAGCACCCTGATTTTCTTATTTTATTTGATTTTTATTAAAACTATGGTTATATGGGTCCAGTTCTCGTATACGGGGTGTATTTAGGAAGTTTTTATAGAGTTGTTATATCTTAATGGCTATGAGAGAGGTTAAGAAAGATAGGGGATTTTAAGTTACTTTTCCGTAACTAGACGAATTCAGATAAATTAAGAGAAATAAAAATGATAAATGTCAAACTTTACAAATGAGAATGAATCATATTTTGTTTTTGACCTATTAGATGTTACAAGCAACGCCATTAAGGTGCGTGAAATCTAACCACCATAACAAGTTTATATTACAAAGATGGTTAATCTTCATAAGTCCTAAAGAGTTTCTATAAATAATGGTGAATTCATTTTAGCTATTTAGATTATCTCTATGTTGTGCTTTTCAAGAGACACTAGCTCGGTCAGTCGTTGCATAAGCAGCTCAAAGTCATCTTGGCTCTTAATTAGACTAAGTCGTGTATAACGAACTTTGGCGCTAAAGGTACTTCCACTTTGGCCGATGATTTTCCTGGCTTTTAGCACCGCAGCACAATCATTGTCTTCTTGTCTTTCACATCTTACCCATGCATAGGCTGCAGTTATTATTTATCAAACCATAAGTTCATAACAAACATTTCAAGAATATACCAAAATACTAGCTTTATTATAAGTTTTCAATTTCTTTTAAAGTTAAAAAAGTTTTACTTGTTATTTTAGAATAACCATATTTTCCTATAAAATTACCTGGAGATGGTTACCTAGTTTGGTGAGAACAACCGTGTAATGAGAACAACCGCTTGGAATATAATATATAAACAAACCGTCTAGTTTCCTGGGTTTGGGTATTCATTTCTCTATTTGCTTTTGCTATTGCTCGCTGTTGTTGGAGTTTTTTCATTCTTTTCCTCCTTTCATGAGCTCCTCTACTAAACCAACCTCTCTTTTAGGGGGGAATGGTTCCTCAGATTGGGCTTTAAATATAAAGATTCCTTCCTCAGAATAAGCGGTGTATCCTGAGGTTGGCTGGGATGAGGTTTCTTCATTCTTTGGAGAAGGAGGTAATTGACGGTAAGCGTCAGAGGAACCTTGGTTACTGATACTGTAAACTAGCAAATTTTCAAATAACACAAAATAATAATATACATATTTACACATAATCACATAAGTTATTTCCTAACAAAATTGGTTAAAATTTAGGTATTAACAGAACACCTAAATGGCTTAAACCAGTGGCATGGCTCTGATACCACCTTTTGTCGCAGCCCCCGACCCCTACACCGGGAGCGGGCGTCGCGAGACACAGAGTTGGTGGTATCGGTGTTTATTAATTTGGCAGCGGAAATGAGATATCAGGACCGTAGTTAGGAAATAATTTCAGAGTTTCAAAACACCAAACTTTTATAATAAATAAATGGGATAAAACCCATGTTTCATTCACAATACATTTATAGAGATAAACCCTCATTATTGAAAACATAATCTCCTTTTTATTTAGGTAACTTTTATAGCCACTTCTTTAAGTTTTAAGTGCTCCACGGCTGGCTTCTATTAGCTTCACATTAAGTTACCTGAAACGCATTTTAAAAAGATTTTATCAGCAAGAAATACTGGCGAGCGCATCCCAGTTTAATCAAAACAAGCTTTTATAACTTTACAGTATTGAGAGCGATTACAATGTTTATATCTACCAATATACTCATTCAGTATTTTTCATGTTGGCAGTTCCATGACTGTGGTCATATTACTCATTGGCTAACTCGTTGTCCAATATTACGTTTTTACTAGTAGTGTATACAAAATCCCACATAACGGCAGCAATAGTAGAATACATAGACTCAATCACTGTAAGTATAATTGAAAACATTTGAGGTTTTGGTAAAACAACTTGGTAGAAAAAGAGAATGACTCACTATGTAGACTTAGGTAATTCTACAGCTTCCTGTTGTTCCTGGTTAATTTCTATTAAAAATAAACAATGCACACGTGTTAGTAAGATAACCCAAATCACATTAGTCATACAACACGAGACAGAACTCCAACGAACTTAGTCAGGCAGAGCCTCGACATGCGTTACAGAGCCCTAGATCAATCGGGTAGGGTAACAAATTAATGATCGAGGGATAAAATACTTACAACGAGGCAGAGCTTCGTGTTTTAGGGGTATTATACTGAGCTGCTATATTGCTATAATAGGGACTGAGAGAGAAAAGAATTGAATGATTTGAGAACGAAGCAGGGGTGCTCCTTTTATAGGCTGGTTCAGGGGGTCTCTCGCGTCCCGCGAGCCCCTTCCTTAGTTCCTTTGCGCCCCGCGAGCCAGGCCTAGCTACGACTAGGTCTTGTTAGTCACCAGTGTAGTCTAGCCGTGTGTCGTGCCACGTGGCACGTTGGGAGGCCGCCAGGTACATCTCGGTCGCGCCCCGCGAACCACAGGGGTGACCCTGTCGCGGTCCGCGAGCACCCTGATTTTCTTATTTTATTTGATTTTTATTTTATGCGGATTCAGTTCTCGTATACGGGGTGTATTTAGGGCGTTTTTAGAGAGTTGTTATATCTTTATGGCTATGAGAGAGGTTAAGAAAGACAAGGGATTTTAAGTTACTTTTCCGTAACTAGACGAATTCAGATAAATTAAGAGAAATAAAAATGATAAATGTCAAACTTTACAAATGAGAATGAATCATATTTTATTTTTGACCTATTAGATGTTACAAGCAACGCCATTAAGTTGCGTGAAATCTAAACACCCTAACAAGTTTATATTACAAAGATGGCTAATCTTCATAAGTCCTAAAGAGTTTGTACAAATAATGGTGAATTCATTTTAGCTATTTAGATTATCTCTATGTTGTGGTTTTCAAGAGACACTAGCTCGGTCAGTCGTTGCATAAGCAGCTCAAAGTCATCTTGGCTCTTAATTAGACTAAGTCGTGCATAACGATCTTTGGCGCTAAAGGTACTTCCGCTTTGGCCGATGATTTTCCCGGCTTTTAGCACCGCAGCACAATCATTGTCTTCTTGTCTTTCACATCTTACCCATGCGTAGGCTGCAGTTATTATTTATCAAACCATAAGTTCATAACAAACATTTCAAGAATATACCAAAATACTAGCTTTATTATATGTTTTCAATTTCTTTTAAAGTTAAAAAAGTTTTACTTGTTATTTTAGAATAACCAGATTTTCCTATAAAATTACCTGGAGATGGTTGCCTAGTTTGGTGAAAGAAATTGCAATGCAAAGGATGTCTTCGCTGGATTGAAAATCTTGTTGACTTTGAGAAGACAGAAGTCAATCTATTCCAACGGTCACTCATTTGGTTATAAGCGAATTCGAAGAACGGTTTTCCATCTGCTTTCATTGCGACTTTTAGAACCTTTAAAACTCTTAATTGAGTGTCCTTTGAAATCCCCGCATTAGCCAAGTAGATATAGTTTAAAACCTTCTCATATACGTCTTTATCTTTTATAATCGCCCATCTATATATAATCAACGTACAAAGATGTTCAATACCGGTCAGATGATAATTAAAAAAAACTACAAGCTAGAACGGCGTAAACAACATACCCAAAGCGTGTACCGGCATGACCAGTGAGCTTAGAAAGACTAAAAATCATGAGATCATGATCTGAAGGGCCCGGGATAGGTGTAAACTGTGGCCAAAAATAGGCATGATCGTGTATTGTCTTCCCTCCTGTAACCGCTTTCTTCAACTCCCCACCTGGATTGGTTGGTGAGGTTACAAATTCAATAACATCCGTGTTATTTGTTTGCCATGAGTTTGTGTCTCCTCTATACACAAAATTCTTCGAGTTAAACAACCTTGTTTGATCCTTGTACAACTGTATATCACGAAAAAACAAAAGCTAATTAGAAAGAAATCATAAAGAGATTACGTACAACTGGAATAATAAGTAATTATATAGATATTTACGTGATAGAACGGCGTGGAAGCCAGGACGTTGGATGGTGAAGAAGAGTTTTGAGAGGAAAGAGCATAAACAGCTGCGCTTAGAAGTTGGGATGACCCGACACCAAAGACAATGTATCGGTCTTGAGTGATCGCATTCCCGGCAACTGAATGCAGCTTACGAATGTACTTGTCGAGTGCTGTTGACATCATAGGGTCATCAGCGTATTCGTAACTCATACGATGCCACCCTGATATGACGACTGCAGTATCCGCTGCATTTTGCATCCAGAATGGCTCAAGGTATATAGGATCCCCACTGCAACATGCATAAAGGTTACAGGTTTAAGAATAAATTTTAATGTCATATGTATATTGTGTTGGAAAATTTACAATGGACATAAGTATGTATATTTATTTATACGTTACATAAGTAATTATCTTTTGGTTTGTCCGAATTAAAATTCTCCAACATCTGCAATAGAAATCTATATACCTATTAGCATCAGCAGCACATCCTGGAGATAATTCTGAGCAATCAGTGCCACTGTAACAACCATAGCATTCACAAACAGGTTGACCGTCGGATATCGAACCGTCAAGGAATGCTCTACCGTGGCCGGAGCATGAGATTGCTGCAACCGCCTCCGCCTCTGCGGCTGCTTTCTCGCTCCATGTCAATGACGACCGGCAACTAATCTCCTGATTCAGACCATCACCTACATATAGATGTATACTAAATAATATATTGATTGCTACTGAAATTAAGAAACATATTCCATAACAATATTTCTTCATTTTATTCGTAGGTCACTTAGATTTTTGCAGGCTTGAAGATGCAGTATGAAACGTTGTTTTTACATATATATAGTGGGACGGGGTATGATCCACCAGCTGGTCAAGCTCATGTACGAGTGAATCTCATCTGTAATTAGATATTGGATGGCCAAGATGGGCGGCTCAGTGTGGGGTTTATACTCTTTTTGTAAGCCATATTTTATTACATGATTAACGTTAACAACGTGTTTTCATTTTTAGTTAGTGTTTATTATATTACTAATCAACTTCGCATCACATTGTGCATATTAGTAAGATAATATTGGTCTTCATAATCTGAAGAGAATAGAGATGGTTGTTGTGATTAAATAAAGCCATGAAAAAGACAGGGAATTAAGAAACTGGATCAAGTTTCTAGATAGATTGAACAGCCTCGCATGCATAACCAACGTTTTGTTGTCATTATTTTAGTTATTTCACATGTGTTAAAACAAAGTGATCGTAAATCTGTCGCCAAGAATTAGAACTGGGTTGGTGGCAAAATGTTCATGAAAAAAAAAAAATTAATAATAATAATAATTCAAAAGTTCGTCGCCAAAACAGTGGTAAGTATTTTAAAACAAAACTGTTATGGAAATTTTTTTTATAACAAAAAGTTTCTTTAGAACTATGGTCCATGATTAAACACAACTTAGATTTCGATATTGGTTAAGAACATGTTTTCATTTTTAGTTTGTGTTAACTATATTAGTTAAGAACGTGTTATCATTTTTAGTTTGTGTTTACTATATTAGTTATGAACGTGTTTTCATTTTTAGTTTGTGTTTACTATATTAGTTAAGAACGTGTTTACTATAATGCCCTCGATCACAAAATGGATAGAGGGGTTTTGTAGAGCTCAAAAAATTAATAAGTTTAAGCTTTGGAATTACCTAATTTGGTTGAATATTGAAAGAGATATCGCGGTTGGAAGATACGAGCCCTATATTGTTTGTCGCTTTAATTCATTGATTGTAAGAGGGGTAGGGGCGCCCATCACTCATCAATATCACTCACTCACAACTTACAATCAAGTTCCGCCATGTCATCAAGTATAATTCCATCACTAGTGATAAATTTTAGTGGAAATGTCCATCACTTTTGATGTAATTCCATCACTATACAACCTATGTATATTTTTAATTATAAATTAGCATTATTCCATCAAGTTCCTCCACAACGGTCAATTTCTCAATTTTACAACGCGTGATAATTCTGACGCGTTATGAAATCCACGCGTTTTAAAACGTAGAGGCGACGGTGTTTTTTTCGATCACGCGTTATGGGGGCCGATCACGGGGCGCCCCTACCCCCTGATGGATGATAATAGAAAATGTTAGTTGGGTTTTGTGTGGAATAAGCAGGAGAAAATGTTAATTTGACGATTTATGTAATAAGGGGGTAGGGGCGCCTATCACTCATCACTCACTCATAACTTACAATCAAGTTCCGCCATGACATCAAGCATTATTCCATCAGTAGTGATAGATTTTAGTGAAAATGTCCATCACTTGTGATAAAATTCTGTTAGGTCCAGAAGTTTTACGCTTATCTTTATTGTATTAATTGAGTTTAGATTAGGTTTTGGGCTTGGGCTAGGCCATGTGGGCCAATAGGGTAGAGGCTCCTATAAATAGTCTTATCTAGGTTATTGTAGTATAGCTCTCCATTGTAATGATGTAGCCCCAAACAGAGAGCATTGTACCAGACAATCCTATGGATTGTGTGCAAGGTTCTCGAAGATCGTACCAGACAGTCTTCGAGACTGTGTGCGATCTAAGCAACCGCACTGAGTTCTTTAATAAAATATTTCTTTTTGTTTTTGCCGGTTTGATCTTATATTCCGTGTTCGGTCGAACCGTTGAGTGATATCACGGGTTTTTCGGGACTAACAAATTTCATCACTCACAACCATTTTTTTTGTTTTTAAATTATAAATTAACAATAAAACAATAAAATTATCAATTATAAAGTTCATTTAAATTAAAAGAAATCACTAAAGCAATTGAGTTAAATCCTTAGCTGCAATTCTCTCTCTAAAAAATTCTCCCAACCGATCCCTCTCCGTATGCCTGAAATTTCTTCTTGTGGTGACCTAATCTCACCACAAATCCCCCCCATTACCTCCTGATCGGCCCCCAGATCTTGTACAATCCCCCATTGATTCTTCGGGTATTTCTTTGGCGCCCTTAGGGGATGTTATTCCTCAGCCGCCATCGCTACTCCGTAGCCCTTATTTGCAATCCCCTGTTCAAAATCTGTATGTTGAAGAATCTTCATCAATTGGCTGCATAGTGGTGGATGCGAGTCACCAATCTGGGGTGAATAACACACATCACCATGGGGTTTCACCTGATTTGGTCAAAGAAAACACAGCTGCACCGATTCCTAGTTCATAAACTAGGTTGGAGCCGTGTGTAGGGATCAACATTTCAGCAGGTATGTTTAACCCTAACTCGAAACCTAGAGAAAATCTTGCTACTGATTATGATAGCAATCTGCCCTCCCAAGATGCTTCGTCATACCCTACTTCCCCTGCCAATCCTATCTCTTGCTCACCGAAGAAAGGAGCCAGACATTTGAGAGGCAGGGTTTTGAATTCAAGGTCTGGCGATCCAGATTTGGATGCTATCCGAGCGGCTAATGTTGCTCACGATATGAAAATCCAGCAGGAATTTGACAAATCCAGAGGTAAAACTCGAACTACTCGTTCCCGTACAAAACAAAATAGTGTTCAAATTGCTGGTTTTGGGGTCATAAGAAAGCAGAAAAAATCAGTTAAATACTGCCCTATGTTAGCTGAGTTAAAAGTTAAAGAGTTCGTAGCAAAGACCCCCCAGGTGTCTAAGTCTCAGCAGCAGCAAATGGATGGTTATGTGGAGGTTATGGATGCCGATGTACCTGTCTTACAGGTGTCTGCAAAGGCTCCTACTCCTGGGGAACAAATCATTACTGGGGATTTAGAGGGTGATATGCAGGGTTTGTGCCAAAAAACAGCCAATGAGAACCATGCCCAAACTGACAGTTTAATGCCGACTTCTCCTGCTGCAAATGATACAGAGATGTTGGTGGAAACAATGAAGAGTGATGGGCAACAAAGTGATAAAATGGGTCGGGAAGTTGTTGAAAATGCTTGGCAGAATCAAGGTAAGAAAGGTTTATCCTTCGCTGAGCAAATAAAATTAAATGAAAGTTCAGGCAAGATCCGTCTGGAATACATCCCACCTGTCATAACCCCGGAAGGTAAGTGTCGCATTATCTTGTCTAATGATGATATGTTAGAGTCCGCAAAGGTTTTCTCGCTTCATTTGTATGGGTATTTTATGGGAACATCTATGGACTTTCATGTGGTCAACCGGAGTTTAAGACGTCTATGGCATTCGTATGATATAGCTGAGATATCAAAAAGCAGTGGTGGTTTCTATTATTTTAAATTTTATAGTGAACATGGTATGGAAGAGGTCCTTCAGAACGGACCTTGGATGGTGAACAATGTGCCATTAATCCTCAACAAATGGGAACCGGGCCTCTGTCTTGAAAAAGTCGAGCCTAGTTGCATCCACCTTTGGGTTACAGTTCACAACATCCCCCTAGAACTTTGGACAGAAACGGGTATGAGCAAAATCTTTAGTGGGATTGGTAAACCCCTTTTGCTGGACAAAACCACACAGGACCGAGTTTTAGGACAGCAAGGGAAACTGGGTTATGCCCGTGTTTTGGTAGAAGCAAAGGCTGAATCTAACCTGCCGTCCGAAGTTGAAGTCGAATTTCCAGCAGCGCCAAATAGGGCTACTCGTGTGGGTACGTTGAGTGTCACTTATCAATGGAAACCCCCGGTATGTTCTCATTGTAAAGTTTTCGGTCACATGTTCAATACATGCAGAGTTCGGCCTAGCACTGTTGATGATAAGGGTAAAAGTGGTCAGCAGCCAGAAGTTCAGAACGGGCCTAGTGTTACGGCTAAGACTAGTGTTCCAGGTGTGAGTGATGATGGGTACACGCAGATAAATCGGAAGGGTAACCAGGCCCGTATTAGCAACAAAGGTAAAGACCCTATAATCAATTGTACTAAATCGAATGGTAGAACCATAGTGAACCCCAAAGTAATGCCAAAGTCTGTTGGCAATGGGCACCAAAGAGCTGTGAATAAAGATGCTAATAAGCCGGGAACGAGCGGTACAAAAAAGGGGGGTATGGGTTTTAATTTTACCCGGGCTGTCCAAGGTCCGAACCACCATAAAGCTGCTGTAAACCAGCCCCAAAAACCCACAGCAATAGCCAAACAGTCAGCTGCTAATCATCCGTCATCCTCCAGTAAAGCTGCTGCAAACTTATCGACGTCTACAGGTGCTAAGGCTGCTGTTAATAAGCCGTTTACCTCGAACAGATTTGATATCCTTGGTGCTGATAACATAGACGCAAATGGGTTTTCGGAGATGGATTTTGAAGCTAGTATAAAAACAAATAACTTGGTCGGTGTCCCCATAGACCTTGATCCGGTGGATCTATACACACCGGATAATGTGTGTACAGATACATGCACCATAAATCAGCAAAAGGAGGTTAACCTGGGTCGTGTTCTGCCCAACTGGAGCAAGTTCAGTCCTCAGGAGTCGCTAAACAGGATTTTAGACATAGACTACGGCATCACGGATGCTCAGAAAAAACGCATCATTGATGCCCTTTGTGGTGAATCGAAAGCGGTGAAAGCGGAAGACCAAGAGGAGTGGGTTGATGGGTAATGGGATTTCTTTCATGACAAATGTGTGGAGCTCGGATTGAACCCGGATTTCTGCGTTGAGGATGTTTATGAGGATGACAGTGGTTCGGCCCAGTTCATATCTCAACTCGCGAAGTCGGGTAAATATTTCGATCCCGTTGTCGCGAAACCTCCAAAGCGTAAATAAGTTATGCGTCCACGTATTAGTTTTTTGGTCTTTTTTCTGCTGTGGTGCTGTGTCTTTTTTCCGTGTCTGCTGCTCGTTTTCGGGTGCTATTTCCTCCTAGTTTTTGGGTATGAGGGTGTGAATCGATCAGGTTTCCGTATGCAGTTGAGTAGTATTATTCTGGGTAATGTTTTGATTACGGTGACTTTTGAAGGCCCAATCCGGGTTTTATTTTTCTCTGTGGAGCACATTGGTTGGCTGCTTGATGAAGATGTTTGTACTTTGATTTTAATTTGTAATAGTTTAGGGTATCTTGCCTTTGATTATAGTTACTTCCGTGTTTTGTTAGGAAAACATATCATCCCTACTAGGATGTTGAATGTTAGTAGGTGTTGTATGTTTCCCGAGACATCGATTACCAAAGCATGTTTTGGTAACTCGTTTTTTGGTAGGCGGGGGTATGCCCCTTTGATCATGTTATTTTTTCTATTTTTATAAATGTTTGCCGGGCGAAAGCTCATTTACCCAAAAAAAAAAAAAAATTAAAAGAAAATATTTCTAGAAATATTTTAGGCTACAATAAAAATGAAAAATACATAAAGAAAATATACACCTCGTCCGAATTAGGAAATTCCAAACCTAAAGAACCTATAAGTTCAATTAAATCGTATCTCAACCGAAAGTGAATTTCTTCATCACGCAAGTCTTGCTGGATATTTTCGGGAACGGGAACTTGTACAGGAGTATCCGGCACCCAATCTAGAGATATTGCACGTCCGTCTTCTTTGATTAGAATATTGTGCAATATGATACATGCATATACTATGCTATGTATTGTTTTCTTATTCATCGCACGAACCGGTCGGTTTAGTATGCCCTAGGGGTGTGCATGGTTCAGTTCGGTTCGGGGTTAAACCAAAATCGTAACCGAAAGTTCGGTTTTTTATTTTTAAAAACCGTTCGGTTTCGGTTATTTCGGTTTTTGCAACGGTTCGGTTTTTCGGTTTTTTTTTTTGTTTTTGAAACAAATTATTTAAGATTCAAAACTTAAAAGTATAAGTCAAAGTCTAAGAATCTTTCTTAAATGTTTATATTTAAGTTAATATATTTAGTCTTTTAAATTAATATTATTCACATAAACCTAACTTTCTAATCTATTTTAATGTTTCTCCAAAGTTTTTGTTAAGACGTTTTCTTTTATAATACTTTGAAAACCATTTAATTTTTATATTAAAATTTGTTAGTTCTTGTAAACAATGGATAATTTTAATGATAAATAAACATGGTAATGTTCTTATTATAAATATTTAACAAACTAGAATAAAATTAATAATTCTTAGTAGCATGGGTAAACACTTAAACAACTTAAACATAAAAATATATAGATTTGGTATACTATTAAAACTAATTGGTTCGGTTCGTTATTTTCGGTTATTGAAAATGATTATCCGATAACCGAACCGAAATTTTCGGTTATTAAAAATCCAAAAACCGAACCGTCGGTTTTTGTTTCGGTTCGGTTTTTTTGGTCCGGATTTTTGGGTTATTTCGGTTACGGTTCAATTATTTCGGTTTTCTGCTCACCCCTACTACGCCCCATCTACCCTTTAACATACCAAAAGCCCTCTCAAGATCTTTTCTTGTCGATTCTTGCAACCTGTTGAACGCTTTTTCTTTAACCTCGACAGGAAATGAAGGAACTTTCACAAAAACAGACCATGATGGGTAGATACCATCCACAAAAAGAAAGTCTCGTCTGTAATATCTTCCATTAACATAGAATGGACAGATGGATGCGGTACCACCCGTTACGGTTTGAAACAACGGTGACGTGTGCAAAACATTGATGTCGTTGTTTGAACCGTTTGAACCTGGAACACCAAAATATGAATGACAAAACCATAAATTATTCCACGTCACCGCTTCAAGTATGATGGTTGGTCTTTTGACGTCACCCCTAACATAGCTAAGTATTCATCAAATTGATCGGGAGGGTTTCCTGTCGCTAGTTGGCGAATGGCGGATGTGCATTTTTGTATCGGCATGAAACTTCGTTTGCCCCTCCCATCGTAACGTTCTTGAAACCATTCTTCGCTTGCTTCGATGTCTCTAACAATCATTAAAAATAATTCTTTTGGTAAACGAAACCGATCTCTAAACGTTTCGGCATTGAAGACCGGATTCTCCACAAAATAATCGTTCATTAACACTTCGTTGGCATGTATACGATCATAATCTACCATTTTCTTCTTTGGGCGGCTCGAACTTGCTTCAAGTTCGTTATACACCGACTCGAAAAATTCAACCGTCTCATTGTCGGAAGACGATTGGCTATCGCTATCGCTGTCCATCGAAAACGTCGAAGCCGTAGGAAAATCCATTTGTGAAATATGTAAAATGTGTGATATATGTTTGTGTTTTAGTGTGGGTGAAATGGTATAAAAGTGTGAAATATATATTGATTGTTTAAGGGTTTTTTTTATTAAACAACGGTCAAATGCCAACGGTCAAACACAAACGGTCAAAATTTTGAAAGTTTAACGCGTCAAAAAGTTAACGCGTTGTAAGGTTGATGCGTGATACAATGGGGTGGCGGCGGTGTTTTTTTTTCACGCGTTATGGGGGCCGATCACGGGGCGCCCCTACCCCCTAACCAATTGGTGTTCTTATGGTCATTGATGGGTGTAATGACGACTTCTATATTTGATTAAATGGATCACTAAAGGTGTATTATGGATCGATTAAAAGGTAGGTACTAATGTACTCTACTATTGTGATTCATATGGGGTCGAAAATGAGATGATTCGTCGTTCAAAATCGAGTTATGGCGTTTGGTCCGGAGAGACGGGTTCTGGGTTCGTGAATATTTGGGGTTTTCACATCATGCATTTCTAGTTTCCTGGGTTTGGGTATTCATTTCTCTATATGCTTTTTGTCACGGCCCCGTCCCTGGTGTGACCCGGTTCAGGAGCCGCGGGACAGAAACCCGTGGTATTTATTATTTGATTTGGCAGCGGAATTATTAGCAGGATCTTTTAAACTGTAAATGCCCAATTATTTTATTTCATAATTTGGGAATCACCCCATAATTTACAATAAAGGAAATTTCACGAGGAAATCCCTTGTTTTACAAAACATATGTATTTATTTTATTGAGCCACTTTCCTAAGCTTGTAGTGCTACATGGCACTTTTCCTGGATCACAACAGATCACCTGAAACATGTTTAAAAAGGTTTTATCAGCGGGGAAATACTGGCAAGTCATTCAATTTGCACACATGACACATTGTTATAAATTTACAGCATTAAGGGTTTTTATATTTGCCCTTTATCATATAATTATCTGGTTCAGCTGTCACTCGACCGAATCTATGACTATGGACATATCACTAATTAGGCTCGCTCGCCTAAAGTGATAAATCGTTAGTAGTAATGTGCACAAAACCCCCACATACTGCCAGTAATTAAAGATTAGCAAAGACTTAATCACTGCAAAGTATAACTGGAAAACATTTATGGTTTTGTAAAGCAATTTGATAAAAAGAGAATGACTCACATTGCAAGTTTAGTTAGACAGAACCTTGCCTACTGATTTAGCCTTGTAACCTAATTTAAACAGCAATGCATACGAAACTAGGTCAGTAACTTAATACAACATTTACGATAACTCACGAAATCAAAACCCTCACGAGGAATGACAAAGTATAGCCCAAATACGGGCAGCACTTAAACATCCATCGGATCGGTTTCAATCGATCGGACATTATATCGTAGCAGTGATCGAGTTATTACCCTTGATCGTAGCAGCGTTTTCTTAATTTGAATGTCATTTTCAAGCATGCAGAAAGTGATTTTGGAAAATTTTTCGCACACAACTGAACTTCTCATGGCCAACCCATTTATAGCCAGATTTTGGGTTTTACGCGGCCCGCGTAAACCCTTGCTTGACTCTTACACGGCCCGCGAGGGCCACCTAGGTGCGCCACGTGTCTGACGCGTGGCCTGTTTGCTTATCCGGAGACTTTTTAAGTTGTCGCGGCCCGCGTAACCCTTCCTTATGGCTTACGCGGCCCACGTGAAAACCAAATTTCTTAATTTCTTGGTTTTTCATGCACATTAAGGTTTCAGGGGTCCGGGTTTCACTTACAGGTCGTTTATGGTCATTTTTGCAGGTCCTTACATCCTCCCCACCTTATTTAAAATCTCGTCCTCGAGATTTACTGGAATAAGTGAGGATATTTTCGCTTCATCTCCGATTCCAGCTCCCAGGTGTATTCGGGTCCTCTTTTCGAATCCCACTTGACTTTGACAAGTACCAATCTTTTATGTTTAAGGAATTTAATCTTTCTGTCTTCTACCTGAAGTGGTTTCTCTACGAACTTCAACTTTTCATTTACTTGTATGTCTTGAAGAGGGACTACTAGTGATTCGTCCGATAGACACTTCTTGAGGTTGGATACATGAAATACATCATGTACCCCAGCTAATTCTTCCGGTAGTTGTAAGCGATAGACGACCGGTCCTATTCTCTGGGTTACTGGGAATGGTCCTATGTATCTTGGACTCAGTTTCCCTTTCTTACCAAACCGAACCACTCCTTTCCAAGGAGAAACTTTCAAGAGTACCCTGTCTCCAACTTGAAATTCTAGTGGCTTGCGTCGATTGTCTGCATAACTCTTCTGGCGATCTCGAGCCGTCTTTAGTCTTTCCTTGATTTGAGTGATCTTTTCGGTAGTTTCTTGCACAATCTCGGGACCTGATAGTTGGCTTTCTCCTATTTCTGCCCAACAAACTGGAGTTCTACACTTTCGTCCATATAGTGCTTCGAACGGGGCAGCTTCGATGCTTGAATGATAACTATTGTTATAGGAGAATTCAATTAAAGGTAAATGGTTGTCCCAGTTTCCTTCAAAATCTATCACACATGCCCTGAGCATGTCTTCCAGGGTTTGGATCGTCCTTTCACTTTGTCCATCTGTTTGGGGATGGTATGCAATACTTAAATTTAATTGCGTCCCCATTGCTTCTTGGAAACTTGTCCAAAAATGTGAAGTGAAGCGACTATCCCTATCTGATACAATGGAGAGTGGAACTCCATGTAAAGATACTACTTCGTCTACATACAACTTCGCTAACCTTTCCACGCTAAAGGTTTCTTTCATGGGTAGAAAATGAGCTGATTTGGTTAATCAATCCACAATTACCCAAATCGTGTCATTACCTTTTCTGGTTTTGGGTAACTTAGTAACAAAATCCATTGTTATTAGTTCCCATTTCCATACAGGCATTTCTAGTTGTTGGAGTAACCCTGAAGGTTTCTGGTGTTCTGCCTTAACTTGTGAACAAGTTAGACACTTAGATACATATCTAGCTATGCCCTTTTTCATTCCTATCCACCAGAAATTATTTCTTAAATCTTGGTACATCTTAATATTTCCAGGGTGCATGGTATACCTAGATTTATGGGCTTCTTCTAGAATCTTACTTCTTAAGTCTCCTTGTTTAGGTACCCAAATCCTTTTCTTGTGGAATCTCCAAATTCCATCAGGCCCTTGCTCTAGTTCTTTTATTCTTCCTTTCATTCCTTCAGCATCATCCTTTATTGCTGTTTCTTGAATGTTCTTCAGTTGTTCCATTAAGTCTAATTGTAAACTTAATTTAAGAGCACGAATTCACTTTTGCTTTTCATGATACTTAAGACTTAGGGCATCTGCGACTACATTTGTTTTTCCTTCGTGATATTGAATATCACAGTCGTAGTCACTTAGAATTTCCATCCATCTTCTTTGCCTCATGTTTAATTCTTTTTTCCCAAATATGTATCTTAAGCTTTTATGATCTGTATAAACGGTAAACTTACTTCCATACAGATAATGTCTCCAAATCTTAAGGGTAAAAATTATCGATCCTAATTCTAAGTCATGAGTTGTATAATTTTCTTCGTGCTTTTTCAATTGCCTTGAGGCATACGCAATTACCTTTTTGCGTTGCATTAGCACGCATCCTAATCCTAGCTTAGAAGCATCACAGTAGACTTCAAAATCTTATATCCCTTCTGGTAAAGCAAGAATTGGGGTGTTTGTTAACATTTGTTTTAAGATCCTAAAGGCTTCTTCTTGCTTAGGTCCCCATGCAAACTTAACTGATTTACAGGTTAGCTTAGTTAATGGTACCGCTATCTTAGAAAAATCCTTAATGAATCGTCTATAGTATCCAGCTAACCCTAGAAAGCATCTAACTTCCATATATAGCCGATTGCGGGACCTTCCATTTGGTAATCGCTTCTATTTTGGAGAGATCTACGTGAATACCTTCGTGATTCACCATGTGTCCTAAGAATTGCACCTCCTGTAGCCAAAATTCACACTTCGAGAATTTGGCATAAAGTTTCTCTTTTCTTAACAAAGTTAAGAGTATATGCAGATGTTCACAATGCTCTTCCTAACTTTTGGAATAAATAAGTATATCGTCGATGAAGACAATTACAAATTTATCCAAGTACGGTTTACAGATCCTATTCATCATGACCATGAATGCGGCAGGAGCATTTGTTAATCCAAAGGGCATGACTGAAAATTCGTAATGACCATACCTAGTTCTGAAAGCTGTTTTTGGTATGTCTTCTTCTTGTACCTTCAACTGATGATATCCGGAGCGTAAATCTATCTTAGAAAAATATCTAGCCCCTTGAAGTTGATTGAAAAGATCATCAATCCTAGGCAATGGGTATCAATTCTTAATTGTAACCTTATTCAATTCCCTATAATCTATACACATTCGCATCGAACCATCTTTCTTCTTTACGAACAACACTGGTGCTCCCCAAGGGGATGAACTAGGTTGGATGAATCCTTTACTGAGTAATTCATCTAATTGCTTTTTCAGTTCTAACATTTCAGTGGGTGCTAACCGATAGGGTGCTTTAGCTATGGGTGTAGTTCCAGGTATCAGATGAATTCTAAATTCTACCTCCCTGTCTGGTGGTAATCCTGGTAGTTCTTCTAGGAATACCTCCGAGTATTCTGATACTACAGGGATTTCCTTAAGTTCCTTACCCTTAGTGCTAATGATTGCTGAAATCATATACACTATTCCTTGCTTTCGTTCATAACTGGCCACTTTCATTACAGAAATGAACTTCATTGGCTTTCGTGGGTTATTTCCTGTAACCATGATTATTTCTCCGGATGGTGTGTGAATTTCTATGGAATTCATATCACAGAGGATTCTCTTAGCCATAGAATATTCCAGAAGAATAATTAATTTTAGGAATAGATTGTGCTCCTTGTTAATTGTACATTATTGTGTTTCCTTTTTTAACCGATTGTATTATCCCTATATAATGGGTATTGTTATTCAATAGAATTCATTCAGAAATCAAATACTTTTATGGTATCAGAGCTTCGGTTCTATACCTAAACTCTCCACCCTCTCTTTCTTCCCTGCCCTACAATTTTTTTTCTCCGATCAGCAGCCATGACTAAGACTGACGAAAAACCCAATTCCCTACACCCGGCCTACTCGGTCACAAACATACAATCAAAGATTCGTACCCTGGACGGCACCACGGTCACCTACTCGTCTTGGGTACTGATATGTGCAAAATGCAACATATAAATTACATCAATTGTGGCATAAAACTAACCCTTTTTTAGTACTAATGTTGGAAAAAGTGTGCTTTTATCTTCCTTTTGTATTTTCAGGATTAAATGAGCTCAAATTAACAAAAGAAGCAAAAAGGCAGCTAAATCTAACATAAATACAAGAAAAGGAACAAACGTGGTATGCCCGACCTCCCCAAAAGCATTTTCCCAAGCAAAACAAGAGAACAGAAGGCTGAACACGCCCCGTGCTCAGTGAGCACGGGGGCGTACCCAAGTGTCAGCATAAATGACAAAGTTGTAGAAGCTTCCATCGCCCACCACTGGGCCGTGCTCAGCGGACACGGGGTCGTGGTCAACTATAAGATTCGCAGAATCCAGGCAAATCTTGATAGTACAGATATGCTTCTGCACACGGGGACGTGCCCAGCGGACACGAGGGCGTGGTAAACTAATGCAGACAAACTGTAATTAATGAAGACAAAGAAGAGGATGGACACGGGGCCGTGCCCGAGCTTCTGTTCAGCCTATAAATAGGAGTGCTTGGCTCAAGCTCAAACCATCCCTTGGCACACCACCTCTCTCACACTTCACCCACCACCCACCACCACCATAACACCATCATCCACCACCATCATCCATTGTCCATCATAGAGTGTGTGAGTCATCTCGGGATCCAAGATTGATCGTAAGAGTTCTTGACAATCAAGGCCATGTTTGCCTAAGTCTCTTACATCACTTGGTGAAGACAAAGTGTCTAGTGTAATACTTTTGATTTTTAATCTTTTCGCACTTTTTAATTGGTTATGTATTAATGACTTTAATAACTAGTTTCTTATGTTGAAGGTGATTCTTCCTTATCGTTTGTCCGTGGTGTCTTGGCATTATTTTACTGTCTATATAAAATAAAAGATTTTCACCATTCATATCTCCACGGTCTATATGGAGGTATGTTGGCTACCTGGTCGGGGGTTAAGGGAACAGTTTGGTAAGAGTCTTGCCATTGTTCAGTGTATAGATCCTGCAAAGGACTTGGGTCAAATTTAGTAGGACCTCCTTCAATACCTACCGGTATTTGTTGGTGCATGTTTATGACAACAGCTTAGATTTGGTCTTTGGATATCTTGTAATTAGTTAAACGTTAAGCAGTTAGCGGGTTTAGCTTTGTAATAGTTAGTTGAAATGTTTGGGCTAACCAAACCCAAAGAATTGGGTGTGTGGGGGCGAATTGGGCCTGTCCAATTCGCAGTCCATGTTGGAAACCTTGGCCCAAGTAGCAACCTTGTGTTATATAAACAAGGTTAGGCTTTAGGGTTTAGGTTAATCAGCCAAAAACAGTTTGTGAGAGGAATTTCGTGAGAGCTTTAGGGTTTGGATGAAATTCAGAGAGTTAGGGTTTTAATTGATTGTAATTCAGTTTGATTGATAATCAATAGAAAACCCGGTATTGGATGGCGGGGGTCCAAACTCTTTGATCCCCTCATAAGTTAAGCTACTATTAAAACTTTAACCCGGCTACTTAGGACTGTATCCCTGCTGACTCAGACTACTTAGCCGAGGGTAACGTCTCCTTCAAAAGAGGGGCCTACCACATTATGCATTAATAACTTAATTAATTATCTTTCAATAATCCTACCCTTTAGGATTGTATCCTTGCTGACTCAAACTACTGGGTTGAGGGTAACGTCACCTCCAAAAGAGGGGCCTACTACAATAACTAAGATAATCTCTTAAATAGTGCAAAAGTGCGGAAATAATCAAAGGTTACACTAAACACGAGTCGGAGCCAAGTGATTCATCTTGTCTATCTGTTTTTACTTTTATTTTATTTTCAGCATTTTAGTTAGTTTTTATTTTTCTAGTTTAAAATCTTTTTCTAAACTTTTGATTTGATTAGACGTTGATGATAAACCGGTACTAAAAGCTCTTGTGTCCTTGGACGACCTCGGTATCTTGCCAACACTATACTACGCTCACGATGGGTGCACTTGCCCATATGTGTGTTTAGTGTTAGTAAAATATCGTGTTTTATAAATTTAAAACTTGGCTAAAAAGTGTTAAAAAGGGCTTAATATATACATTAAAAACTAACGACACTTCACACGCATCAAGTTTTTGGCGCCGTTGCCGGGGACACAAGGATTTTAAGAAAGTTAGGAATCAACGGCCTAATCGTTTTTTCTTATTTTTCTATTTTTTAGGATTTTCTTAGTTTTTCAGCTTCTGCAGAACTCAGCACGGGCCGTGCCTGCTGAACACGCCCCGTGCCCAATCATTGGAACTGGCAATCCTATTTTAAGTCAGACAGTAAGATGAACACGGGGCCGTGCTCACCCAACACGCCCCGTGCCCAAGATTCAGATTCAGATACTGAAAACAGAACCATAAGATCCCGACGGTTGGTAATTTCTGACACAAACATGAGTGATAATGATATTTTTTACTTTCGGCACTCTTATGGTACGCGGTTTCAAATATGTGGTGGCTCTCATAAAGAATTAGAATGTTATTTTCTAAATTATAAGCCCCACTATATAGACCCATTGTTTTCATGTAGACTTAAGAGGGGCGAAAGTAAAAATAATCCTTATCTCTCCCTCAAATGCTCCCAACCGGATCTCCTAGGAGAAATGCTTCTTGATGAATTATTTCAAATGGAAGATCTAATTCTAAATTGGTTAGAAGAACTTAGGATAGATTTCAATAATTTATCTCAAGACGATAACCAAGAGGAATTGTTGGAATCGCATTCAAACAACTTCGTTGTTCCCGACGATACTTCTAACTCTAGTGAGGACTTGAGCGATAGTCGTCCCTGTGTAGATTGTGCCGTGAAGGACTCCCCATCGACTTCGTTTGATGCATACATAGACCTGAGCGATTCGATATACACCTTCTTTAACGAGAGCCCGGGAAAAGGTTGGACTTGTCCACCTACATATAGCATAGGAATCACCCTCACCGACAACCTCTTGCGTTCTCATCTTAATCTAGAACAATTAAGGTATCTTAGGCACTTTGGGGTTGTTCCATCCAGTAAGGAACCACCCGATCTGGAAAATTTCCTTAAAAATAGATAAACTCCATAAGACAGCCTCTAGACACGGGGCCGTGTCCAGGTCAACACGCCCCCGTGTCCACTCAAAGATTCCCGTCTGATTTCGTGTCAGAATACGGACAAAATGTGTCAGGATTCCCCCTGAACACGGGGCCGTGTCCATCCGACACGGGGCCGTGTGCAGCGTACTGTCGTTTTCTATAAATGCAGCCAAGAATCCTGCACATTTGAACCATTCAAGGGACAGAGATTTGGGAAATATTCTCACATACCATCCTAGGTATTTTCTAAAAGAAGTTTCTCAACAACCTTCTTGTCCTTTCCTTTTTTATCCACTTTCATCTTCTTCAATTTTCCTTCATGCTTCCATTAAAGCTTGAAGTCTCCATAATTTCAAGCTTTATTGAGATGTTTGTTAGATTTTTATTCATGGGAACTTGTTAAAAATAAGTGCTATAACAATGTTTTAAGTTGTTTCTGCTTAAAAATGTTTTAAACATCATAAAAACAAATTGAAACTCCAAGATCCCTTGTCCTAAAAATCTGCAAACATTTGAACACGGGGCCGTGCCCGAAGTACTGATTCCGTAAAGTTGAACTCTTCTCGGTATGTTTTCTCAGAATGGCGAGCAGAACTAGCGGAACATCTTCATCACACTCCAGAAACAACCGACAAGGTAGAAGATCATCAACGGTTGAAGATTCTCTTATAAACTACGTTTACGCCTTAAGAGAGGCTCTTGATGAGATGACAGGGGTGGAAGAGGCATTGGTTGACCGTATTAATCATTTGACGGTGGGGCTAGAGGGATGTCTTCGAGAGGTCAACCTTTTTCACCAAAGGTTGAACATTCTCGCTTCTCCTCCTTTGGTACCGATCATTACCCAAAGGGCATGGAATGTGGTTCCTGAAGTCATCATACCGGCCGAATGGTACGCCATGCATCCGGAGCCCACTCGGGAAGTACTACAAGGGGTTCCGGTTGGTGTCACTCCTCCTCCACAAGATGTTGAAGAGAGTGACGCCGCCTTCTTCCTCCCAAGAGAGATAGAAGAATGGCTTTAAACGCCCCTCGGCTCAGAGTTCTACAAAGATTCTAGACACCGGAAGACCATTTCCAGATTTTTGGTTCTTATTGTACTCGTAGAGCTCCATAAGATGATTTTGCTTATCACTTGACCTATCTAATTTAGGACCCTTTTAATTTTATTTCTGCTTTGTTTTTTTTAAACTTTTAGGACTTTTATGTAATTCTCTCTATGGTTTAATGAATGATGGTTTTAATTAACTTGGTCTTTGGATGATGTTGGAATGAATAAAACACACTCGGGATGACAAAGGATGACAAGGGAAACTTGAACCAGCACCCCATGCAGGAAAACAGGGCCATCCGACGAACTTTCTTCATTACAGCAGGTTCAGCACGGGCCGTGCCCGCCCAACACGGCCCCGTGCTGCACAGTCTGCAAAAGTTGCCCAGTTCAGGTAAACTGGACACGGGCCGTGTTCACCCAACACGCCCTCGTGTCCAGGCTTCTGTTTCTTTTGTTCAACTTTTTGTTACTGGCACCTGAACACGGGGTCGTGCCCGGACAACACGGGGCCGTGTCCAGACGCCCAGTAACATAAAATTTTGCTTTTTCACACCTTTTACACATTCAATCAACCTACAAACTTATTTTTGCGACACATTGAGGACAATGTGTAATTTAAGTGTGGGGGGATGCTAAAACCTTGAATCTTGCAAGTCCTAATTACAAGCCTTACACAAAACTCTACTGGAACCGGTAATCACCCCAAAATTTTTCAAAAAATTTTCATTTTTTTTACTTGTCTAGGTTTAACTTGGGAATTTCAAATTCTAAAAAGGTTATATTTTTACAAATTTACAACCGATAGCGTCATGATAAAAAGAACCAACATAAGGAAATTATGAAAAGGCATGACAAGCTTAGTTAAAATCAAATTATATATACTTGATCACATAAAAACCCATTCCCACAAAAGTGAGTTTTGAGCCTTTATTGAGCATAAAAATACATATCTTTAAAATAAATGCTCATTTTTTGTTTCTTGTGTGAATAGCCGCTTGGTTCTTACAACTCTAGAACTTGCCACGACGATACATTCCCGGTCCTTACCAACTTACACCCGAGTAAGTAAATGATGGAGGCATTAGAACTAACCTTTTTAATTTCTACACCATTATTTTTCTTTTTTTTACCACCTACCCAAAATCCCCCTAGTTTACCCTTTTGAGCGTAAACCTTTTCATTTCTTAACCCAAACCAAACACCCTTTCACCCACCAAAACCTTTTTTATTTTTAACCCTTTGTTTTAGTAACAAGCCCGGTTTTTTTGTATGACTTTAAAAAAAATATGTTGATGAAGCAAAAGAAATAAACAAACAAGTTCATCAAAAATAACCTTGTTTGAGCAATAGCTTCATAAAAATAAAAATTGCAAAAAAATAAAAAATAAAAAGTCTTACGAAAACCGATGTTTTTTACGCCTTTTCGCCCTTTTCTACTAACCACTAACCCAACCACCTACCTTTAACCCAAGCCTAACCCTTCACCCAAAAGTCCTCTTGATATTTACAAAGGTATATAGTTAAAAAGGATGAGGATTGATTGCTTGGCAAGCCTATGGTAGGAGTAAGTTCCATGCCGCTCTCGAGTGATTCACTAAAATACATCTTCGGCCGAGTGTTGAGTGATCCCTCGTGAGGTATGTGAACTTGTATATAAATAGAATTTTAAAGAGGCATGTTATGCCCTAATAAGTAATTTATCTTATGAAAAGTTTTAAATAAATCATGACGAATAGGATTGTAAATAAATAAAAATAAAACTTGATAAAGAATCTTGGAAATCCCGACACTCTATGACAAGCCCAAAAACCTTCTCTTCTACCCATTCCATTTGGGAGTGTAAAGCCACATTATAAAGAGTTTTGCTTGAGGACAAGCAAAGATTCAAGTGTGGGGGTATTTGATGTATGCAAAATGCAACATATAAATTACATCAATTGTGGCATAAAACTAACCCTTTTTAGTACTAATGTTGGAAAAAGTGTGCTTTTGTCTTCCTTTTGTATTTTCAGGATTAAATGAGCTCAAATTAACAAAAGAAGCAAAAAGGCAGCTAAATCTAACATAAATACAAGAAAAGGAACAAACGTGGTTTGCCCGACCTCCCCAAAAGCATATTCCCAAGCAAAACAAGAGAAAAGAAGGCTGAACACGCTCCGTGCTCAGTGAGCACGGGGGCGTGCCCAAGTGTTAGCATAAAAGACAAAGTTGTAGAAGCTTCCATCGCCCACCACGGGGCCGTGCTCAGCGGACACGGGGTCGTGGTCAATTATAAGATTCGCAGAATCCAGGCAAATCTTGATAGTACAGATATGCTTCTGCACACGGGGACGTGCCCAGCGGACACGGGGGCATGGTCAACTAATGCAGACAAACTGCAATTAATGAAGACAGAGAAGAGGATGGACACGGGGCCGTGCCCACTGGACACGAGGCCATGCCCAAGCTTCTGTTCAGCCTATAAATAGGAGTGCTTGGCTCAAGCTCAAACCATCCCTTAGCACACCACCTCTCTCACACTTCACCCACCACCCACCACCACCATAACACCATCATCCACCACCATCATCCATTGTCCATCATAGAGTGTATGAGTCGTCTTGGGATCCAAGATTGATCGTTAGAGTTCTTGGTAATCAAGGCCATGTTTGCCTAAGTCTCTTACATCACTTGGTGAAGACAAAGTGTCTAGTGTAATACTTTTTATTTTTAATCTTTTCGCACTTTTTAATTGGTTATGTATTAATGACTTTAATAACTAGTTTCTTATGTTGAAGGTGATTCTTCCTTATCGTTTGTCCGTGGTGTCTTGGCATTATTTTACTGTCTATATAAAATAAAAGATTTTCACCATTCATATCTCCACGGTCTATATGTAGGTATGTTGGCTACCTGGTCGGGGGTTAAGGGAACGGTTTGGTAAGAGTCTTGCCATTGTTCAGTGTATAGATCCTGCAAAGGACCTGGGTCAAATTTAGTAGGACCTCCTTCAATACCTACCGGTATTGGATGGCGGGGGTCCAAACTCTTTGATCCCCTCATAAGTTAAGATACTATTAAAACTTTAACCCAACTACTTAGGACTGTATCCCTGCTGACTCGGACTACTTAGCCGAGGGTAACGTCGCCTTCAAAAGAGGGGCCTACCACATTATGCATTAATAACTTAATTAATTATCTTTCAATAATCCTACCCTTTAGGATTGTATCCTTGCTGACTCAAACTACTGGGTTGAGGGTAACGTCACCTCCAAAAGAGGGGCCTACTACAATAACTAAGATAATCTCTTAAATAGTGCAAAAGTGCAGAAATAATCAAAGGTTACACTAAACACGAGTCAGAGCCAAATGATTCATCTTGTCTATCTGTTTTTACTTTTATTTTATTTTCAGCATTTTAGTTAGTTTTTATTTTTCTAGTTTAAAATCTTTTTCTAAACTTTTGATTTGATTAGACGTTGAGGATAAACCGGTACTAAAAGCTCTTGTGTCCTTGGACGACCTCGGTATCTTGCCAACACTATACTCCGCTCACGATGGGTGCACTTGCCCATATGTGTCTTTAGTGTTAGTAAAATATCATGTTATATAAATTTAAAACTTGGCTAAAAAGTGTTAAAAAGGGCTTAATATATACATTAAAAACAAACGACACTTGACACGCATCAGGTACAACTATTCCAACTCCATGTCGTCGCCTACAAGGTTTCCGATCACATTGACGGTACGCCTGCTCCATCCGATAAGGACCCGAACTATCCACAATGGAAAGAGCTCGATGCTCTTGTCCTGCAATGGATTCTCAGCACCGTTTCAGATAATATTCTGCCCTGAATCTTACCCAATACGACAACAGCCAGACAAGCCCGGGTCAAACTCGAAAAGATCTACCTCAGCAATAAGAAAGCCCGTGTCGCCGCTCTTGAAACTCGATTCTGCAACATGACTCTTTCTGCTTGTGCCTCCTTGGATGATTATTGTCAACAATTACAAAGTCTTGCCACACAGCTTGTCGTTGTTGATCACCAGGTCTCGAACTCCCGTCTGGTCTTACTGTTGGTACGTGGTCTGCCTGCTGAATACAATACTACCGCCTCTTTCATAAATAATAAAGATGCAGATTGGGATCTTGCTATTTCCCTTCTTCAACATGAAGCAATCCGTATTGAGGCAAAAAAGGGTCGGCCACCTCAGTTTTGGTGGCACCGAACCCTAACAGCTCCGACAGCACAACGACGGCCCCTCAGCCGGCCCTAACAGCATCTTCTGACCACTCGTCTGACTCTCACAGCAGCAATAATACAAGGGGACGCGGTCGTGGAAGGGGCAGGAATAATTACAGAGGAGGAGGAAGACATGATACCCGAGGAGGTACCTCTGGATATGGTCGTTCCTTTTGGACAACAGGAAACCAAGCATCAGCCTTTAACTCACCATATCCTAATTGGGCTTGGTGAACTACCCCCCCCCCCCCTTGCCCCTACCCCACCCAAAACAATTGGAGGCCCAATAATAATAATCAATCGGCTCCATCACATGTTCCAGCCCATTTCACTGCCTCGGGTCACTATTCCTCCCCTCAATTTGGACCACAATCTTACGGGTATGATGCCCTAAGCCCATCTGATTGAAGTGCAGCTTTCTCTAATATGCAGATGAATCCGAACAATTCCTGGACCAATGATATTATGGACACTGGAGCAGGCTCTCATTCGGCAAGAGATCCAGGTAAAATTCTAATTCCTAATCCTTGTCCTATAAACTGGTCAATTATGGTCGGTAATGGCACTTGTATTCCAATTAAAAGCACGGGCACTAGCCTTCACCCTTTACCAAACCGAACATACATCTTACCCAATGCCCTTTACAGCCCTCAAATAATTCGAAACCTTATTTCTGTACGACGCTTTACTCGTGATAACAATGTGTCTATTGAATTTGACCCGTTTGGTTTTTCTTTGAAGGATCTCTTCACTAAACGAACACTTTCAAGACACAACAGTACCGAGGACCTCTATCCTTTCACTCCACCAGAACTGCCTCTGCAAGCATTGTATCTTTCCATACCAACACTGCCTTGGCACGAGCGTCTCGGCCACCCCGAGAATCAAGTTTTAAGTTTATTACGTCGTACTTTTAATTTTTCTTGTAATAAAGACAATTTGTCTCATGTTTGCAACTCATGTCAACTCTCAAATAGTAAACGTTTACCTTTCTCAGTTTCTAATTCGTTTACTTTTGCACCATTTGATATTATACACTGTGACTTATGGACCTCCCCAGTCACGAGCAAAACCGGTTACAAATATTACATGGTGCTCGTTGACAATTTCTCCCACTTTATTTGGGTTTACCCACTTAAATTCAAATATGAGGCCTTTCCCACTTTTGCTAAATTCCATAAACTAATCCTTACACAATTTCAACGTAAAATTAAAACCTTTCATTTTGACCTTGGGGGCGAATTCGATAACCATGCCTTCAAAAGTTTTGCCACTCACCATGGCCTACTATTTCGTTTTTCATGCCCCCAAACATCCTCCCAAAACGGCCGGGCCGAGCGCATGATTCGTCGTCTCAACGACATCATACACGCACTCCTAATCCAGGCAAACTTACCTCCTATATTTTGGGTCGAAGGCCTTCACACCGCCTCGTACCTTCATAACAATTTACCCACCAAAAGATTAAACTTTTACACCCCTACCTTTGCCCTTTACCTGCGACACCCCGACTACGACCATTTGCGAGTTTTCGGGTGTGCTTGCTACCCAAACACATCCGCAACGCAACCACATAAACTCCACCCTCGAGCCATCCGGTGCATTTTTCTCGGGTATCCCCCAGATTTCCGGGGCTACAGATGCTTCGACCCCACTACTGGAAAGGTCCACGTTTCGCGTCTTGTTACGTTTGATGAAAGCACATTTCCTTACACCATACCACAACCACCCACCACATACCGTTTCCTTGATGACGCACCACCTCCCGGTTTTTCATTCATCCCTCTTACCCCCACACGACCATCACCTACCACACCCTACCCTATCACCTACAGTCGACGTCCTCACCTTCCACCTACTTCGACTGTCCCCCCACCTACGGCCTCTGCCCCCACCCAACCACCACCCTCTACTGCCCCGCACACTAGCCCACCACCAACTAACCAACATCCCATGACCACGAGGTCTAAATCCTGTTCCACACACATTCATCTCACTCCAAATACCATCTCACCTGTTCCCAAATCTTATGCCAAGGCCTTTGATGATTTTAATTGGTTGAGTGCTATGAGGACCGAATTTACTGCACTACAGGATAATGATACTTGGGAATTAGTCCCCAGACCATTAGACCGACCTGTTATACGCTGCATGTGGCTTTTTCGACATAAGTTTCGGTCTGACGGTTCTTTGGAACGCTATAAAGCCCGTTTGGTTGTCAACAGGAATTCACAGACTGTCAGGGTTGATTGTAAGGACACGTTCAGTCCGGTTGTTAAACCGGAAACTATCAGGACTGTTTTATCTCTAGCAGTCACCAGGTCTTGGCCGATTCATCAGCTAGATGTCAAAAATGCTTTCTTACACGGACATCTAAACGAGACAGTTTATATGCACCAGCCCCCGGGCTTTGTTGTAAACAGCATCCTCACTTTGTGTGCCGACTTAAAAAGTCTTTATACGGTCTAAAACAGGCACCACGGGCATGGTATACACGATTTGCCACTTTTATCACGTCTTAGGGGTTCACTAGCAGCTCCTGTGATCACTCTCTATTCGTGTATTAGCAGGATCCTGCTAATATTGCTTATTTATTGCTTTATGTGGATGATATTGTGTTAACTGCTTCTAATGACCATTTGCTACATGATATTATTCGCAAACTCTCACGAGAATTTGCAATGACCGACTTGGGCCGCCTTCATCATTTCCTTCGCATAAAGGGCGATCAGCTTTCAGCAGGTCTCTTTTTATCACAACATTAGTATGCTAAAGACATCATTGCTCGTGCTAACATGACTACTTGCAAGCCATGTAACACGCCTGTGGATCTATCATCCAAACTCAGCGCATCTGATGGTCCTCCTGTTTCGGACCCTACATTATACCGCAGTCTTGCGGGAGCTTTACATTACCTGACTTTTACTAGTCCAGATATATCTTATGCCATGCAACAGGTTTGCTTATTTATGCATGACCCGCGGAAGCCTGACTATGCTTTCATGAAGAGGATTTTACGTTACATATAGGGCACTCTTGATTACGGGATTCGAATTGTTAGATCTCGATCTCATGATTTAGTGGCTTACTCAGATGGTGATTGGGGCGGTTGCCCTGACTCTAGACGGTCCACGAGTGGGTACTGTGTATTTTTGGGTGATAATTTATTGTCCTGGTCTTCGAAGCGGCAACCCACTGTGTCACGTTCAAGTGCTGAAGCTGAGTACCAAGGTGTTGCTAATGCCGTTGCTGAAGCAACTTGGTTGCGCAACTTATTATTAGAACTACATACTCCTCTGCGTAGAGCCTCCATTGTAAATTGTGATAACGTCTCAACTGTCTACCTCTCAGATAATCCAGTGCAACATAAACGCACGAAGCATGTAGAGATTGACATCCACTTCATTCGTGAGAAAGTCCGACTCGGCCACATTCGAGTATTACATGTTCCTTCAGCTCTTCAATATGCGGATATATTCACCAAGGGCCTCTCTCGCCAGCTATTTCAGTCTTTCCGATCCAGTTTGAGCGTTGGACCTTCCCCCGTTCAAACTGCGGGGGAGTTTTAGCCGTAGAATATTCCAGAAGAATAATTAATTTTAGGAATAGATTGTGCTCCTTGTTAATTGTACATTATAGTGTTTCCTTTTTTAACCGATTATATTATCCCTATATAATGGGTATTGTTATTCAATAGAATTCATTCAGAAATCAAATACTTTTAGATTCGAGCATGGTTGGCTACTAACCAATCCATTCCTAATACGACATCGAATCCAGCTAAATTTATAGGTAACAGGTTTGCAGAAAATTTTTGGCCTAAGAGCTCTATCTTTCCTTTTTGCAAAACTTTATCTATGTGAACAGAATTTCCATCTGTGGTTTCTACTGTAAAAATTTGTCTAAGGTTGGTTAAGGGTAGGTTAAGAGCTTGGCAGAATGAATTATTTATAAAACTTTGGTTCACATCAGAGTCAAATAATACTTTCGTATAAACGTTGTGTACCAGAAACGTACCAGCTATTACTTCGGGAATCAATTCGGCTTCCTGCGTGGTCAACTGGAAGGCTCTTGCGTTCTTCTTATTAGTTCCTTCGGCAGGTTTAGCCTTGTTATCTGCTGGCTTGACCAATTTACGGCATTCGGGTCTAAAATGCCCAGCTTCCCCAGAGTTGTAGCAGATCTTTGATTTCTTTTTGCATTCCTCTTCCCGATGGCCAGGAATTTTGCAGAAATTACAATTTTCTCTACATTTTCCAAAATGCTTCTTTTTGCAATTTCCGCAGAATGGCGGGGTGGAAGAGGACCCAGTTCCCTTCCTCTTAAAGTTAACATTATTACCCACCCGAAATCCTTGGGTGATCTTTTGAGCCAATTCCTTCTTTCTGTTTTCTTCTCGCGTACGCACCAGTCCGTCAGTCAAGGTGTTGGCTAATTCCACCGTATCGTCGATTGTGCGAGGTCTTGCAGCTTTGACGATGTCACGAATCTCGCAAATTAAACCCCAAATATAGCGAGAGATAAGTACCGGTTCTGGCGAAGCCAGAGTTGGTACAATTCGAGCATACTCGAAAAATTTCGAAGTATATCCTCGACAATCAACATCCATCATTCGATGGCTCAGGAACTTATTCGCCATTTGTTCCTTTTCATATTCGGGGCAGAATTTCCTTTCCACCAGACGCTTAAACTCGTCCCAATTTATGGCATAAGCCATGTCACTTCCCTTGGCTTGCAGTACCGTGCTCCACCATTCTAATGCCTCTTCCTTAAAAAGGTGAGAAGCATACATGACCTTATCCCCCTCGGCACATTTACTTATTTTGATTACTGCCTCGGTTTTCTCCAACCAACGTAGTGCAGCAGTTGCCCCTTCATTGCCTGCAAATTCGACAGGTTTACAGGCAAGAAATTCCTTATAAGTGCAACCAGGCGTTGCAACTTTCATTTTCTTAAGTATCGGGGCTTGAATCACGTTGTCATTATTGCAGCCTCTATTAACACTATTACTGAAATTATCGTCGCTTATGCGTTTACTGGGGTTAGCTTTTAAAGGCTCAGCAGGACCTTTAACAGCAGTGACGATTGCTGGGATAGCATTTGCTATTCCCTGGGCAACGATATTCTCTATAACTTGTCTATTAAGAAAGTGATATTCATTGTTTTGTTCGGATTGATTAACTTCGTTAACTGGTTTATTAACAGCATGTTACATCTGGTAATTAATATATATAAATTATTAGCACAACTTAAATAATAACTAAACACAATAAAATAATTGCACATAATTACGTCAATACCTATAGCCAAAATTGTCGACTTTGCGACTTTCATATTTTTATATATATTAATATGCATCCATACACACCAGTTATATTACAAAAGTTTTATTTTAAATTATTTTACATGGTTATATTTTTGTTAATATTTATTATTATTTTATTATTATTAAACACGTAACCACACAACCACATATGATCTCGTCAGCTGGCACTTCAGAAACGACGTTCCATCTCGTCGTATTTCCATGATATCCTCTCCCCCACTTCTCGGATTCTATTTCCTGCGTCCACCAGCTCCTCGCTATAGTGGCGGAGTTCAGCCAGGTTTTCTGTGCTCATAGGTTGGTTTGGTGCGGGCTCAGGGTCAAACTGGGGGAAAAGGTGTTAGGGTTATTTAAGAGGTTCTGAAATTGCCAGTCAGTTGTCCACCATTCTTCTAGCTCTCCTGGTAGAGTTCGGGGGTGGATAATAGGATCTGGGATAGCAGGGTCCAGATTAACTGGAAGTTGTGCTCCCACTGGGTAATTGAAGAGGTTTTCATCGGCAGGTCCGATGAGGTCGCTATTTGCCAGTTGGCGGTCCAGCTCCTCCCACGGTGGCATTTCCTGGGCTTGCCTTGAACTTTCCCCGATCTCCTTTCCTTTGCCTTTATCCTTCGAATCCTCAGTCTTTATAGCTTTCTGTGTTGCTGGTTTCTTCCTACGCATACGCCTCCAGCCTACGAGTCTTCTTCTCTTTTTCAGCTTTGGTTTCTCCTGAGGTTGGGCTTGGAATACCATTGGCTCTTCAGTATCAGCCTGGTAGCCAGTGAAGGTATCGGTGGTATCCATATCTGTGCTATGGATAGAAATATTTCGGAGTGCTTCCGACAATTCATTCATGCTGTTAGCATACATGAAGAAACACACAAAATTCTAAGTTAAAATTTTGTAAATTAAATTTTCACAGAATCACAGAATGGCAATCAGAAAATTTAAGTATTTATAAATACTTAATTGGCTTAAATCAGTGGCTCTGATACCACCTTTTTCTGTCACGGCTCCCGTCCCTGGTGTGACCCGGTTCAGGAGCCGCGGGACAGAAACCCATGGTATTTATTATTTGATTTGGCAGCGGAATTATTAGCAGGATCTTTTAAACTGTAAATGCCCAATTATTTTATTTCATAATTTGGGAATCACCCCATAATTTACAATAAAGGAAATTTCACGAGGAAATCCCTTGTTTTACAAAACATATTTATTTATTTTATTGAGCCACTTTCCTAAGCTTGTAGTGCTACAAGGCATTTTTCCTGGATCACAGCAGATCACCTGAAACATGTTTAAAAAGTTTTTATCAGCGGGGAAATACTGGCGAGTCATTTAATTTGCACACAAGACACATTGTTATAAATTTACAGCATTAAGGGTTTTTATATTTGCCATTTATCATATAATTATCTGGTTCAGCTGTCACTCGACCGAATCTATGACTGTGGACATATCACTAATTAGGCTCGCCTTCTTAAAGTGATAAATCATTAGTAGTAATGTGCACAAAACCCCCACATACTGCCAGTAATTAAAGATTAGCAAAGACTTAATCACTGCAAAGTATAACTGGAAAACATTTAGGGTTTTGTAAAGCAATTTGATAAAAAGAGAATGACTCACATTGCAAGTTTAGTTGGACAGAACATTGCCTACTGATTTAGCCTTGTAACCTAATTTAAACAGCAATGCATACGAAACTAGGTCAGTAACTTAATACAACGTTTACGATAACTCACGAAATCAAAACCCTCACGACGAATGACAAAGTATAGCCCAAATACGGGCAGCACTTAAACATCCATCGGATCGGTTTCAATCGACCGGACATTATATCGTAGCAGTGATCGAGTTATTACCCTTGATCGTAGCAGCGTTTTCTTAATTTGAATGTGATTTTCGAGCAAGCAGAAAGTGATTTTGGAAAATTTTTCGCACACAACTGAACTGCTCATGGCCAACCCATTTATAGCCAGATTTTGGGTTTTACGCGGCCCGCGTAAACCCTCGCTTGACTTTTACGCGGCCCGCGAGGGCCACCTAGTCTACAACTAGGGCTAGCGTGTCACACCTAGGTGCGCCACGTGTCTGACGCGTGGCCTGTTCACTTATCCGGAGAATTTTTAAGTTGTCGCGGCCCGCATAACCCTTCCTTATGGCTTACGCGGCCCGCGTGAAAACCAAATTTCTTAATTTCTTGGTTTTTCATGCACATTAGGGTTTCAGGGGTCCGGGTTTTCACTTACGGGTCGTTTATGGTCATTTTTGCAGGTCCTTACACTTTTGCTATTGCTCGCTGTTGTTGGAGTTTTTTCATTCTTTTCCGCCTTTCTTAAGCTCCTTTACTAAACCAATTGGTTCCTCAGATTGGGCTTTAAATATAAAGATTCCTTCCTCAAAATTAGCGGTGTATCCTGAGGTTGGCTGGGATGAGGTTCCTTCATTCTTTGGAGAATGAGGTAATTGACGGTAAGTGTCAGAGGTACCTTGCTTACTGATATTGTAAACTAGCAAATTGTCAAATAACACAAAATAGTAATATATATATTTACACAGAATCACATAAGTTATTTCCTAACACAATTGGTTAAAATTTAGGTATTAACAGAACACCTAAATGGCTTAAACCAGTGGCATGGATCTGATACCACCTTCTGTCACAGCCCCCCAACCCCTACCCCGGGAGCGGGCGCCGCGAGACACAGAGCTGGTGGTATCGATGTTTATTAATTTGGCAGCGGAAATGAGACATCAGGACAGTAGTTAGGAAATAATTTTAGAGTTTCAAAACACCAAACTTTTATAATAAATAAATGGGATAAAACCCATGTTTCCTTCACAACACATTTATAGGGATAAACGCTCATTATGGAAAACATAATCTCCTTTTTATTTAGGTAACTTTTATAGCCACTTCTTTAAGCCTTTAGTGCTCCATGCCTGAGTTCTATTAGCTTCACATTAAGTTACCTGAAACGCGTTTTAAAAATATATTATCAGCAAGAAATACGGGCGAGTGCATCCCAGTTTAATCAAAACAAGCTTTTATAACTTTAATGTATTGAGAGCGATTACAATGTTTATCTCATTCAGTATTTGTCATGTTGGCAGTTCCATGACTGTGATCATATTACTCATTGGCTAACTCGTTGTCATGTTTGTCTTATTGTCTTTCACATCTTACCCATGAATAGGCTGCAGTTATTATTTATCAAACCATAAGTTCATAAAAAACATTTCAAGAATATACCAAAATACTAGCTTTATTATAAGTTTTCAATTTCTTTTAAAGTTAAAAAAGTTTTACTTGTTATTTTAGAATAACCAGATTTTCCTATAAAATTACCTGGAGATGGTTGCCTAGTTTGGTGAAAGAAATTGCAATGCAAAGGATGACTTCGCTGGATTGAAAATCTTGTTGACTTTGAGAAGACAGAAGTCAATCTATTCCAATGGTCACTCATTTGGTTATAAGCGAATTCGAAGAACGGTTTTCCATCTGCTTTCATTGCGACTTTTAGAACCTTTAAAACTCTTAACTGAGTGTCCTTTGAAATCCCCGCATTAGCCAAGTAGATATAGTTTAAAACCTTCTCATATACGTCTTTATCTTTTATAATCGCCCATCTATATATAATACCGGTCAGATGATAATTAAAAAAAACTACAAGCTAGAACGGCGTAAACAGTTGTATACATATCAAAAGCGTGTACCGGCATGACCAGTGAGCTTAGAAAGACTAAAAATCATGAGATCATGATCTGAAGGGCCCGGGATAGGTGTAAACTGTGGCAAAAAATAGGCATGATCGTGTATTGTCTTCCCTCCTGTAACCGATTTCTTCAACTCCCCACCTGTATTGGTTGGTGAGGTTACAAATTCAATAACATCCGTGTTATTTTTTTGCCATGAGTTTGTGTATCCTCTATACACAAAGTTCTTCGAGTTAAACAACCTTGTTTGATCCTTGTCCAACTGTATATCACGAAAAAACAAAAGCTAATTAGAAAGAAATCATAAAGAGATTACAACTGGAATAAGTAATTATATAGATATTTACGTGATAGAACGGCGTGGAAGCCAGGACGTTGGATGGTGAAGAAGAGTTTTGAGAGGAAAGAGCATAAATAGCTGCACTTAGAAGTTGGGATGACCCGACACCAAAGACAATGTATCGGTCTTGAGTGATCGCATTCCCGGAAACTGAATGTAGCTTACGAATGTACTTGTCGAGCTCTGGTGCCATCATAGGGCCATCAACATATTCGTAACTCATACGATGCCACCCCGATATGACGACTGCAGTATCCGCTGCATTTTGTATCCAGAATGGCTCAAGGTATATAGGATCCCCACTGCAACATGCATAAAGGTTACATGTTTAAGAATAAATTTTAGTGTCATATGTATATTGTGCTGGAAAATTAAATGGACATAAATATGTATATTTATTTATACGTTACATAAGTAGTTATCTTTTGGCTTGTCCGAAAATTCTCCAACATCTGCAATAGAAATCTATATACCTATTAGCATCAGCAGCACATCCTAGAGATAATTCTGAGCAATCAGTGCCACTGTAACAACCATAGCATTCACAAACAGGTTGACCGTCAGATATCGAACCGTCAAGGAATGCTCTACCGTGGCCGGAGCATGAGATTGCTGCAACCGCCTCCGCCTCTGTGGCTGCTTTCTCGCTCCATGTCAATGACGACTGGCAACTAATCTCCTAATTCTGACCATCACCTACATATAGATGTATACTAAATAATATATTGATTGCTACTGAAATTAAGAAACAAATTCCATAACAATTGTCGAATACCCAAATCCCTGGCAACGTTTAATGGGGTCTTCGTTGACGTCCAGATATCCCGTTCCTTGTAGCTACAAAAGAATAAACCGTTAGCCTCGTCACGGAGGGCCCCGGGAGGAGGATCCGTGACCAAGCTCCGGCGTGAGAGTAAGTAAACTTGTCGGGGAGTTAGAGGAGCTTATTCCGATGAGTGTGATCACCGGAACGTTTCCTCGAAGGTGTGAATCCAATAAATGTATGTGTGTGTTGACTGTATAAGAATGTTGGTCGGAATTAATGAGAGAAGAGTAAATGAGAGAGTATTAAATATGATACCTCTGATCTGCCTTATGGTTATCCCTTTGACTCTTATATAATCCCCAGCCCTTATCCCACACGTGAGATATTTTATCAAGATGATCCAACGGATTCTGCGGGCTTTCGAGGGGTTCAGACACGTGTCTGACCCCTAACGGTAAGATGACAACCTTATTTAATGTTCTGGCCGGAGAAGTACAATTGCCAGCCAAGATCCTCTTCTTATCAAGCATTAAATGAGACCTGCTTCTTCTGATCATGGTTTCCCGCTCATTTCTAACGAAGGGAACCTTAGTGGGCAAGGCAACTTGTTATTTGGGCTTGCACCTTGTTGGGCCCGCATGAAGGTAGCCCAAAGCGGGTAAAATGGGATCTCCCATTGGCCTGTCGTCAAGTCATCTTTAGTCCCTGGTTCTGAGACCCGAGGCTCATGATCCGGGGCTGAATCATAACCGTTCAAGAGGGAGTTTAGTTTTCTTGGGCTACGAGTGTGGGCCCACTTCTGGCTGGTCATTAATTATCTCCGCTTTTCATAAAACCCATCATTCCACCGTAGACTAGTGGCGGGGGTTTAGCCCCTTAAACACACGTGTGCCTTTTTTTGAATTTCGAAGGGACGGGTGATGTGACAGTTACTCGCCTTGTCAGTTATCTCTTTTTAAATACCCCCATTCCTTTCCCAACTTCTTCCCCATTTCTTCTGGTTTTTTTTCTCTCCCCCACATTTCTCTGATCACCGCTTTTTTTCTGAATATGAGTCGTTCTGGTCGTCTTGCTATTAGATCAGTCTTGACGGCGAAGGACCTAAAGTCTTTTGTCGAGACATACAACATTCCTGAGCAGTTTTCTCCCACCTTGTCGGGCCCCAACGAACCGGTTGAATGTACACCGGACAAAATTCCCCTTTATACATTGGCATTTTCCTCTTGCGGAGTCCGATATCCCCTTTCTCCTTTCGAGGTTGCTTTGCTTCGCCACTTTGGGGTTCACTTTTCTCAGTTGCATCCCCTAGGGTTGATGAGAGTGGTGCACTTTGAGTTATCCTGTGCGGCCGTTTCTGGTGAACCTTCCGTCCCCTTGTTTTGCATGTTCTATAAACTGATCTCTGATGGAGATTGGTTTACTTTTGCCAAGAGACAGAACAGCGTGTCGAAGCCCTGTTATACTTTTATGCCAACCTCCACTTACCCGAAGGATTGGAAAAGTAGGTTCATTTTTGTCTTCGCTGCCATGATACCAGAATCCCCATTGCCTAAGGATGTCGACGCCGCTATTGAAGATACTGTTCCCACCCTATCGGCTAACGAGACTGTTCAGTGGAAACGCATGTATGAAAACCCTACAAGGGGTTTTACTTTTTCTGAGGGAATTTTGGCCATGGGAGGGTTGAGTCCTTCCTACCCTGTTCGTCCCAAGGTTTTTTTCGGTAAAAAAAGTATCTTTTTACCTTGGATCTGCATTTGTTTGTTTTTGTTTCTTGGTATTTGTGTAGTCATCCTTAGTGTCTTTCTTTCACAGAGTTGACTTTGTGGAGGCTGCTTCAGGGAGATTCTAAGGATGTCAAGTTTGTAGTTGGTGATGAGGTTGATCCGGGTTTAAACCGAAGTGTAGGGATGCAGGTTACCGGGGGGTCTGCCCAGGCGGGGGGCTCCGTTGCAGTGGCAGGGGGTGAGGAGACTTCCTCTGATGGGGAAGAGAGTTCCCCTGATCCCGCCCCTGTTAAACATTCTGATCCAAGTGATGAAGAAGCTCTGGAGGTTCGTTTAGTTCGTAAGAGGAAAGCTGTAAGTCCTAAGCCTGCCCTTGTTTCTCGTGATATCCGGCAAAGGCTCCGGAGTGCCAGCGGACAGAAGCCCCCTCCTTCGTCGAAGGTTGTCTCCGAACTTCCCCCTGTTGGGGCCAAGGGTTCTTTGTCCAAACACCTGAGGTCTTCAAGCCTTGTGAGTGCACCTTTGTTGGTGAGTTTCTTTTTCCCCTTACCTGTTTGCCCCATCTCTGCTTTATATTTGATGTTCTTCTTTTTTTTTTTTTTTTTTTTTTTGTGTAGGGGAGTTCTCATGATCCCATAGAGATCCCTACTGGTCCTTCCTCTTCCCGTGTTTGGGACAAAACTCCGGAAGTAGGCATGGCTCACTTTACCTCAGCCTTTGAACTCTCACCTCTTCATGCTACGGGGACCAGTAAACCCACTCAACCTGAGGGTATTGCTCATCGGTCTCCTTTGGCTCCTCTGTTTGCTGATGCTATCCCTTTCACCTATGTCCCCAAATGGAAAGTAACTCATTCTTCGGTGATAGGGACACCTGAGGCTGCTAGGGACTTCCTGAGCATTGTTGTTCTTCCCTCCCATAAATTCGTGAATTCTGCTTTGAGGGATGATCTTTTCGAGGATTAGTATAGCATGTCTCTTTGTGAGAGCTTTTTCAGGGGTGCTGGCATGCTGCAGCGGATTGACGATTTGAGGAGGGCGAATGAAGGACTCAAGGGCGAGCTCAAGACTTCTCAGTCTGTCGCTGCTGAACTCAGGTGCCGAGTGGTTGAAGCTGAGAGAAAGTTGCAGGAGGAGAAGGTATATAGCCTTTCTCCTCCCCCCCCCCCCCCTCTTTTTTTTTTCCACTGTTTTTTGGACTTTTTTGTGATGTTTCTTGCCCAGGGGGCTGGAGCCTTGCTGGAGCGAAAGGAACAGGCTTGGGAAAGGGAGATGGCGGTGTTAGTGGAAGAGAAGGAAGAATTGGCTGCCGAGTTAAAACATTTGAAGGAAGTTGGCTTCGTTTCCCAGGAGCAATTGAATACTATGTATGCAGACTATGGGATAACCTCTGATGATAACCAGCGGCTGGCTAAGGAGAAACATTGGCTAATGACTGAAGGTTTCCAGGCCTTCCTTATTGCCGTTTCTCAGTCAGAGGATTTTAAAAGCGGCTTGGAGGAAGTGTATAGGGCGTACCAGGATGTTGGCTACCAGGCTGGGCTGAAGGATGGCTATATCTACTCTGCTCAGGGCCTGGGCAGAAAAGAGACTCTGCTTTACAACTCCAAAGCAAAGAAGCGACTATCCAAGTTGGATGAGGAGTTTGGGAGCAAAACCTCGGCCATTCTCAAGAAAATCCTGGAGCATCCCATGATATCAATTGACGATTTGAAAGCCCTGTTTTCCTCCGCTGGTCCTTCGTCTCCACCGTCTTTGTCTGGGGGTAATCCCTAGTGATTTCTAAACATTAACCTCTTTCGATATGGTTGTAATTTGGATAACTTGCTTACCCTGGGATACTTTAAACTTTTTTGGTTGTTTGGAAGGAGGTCCTTCGTGTTGGGGTCCTCCTAGGTATCTAATCATATAACTTATGACTGTATGTTGCTTTCTTGTCTTTTGCTTGTTTCCTGTTGTGGTTTTTCATGCTGCAGGGGCCCTTGCCAAGGATCAAGTTGGCGCTTCCCTGAAGACCTTTGGGCTGTTTTTCAAGAAGCTGTGCCTTGGTCTAAGTTTGTTGTGTTTGTTGTTTTGTATGCTATTTGCTTTTTCCAAAGTTATTAAGGCTTCTCTTTGTACATTTATTTTGTAAATAAATAAAGAAAGACTTCTTTTTGTAGTTTGTTTACAGAAGTGCGTTGCATTTATGGTTTGTTTGGTAAACCAGGATTGTCTGTTCGAGGCCAATCGCTGGACAAGTTTATAATGTGAGATTATGTTTTTGGTTTGTTTTGTCCGCTTTCTTTGGGTTAGCTAGACCCTATTTTGCCCCACAGCCGGGCTTTTGGTATGTTTGATATACCTTATACACGTGTGTTTATTTATTGGTTAGGTTTATTGTTGGTGCACGGAATGTCTGTTGACTACGTCTACATCAAGTCTTAAGTCAAGATAGTCAACATAGGGTCTTGAGAGTTAAATTAGGGTTTTATCTTGTTAATTTTGTTTTTATGTACATAGGTTAGAAGTGATTTCGCTTATTAGTCGCTAGGTGATTCCACTCATTAGTCACTAGGTGATTCCACTTATATGTCACTTAGTGATTTCGCTTATATGTCACTTAGTGATTCCACTTTTGTGTCACTGACATATAAGTGAAATCAGAACAAGTATAAATACCCTCACAAGTGACTTCACTATGTACGAATGAGCGGAATCGGATCATTGCATGTATAACGAAACTCTGTCAAATTTGATTCAGAAAGCAATAAACGTGAAGGAATTGAATAGGAAAGCTGTTGTAACTTCATTTACGTTGATTCCGCCTTCGTATGTGAAGATGAACGTCCTTGACTAATCGTTTAGGGTCACAACACGGTCCAACATTTATAGTGTTTCTGGGCACGTCTGCCTAGATATAATACCTGTTATTTTGTCAAATGAGGACATGTTAGTTGTCCGTTTGTCATTCATTTCTTGGGGATTAAATTTCCCAGCATAAGTTGTTACAAAAGATCTGTCCTTGGGGTAAGCCCCAGACTAATAGTTAAATATTACAAAAGTGGCTCCTTGGCCGTTTTTCCTGGGGGTTCACCCCTCATGTGTGGTACTTCCTGAGCTGCATGAGGTTCCACGTCCTGGGGACCTCCTTGCCTTGGAGTGTTTCCAGCTTGCAACTCCCTTTGCCGTTTGCCCATATGACCCGGTTAGGCCCTTCCTAATTGGGTCCAAGTTTTCCGGTGCTCTCCTGTAGGCTGGCTTCATTTGCTCTTAGGACCAGATCCCCTGGTACGAGGCTAATTTTTTTCATCTTGGCATTGTAATAGCTTTCCAGTTGCTTCTTGTACTTAGCCTCCCTGACTGCTGCCACTTCTCTCCTTTCTTACAGCAAGTTCAGGTTCATCCGGAGGTCCTGTTCGTTCTCTGCCTCCCTGAGCTTCATCCTTGCTGTCGGGGATCCTATTTCAGCTGGGATAACTGCCTCCGTCCCGTAAGTTAAGCTGAAAGAAGTTTCCCCGTTGCAGTCCTTCGGGGTGGTCCTGTACGCCCATAATACAAACGGTAGCTCCTCCAGCCATCCTTTTTGTTTCCTCCCAAGTCTTCCCTTCATCCCTTTGATAACGTTTTGGTTGGCTCTTTTTACCAGTCCATTGCTTTGGGCATGAGTGACGGAGGTAAACACCTGCTGTATGTGCATCTGTTCGCACCATGGCTTGAAAGGTCTTCCAGCAAATTGGACACTGTTATCACTTACCAGCTCTTTTGGGACCCCGTACCTGCAGATGATGTTGTCTAATACAAATCGCCTCATCTGTTCCCCAGTTATTTTTGCCAAGGGCCTTGCTTCGATCCACTTGGTAAAATAATCAATAGCAACCACCACATACTTGACTCCACCTGGACCCTCCGGAAATGGCCCGATTATGTCGATGGCCCACTTTTATAGGGCCAGGACGTTGAGACTGGTATCATCGGGTGTTTGTGTCGATGAGTCATAGGTGCATGCACCTGGCAATTGTCATATCTCTTATTCTCTTCAGATGTTGTTTCGTACATTCGAGGCCAATAGAATCCCGCATTCATTGCCTTTGCTACTACTGTCTGTGGCCCCGAATGCATTCCACAAATCCCCTCATGTATATCTCTAATCACATACTCAGCTTCCTCCATGTCAACACACTTCAGGGATGGGCCCAGGTACGATCTTCGGTACAGTTCCCCATCAACCAACTCATATTGCAAGGCCTTTACCCTTGTCTTCCTAGCTTCCCAGTCTCCCTCGGGTAGTGTCCCGTCTTTGAGGAATTTTACAATTGGTGTCATCCATGTTTCTTGTGCGTTTTCAACTGCAGCTACCCCCTCTGTGCTGAGGGAAGGGGAGGTTAGGACTTCCACTTTGACTTCTCTTGCTAGGTGATCAAATGCTACTGAGGCTAGCTTACTGAGGGCATCAGACTTTCTATTTCTCCCGCGGGGGATGTATTCCAGCTTAAAAGTTTTGAATACCTTGGCCGTCTTTTCTACTTTTGCCACATACTGAGCCATGGTGTTGTCTTTGGCCTCGTATTCTCCTTGGTATTGCTTGACTACCAGCTGCGAGTCAGTGCTAGCTTCCACATGCTTTGCTTTCATCTTTTTTGCCAGCCTCATCCCTGCTAAAAGGGCTTCATATTCTGCAGTATTGTTGGTGTTTTCGAAGTCCAGTCTTATGGCATAGGTTAGCTCAACTCCTTCAGGTCTTATCATAGTAATGCCTGCTCCGATCCCTTCTTCGCTGGAGGCTCCATCTGTGAACAGTTTCCACACAGCCTCGTCTTCCTTCTCTTTTTCTTCTCTTTCCAAGGCTTCCCATTTTAGGAGTTCCTTTTCTTCATCTTCAGGGACTTCTGCTAACAAATCGGCCAGTATTTGTCCTTTCACGGCTGTCCTGGGTTTGAACTCCAAGGAGTGTTCTCCCAGTTCCACGGCCCATTTAGCCAACCTTCCCGACAGCTCCGGCCTCCTGAGTACCTTTTGGAGGGGCTGATCTGTCATCAGGATGATCTTGTGCCCTTGGAAATACCTCCTGAGTCTCTGGGATGCAAAAACAAGGGCTAATGCTAACTTCTCCAGAGGCATGTAGCGTTCTTCAGGACCTTTAAGTGTTCTACTGATGAAATATATTGGTATCTGTTTTCCCTCCCGTTCCACTACCATGACCGCACTTATGGTTGTTTTTTAGGCGGACAGATACAAGGTCAGATGCTCCCCGGGTGTTGGGGTGGCCAGTGTTGGGAGTTTACAGATATAGGCCTTCATTTCTTGAAAAGCGGCGTCCGCCTCAGAGGTCCACTTAAACTTGTCCGTTTGAAGGCAGTCCTTCAGCACCTTCATGAAGGGAAGGGTCCTGTCAGCTACTTTTGATAAAAAACAGTTTAATGCAATTAGCCTCTCGTTCAGCTGTTGGATGTCTTTCAGGGACCTGGGAGATCGCATTTCGGCCACAGCTTGAGTCTTTTCCGGGTTAGCTTTGATTCCGCCCTTAGTGACCAGTACCCCCAAGAATTTTCCTTCTTCTACCCCAAACCAACACTTTCCGGGATTTAGCTTCATATTCACATCTTCAATGGTGCGAAGGGTTTCAGCTATATCATCTATCATGGCCATCTCGGTTAAGCTTTTGATAACGATGTCATCGACGTATATCTCCAAGTTCCTTCCCCGTTGTTCCCTGAAGAGGGCGTTCATGAACCTCTGATATGTGGCACCAGCGTTCTTGAGTCCGAAGGGCATTTTGGTATAGCAAAATGTCCCTTCGTCTGTGATGAAGGCGGTCTTTTCCTCATCTTCTATTGACATTTGAATCTGATGGTATCCTTTGTAGGCATCCAAGAAGCACTTCAGGGGATACTGGGATAAAGAGTCCACTTGGACGTCTATCTCTGGGAGAGGGTAACAGTCCTTGGGACATGCTTTGTTCAAATCTTGAAAGTCAATGCATATCCTCCATCCTTCGTCTTTCTTCTGGACCATAACCGGGTCGGCAACCCAAGACGGGTACTTCACCTCCCTTACTATTCCGGCTCTAAGCAGCTTCCTGGTTTCTTCACAGGCGGCTCTCCTCTTACTGGGACCCATACTTCGTTTTTTCTGCTTTACTGGCTTTGCCCAGGTGTATGTATTGAGCCGATGTTCAGTTAGGCTTCTTGGGATTCCTGTCATATCCCCGTGTTGAAATGCAAACACATCTATGTTGAGAAGGAGCAATTCCTTGAGAGCACTCTTGCACTTGTCACTCAGGTGACTTCCTACTTTAACCGTCTGTTCCGGGAACCTGTCGCAAAGGGCCCATTCCTCGACCCCCTCCTTCTGGGGCTTCTCGGCTACTTCCCCTTCAGACACGGAGGAAACTACTTCGTATGCAGACTTTACCCAGGCCAAACCCTTTGGCGTCTGGAACACTAAGGCTCCATGTGGGGTGGATGCCTGTGCTTGCAAATCCCCAATTCCAGGTCTTCCCAGGATTGCGTTGTACTTTGAAGGTGCTCGGACCACTTTGAAAGTTAGGTTTATAGTTCGAACACGGTCCCCTACCCCCACTGTGAATGGGAGTCTGATCTTTCCCAAGGGGTGTGACACACTGTTGTTGAACCCTACTAGAGGGATGGAATCCTCCTCAAGCCTGTCTCTTACATCCCTGTCGAACCTAAGGAAACAGTGCTCGTATATAACTTCTACCCCAGATCCCCCATCCACGTGTATTCTGGCCACCTTGTGGCCAGCTATTATGGCTGAGATGTTTAGTGGGAGCCGTTGCACCTCATTTTCCTCCAAGTGTGGCATTAGGATGGGAGCTTTCATGCAGTCTGGGGAGCCCAGGATTCTGGCCTTTACATTTCTGGTGGTATTAAATTCATTCCTCCTTCTAATCATATCTACATCTGCCCTCCCAGGCTCCCTTGCATCTTTCCCTTTGCGATCCCCCCTCCTTCCTTAATTTCCTTAACCAAATGGGCCAGTTTTCCCTTTTTTGCCGTGGCTTCTATTTCCCTCTTTAGGTACATGCAATCATCAGTTTTATGGCCAAACCCTTTGTGAAAGTCACAATATTCGCTTGGTTGTGCCTTTGGCCCGGGCTTTATGGGTGGTGGCCTTGGGAAGGAGCTCTTCACCCTCTCAGTGGCCAATATTTCACTTGGGTCTTGGTGAGAGGGGTGAAGCTGTCAGAGTAGGGGGATGGGCCTCTCCCCCGAGGTCTATATGGGGAGTACGAGGGCCTTGCCCTATCATGCAACATTATATCAAAAGCAGGTTTTCTGGAATAAGGTGTACCTTTATCGAGAGGTTTTGCGATCGGGGTGACCCTTCGGGGTAGGGTATCTGTCTCCTTAGCCTTGCTGACTGTGTCTTTGCCTCTGACAAAGGCTCTGACCCTGTCCATAAGATTGTCAAATGAGTGTGGGAACTCTTCCCCCAGTTTCTCGCATAGCTGTGCATGCTTTAATCCATTTATGAAGCTGCTGATCTTCATGACCTCCGGGACATCATTTATGTTCATGCTTTCCTTGACAAACCTGTCCATGTATTGGTCTATCCGCTCGTTGTCCCTTTGCCTTATGTGCAAAATTTCGTTTGGGTTCTTGACCACCTTTCTTTGTTGACCAAAGTTTCTCAGGAACTTTTCACTCAGTTCTTCGTAGCTATCAATCCCCCAGGAGGGAGGCTGTCGAACCAGAGCCGGGGCCCCTCCGTCAGGGTCTGTACAAACATGTGGCACCAAACTGGCATGGGCCATCGCCCCAGTTGTCCCGCACCCCTGAAGGCATGGAGATGGTCTTCAGGGTCTCTCGTCCCATCATACTGATGCGTGTGAAGTGTCGTTAGTTTTTAATATATATATTAAGCCCTTTTTAACACTTTTTTTTAGTCAAGTTTTAAATTTATAAAACACGATATTTACTAACACTAAACACATATATGGGCAAGTGCACCCATCGTGAACATAGTATAGTGTTGGTAAGATACCGAGGTCGTCCAAGGACACAAGAGCTTTTAGTACCGGTTTATCCTCAACGTCTAATCAAATCAAAAAGTTTAGAAAAATGTTTTAAGCTAAGAAAAATAAAAACTAACTAATATGCTAAAAATAAACATAAAAGAAAAACAGATAGACAAGATGAATCACTTGGTTCCGACTCGTGTTTAGTGTAACCTTTGATTATTTCCGCACTTTTGCACTATTTAAGAGATTATCTTAGTTATTGTAGTAGGCCCCTCTTTTGTAGGTGACGTTACCCTCAACCCAGTAGTTTGAGTCAACAAGGATACAATCCTAAAGGGTCAGATTATTAAAAGATAATTAATTAAGTTATTAATGCAAATTATGGTAGGCCCCTCTTTTGGAGGTGACGTTACCCTCGACTAAGTAGTCTGAGTCAGTAGGGATACAGTCCTAAATAGCCGAGTTATAGTATTAATAGTAGTTTAACTTATGAGGGGATCAAAGAGTTTGGACCCCCGCCATCCAATACCGTTAAGTATTGAAGGAGGTCCTACTAAATTTGACCCAGGTCCATTGCAGGACCTCTAAACGTTGAACAATGACAAGACTCTTACCAAACCATTCCCTTAAACCGTGGAGATATGAATGGTGAAATTTTTTTATTTTATATAGACAGTAAAATAATGTCAAGACACCACGGACAAACGATAAAGAAGAATCACCTTCAACATAAGAAACTAGTTATTAAAGTCATTAATACAAAACCAAGTAAAAAGTGCGAAAAGATTAGAAATAAAAAGTATTACACTAGACACTTGTCTTCACCAAGTGATGTAAGAGACTTAGGCAAACATGGCCTTGATTGTCAAGAACTCTTACGATCAATCTTGGATCCCGAGACGACTCACACACTCTATGATGGACAATGGATGATGGTGGTGGACGATGGTGTTATGGTGGTGGTGGGTGGTGGGTGAAGTGTGAGAGAGGTGGTGTGCCAAGGGATGGTTTGAGCTTGAGCCAAGCACTCTTATTTATAGGCTGAACAGAAGCTCGGGCATGGCCCCGTGTCCAGTGGGCACGGCCCCGTGTCCACATCCTTATCTTTCCTCATTTAATGCAGCTTGTCTTATTAGTTGACCACGCCCCCGTGTCCGCTGAGCACGACCCCGTGTGCAGAAGAATCTTTGTACTATGAAGATTTGCCTGGATTGTGCGAATCTTATAGTTGACCACGGCCCCGTGTCTGCTGAGCACGGCCCCGTGGTGGGCAATAGAAGCTTCTACCACTTTGTCTTTTATGCTGACACTTGGGCACGCCCCCGTGCTGGCTGAGGACGGGGCATGTTCAGTCTTTTGTCTTCTTGTTTTGCTTGGGAAGATGCTGTTGTGGGGTCGGGCATGTCACGTTTGTTCCTTTTCTTGTATTTATGTTAGATTTTGCTGTCTTTTTGCTTCTTTTGTTAATTTGAGCTCATTTAATCCTGAAAATACAAAAGGAAGACAAAAGCACACTTTTTCCAACATTAGTACTAAAAAAGGGTTAGTTTTATGCCACAATTGATGTAATTTATATGTTGCACACATCAAATATCCCCACACTTGAATCTTTGCTTGTCCTCAAGCAAAACTCTTTATAATGTGGCTTTACACACCCAAATGGAATGGGTAGAAGAGAACGTTTTTTGGGCTTGTCATAGAGTGTCGGGATTTCCAAGATTCTTTTATTAAGTTTTATTTTTATTTATTTACAATCCTATTCGTCATGATTTATTTAAAACTTTTCATAAGATAAGTTACTTATTAGGGCATAACATGCCTCTTTAAAATTTTCTTTATATACAAGTTCACATACCTCACGGGGATCACTCAACACTCGGCCGAAAATGTATTTTAGTGGATCACTCGAGAGCGGCATGGAACTTACTCCTACCATAGGTTTGCCAAGCAATCAATCCTCCTCCTTTTTAACTTATATACCTTTGTAAATATCAAGAGGACTTTTTGGGTGAAGGGTTAGGCTTGGGTTAAAGGTAGGTGGTTGGGTTAGTGGTTAGTAGAAAAAGGGCGAAAAGCATAACAAGCGTCGGTTTTCGTAAGACTTTTTATTTTTGTAACTTTTATTTTTATGAAGCTATTATTCAAACAAAGTTATTTTTGATGAACTTGTTTGTTTATTTTCTTTTGCTTCATAATCAAATTTTTTTTTTTTTGAAAAGTCATACGAAAAACCGAGCTTGTTACTAAAACAAAGGGTTAAAAATGGAAAAGGTTTTGGTGGGAAAAAGGGTGTTTGGTTTGGGTTATGAAATGAAAAGGTTTAGGCTCAAAGGGGCTAACTAGGGGGATTTTGGGTAGGTGGTAAAAAAAAGAAAAATAATGGTGTATAAATAAAAAGGGTTAGTCCTAATGCCTCCATCATTTACTTACTTGGGTTTAAGTTGGTAAGGACCAGGAATGTATCGTCATGGCAAGTTCTAGAGTCGTAAGAACCAAGCGGCTATTCACACAAGAAACGAAAAATGAGCATTTAGTCTAATGATATGTAATTGTATGCTCAATAAAGGCTCAAAACTCACTTTTGTGGGAATTGATTTTTTATGTGATCAAGTATATATAATCAAATTTTAACTAAGTTTGCCATGCGTCTTCATAATTTTCTTATGTTGGTTCTTTTTATCACGACGCTATTAGTTGTAAATTCGTAAAAATATAACCTTTTTATAACTTCAAATTCCCAAGTTAAACCTAGACAAGTAAAAAAATTGAAAATTTTTGAAAAAAAAAAAATTGGGGTGATTAGCAGTTCCAATAGAGTTTTGTGTAAGGCTTGTATTTAGGACCTGCAAGATTCAAGGTTTTAGCATCCCCCACACTTAAATTACACATTGTCCTCAATGTGTCCCAAAAATAAATTTTTAGGTTGATTGAATGTGTAAAAAGGTGTAAAAAGCAAAAATTTTGTGTTACTGGGCGCTGAACACGGCCCCGTGTTCAAGTGATCCGTAAAATCTTCCTAAGGAGCTCTACTTCTACATTAAGAACCAAAATTCCGGATATAGATTTCCGGTCTAAAAGCCTTGTAGAACTCCAAGCTGAGCGGTGTCCCTTAGATGTTGCTAGAGCCATTCTTCTATCTCCCTCGGGAGAAGGGAGGCGGCTTCATGTTCCTCAACATCTTGTGGAGGAGAAGTGACACCAATCGGAACCCCTTGTAGTATGTCTCGAGGGGGCTCCGGATGTAAGGCGTACCATTCAGCCAGAATGATGACTTCCGGTACCACATTCCATGCCCTTTGGGTAATAACGGGCACCAAAGGATGAGAGGCGAGAATGTTCAACCTTTGGTGCAAAAGGTTGACCTCTCTAAGACATCCCTCTAGTCCCACCGTCAAATGATTAATACGGTCAACCAATGCCTCTTCCACACTTGTCACTTCATCAAGGGCCTCTCTTAAGGCGTAAACATAGTTTACAAGAGAATCTTCAACCGTTGATGATCTTCTCCCCTGCCGGTTGTTTCTGGAATGCGACGAAGAGTTTCCGCTTGTTCTGCTTGCCATTCTGAGAAAACATACCGAAAAGAGTTCAATTTTATGGATCCAGTACTTCGGACACGGCCTCGTGTTCATCGAACACGGCCCCATGTTCAGATATCTGCAGGATTTAGGAACAAGGAATCTTGGGGTTTCAAATTGTTTTCATGATTTTTAAAGCATTTTTGAACATAAACAACTTAAAACATTGTTGTAGAACTTATTCTTAACAAGATTCCATGAACAAAAATCTAACAAACGTCTCAATAAGGCATGAAATTATGGAATGTTCAAGCTTTAATGGAAGTATGAGAAAAATTGAAGAACATGATAGTGGATAAAAGAGGAAAGGACAAGAAGATAGTTGAGAAACTTCTTTTTGAAAATACCTAGGATGGTATGTGAGAATATTCCCCAAATCTCTGTCCCTGGAATGGTTCAAATGTGCAGGATTCTTGGCTGCATTTATAGAAAACGACAGTACGTTGCGCACGGCCCCGTGTCGGCTGGACACGGCCCCGTGTGCAGATGGAATCCTGACACATTTTTGTCCGCATTTTGATAAAATCAGAAAGGAATCTTTGGGTGGACACGGGGGCGTGCTGACCTGGACACGGCCCCGTGTCTAGAGGCTGTCTATGAAGTTTGTTTATTTTCAAGGAACTTTTCCGGATCGGGTGGTTCCTTACTGGATGGAACAACCCCAAAGTGCCTAAGATACCTTAATTGCTCTAGATTAAGACGAGAACGCAAGAGGTTGTCGGTGAGGGTGATTCCTATGCTAATTGTAGGTGGACAAGTCCAACCCTTTTCCGGGCTCTCGTTAAAGAAGGTGTATGTCGAATCGCTCAGCTCTATGTATGCATCGAACGAAGTCGATGGGGAGTCCTTCACGGCACAATCGACACAGGGACGACTATCGCTCAAGTCCTCACTAGAGTTAAAAGTATCGTTAGAAACAACGAAGTTGTTTGAATGCGGTTCCAACACTTCTTTTTGGCTATTGTCCTGGAAAAGATCATTGAAATCTTTCCTAAGTTCTTTTAACCAATTAAGAATTAGATCTTCTAATTGAAATAATTCATCGAGAAGCATTTCGCCTAGAAAATCTGGTTGGGAGCATTCGAGGGAGAGATAGGGATTATTTTTACTTTCGCCCCTCTAAAGGATACTAGGAAACGATGGGTCTATATAGTGGGGCTTATAATTTAGAAAATAACATTCTAATTCCTTATGGTTACCACCACATAATTGACACCACGTAGTACCATAAGAGTGCTGAAAGTAAAAAGCATCAGTATCACTCATGTTTGTGTCAGAAATTACCAACCGTCGGGATCTTACGGTTCTGTTTTCAGTAACTGAAACTTGGGCACGGGGGCGTGTTGAGTGGGCACGGCCCCGTGTTCAGCTTACTGTCTGACTTAAAACAGGATTGCCAGTTCCAATGATTGGGCACGGGGCGTGTTCAGCGGGCACGGCCCGTGCTGAGTTCTGCAGAAGCTGAAAAATTAAGAAAAATCCTAAAAAAATGAAAAATAAGAAAAACGATTAGGCCGCTGATTCTTAACTTTCTTAAAATCCTTGTGTCCCCGGCAACGGCGCCAAAAACTTGATGCGTGTGAAGTGTCGTTAGTTTTTAATATATATATTAAGCCCTTTTTAACACTTTTTTTAGTCAAGTTTTAAATTTATAAAACACGATATTTACTAACACTAAACACACATATGGGCAAGTGCACCCATCGTGAGCGTAGTATAGTGTTGGTAAGATACCGAGGTCGTCCAAGGACACAAGAGCTTTTAGTACCGGTTTATCCTCAACGTCTAATCAAATCAAAAAGTTTAGAAAAATGTTTTAAGCTAAGAAAAATAAAAACTAACTAAAATGCTGAAAATAAAAATAAAAGAAAAACAGATAGACAAGATGAATCACTTGGTTCCGACTCGTGTTTAGTGTAACCTTTGATTATTTCCTCACTTTTGCACTATTTAAGAGATTATCTTAGTTATTGTAGTAGGCCCCTCTTTTGGAGGTGACGTTACCCTCAACCCAGTAGTTTGAGTCAACAGGGATACAATCCTAAAGGGTTGGATTATTGAAAGATAATTAATTAAGTTATTAATGCAAATTATGGTAGGCCCCTCTTTTGGAGGTGACGTTACCCTCGACTAAGTAGTCTGAGTCAGCAGGGATACAGTCCTAAATAGTTGGGTTATAGTATTAATAGTAGTTTAACTTATGAGGGGATCAAAGAGTTTGGACCCCCGCCATCCAATACCGTTAAGTATAGAAGGTGGTCCTACTAAATTTGACCCAGGTCCATTGCAGGACCTCTAAACGCTGAACAATGGCAAGACTCTTACCAAACCGTTCCCTTAACCCCCGACCAGGTAGCCAACATACCTCCATATAGACCGTGGAGATATGAATGGTGAAAATCTTTTATTTTATATAGACAGTAAAATAATGTCAAGACACCACGGACAAACGATAAAGAAGAATCACCTTCAACATAAGAAACTAGTTATTAAAGTCATTAATACAAAACCAAGTAAAAAGTGCGAAAAGATTAGAAATAAAAAGTATTACACTAGACACTTGTCTTCACCAAGTGATGTAAGAGACTTAGGCAAACATGGCCTTGATTGTCAAGAACTCTTACGATCAATCTTGGATCCCGAGACGACTCACACACTCTATGATGGACAATGGATGATGGTGGTGGATGATGGTGTTATGGTGGTGGTGGGTGAAGTGTGAGAGAGGTGGTGTGCCAAGGGATGGTTTGAGCTTGAGCCAAGTACTCTTATTTATAGGCTGAACAGAAGCTCGGGCACGGCCCCGTGTCCACATCCTTCTCTTTTTTCATTTAATGCAGCTTGTCTTATTAGTTGACCACGCCCCCGTGTCCGCTGAGCACGACCCCGTGTGCAGAATAATCTTTGTACTATGAAGGTTTGCCTAGATTATGCGAATCTTATAGTTGACCACGGCCCCGTGGTGGGCAATAGAAGCTTCTACCACTTTGTCTTTTCTGCTGAGACTTGGGCACGCCCCCTTGCTGGCTGAGCACGGGGCGTGTTCAGTCTTTTATCTTCTTGTTTTTCTTGGGAAGATGTTGTCGTGGGGTCGGGCATGTCACGTTTGTTCCTTTTCTTGTATTTATGTTAGATTTTGCTGTCTTTTTGCTTCTTTTGTTAATTTGAGCTCATTTAATCCTGAAAATACAAAAGGAAGACAAAAGCACACTTTTTCCAACATTAGTACTAAAAAAAGGTTATTTTTATGCCACAATTGATGTAATTTATATGTTGCACACATCAAATATCCACACACTTGAATTTTTGCTTGTCCTCAAGCAAAACTCTTTATAATGTGGCTTTACACACCCAAATGGAATGAGTAGAAGAGAACGTTTTTTGGGCTTGTCATAGAGTGTCGGGATTTCCAAGATTCTTTTATTAAGTTTTATTTTTATTTATTTACAATCCTATTCGTCATGATTTATTTAAAACTTTTCATAAGATAAATTACTTATTAGGGCATAACATGCCTCTTTAAAATTTTCTTTATATACAAGTTCACATACCTCACGGGGATCACTCAACACTCGGCCGAAAATGTATTTTAGTGGATCACTCGAGAGCGGCATGAAACTTACTCCTACCATAGGTTTGCCAAGCAATCAATCCTCCTCCTTTTTAACTTATATACCTTTGTAAATATCAAGAGGACTTTTTGGGTGAAAGGTTAGGCTTGGGTTAAAGGTAGGTGGTTAGTAGAAAAAGGGCGAAAAACGTAACAAGCGTCGGTTTTCGTAAAACTTTTTATTTTTGTAACTTTTATTTTTATGAAGCTATTATTCAAACAAAGTTATTTTTGATGAACTTGTTTGTTTATTTTCTTTTGCTTCATAATCAAATTTTTTTTTTTGAAAAGTCATACGAAAAACCGAGCTAGTTACTAAAACAAAGGGTTAAAAATGAAAAAGGTTTTGGTGGGTAAAAGGGTGTTTGGTTTGGATTATGAAATGAAAAGGTTTAGGCTCAAAGGGGCTAACTATGGGGATTTTGGGTAGGTGGTAAAAAAAAGAAAAATAATGGTGTAGAAATAAAAAGGGTTAGTCCTAATGCCTCCATCATATACTTACTCGGGTTTAAGTTGGTAAGGACCGGGAATGTATCGTCATGGCAAGTTCTAGAGTCGTAAGAACCAATCGGCTATTCACACAAGAAACGAAAAATGAGCATTTAGTCTAATGATATGTAATTGTATGCTTAATAAAGGCTCAAAACTCACTTTTGTGGGAATGGATTTTTTATGTGATCAAGTATATATAATCAAATTTTAACTAAGTTTGCCATGCCTCTTCATAATTTTCTTATGTTGGTTCATTTTATCACGACGCTATCGGTTGTAAATTCGTAAAAATATAACCTTTTTAGAACTTGAAATTCTCAAATTAAACCTAGACAAGTAAAAAAATTGTAAATTTTTGAAAAAAAAAATTGGGGTGATTAGCGGTTCCAATAGAGTTTTGTGTAAGGCTTGTATTTAGGACTTGCAAGATTCAAGGTTTTAGCATCCCCCACACTTAAATTACACATTGTCCTCAGTGTGTCACAAAAATAAATTTTTAGGTTGATTAAATGTGTAAAAAGCAAAAATTTTGTGTTATTGGGCGCTGAACACGGCCCCGTGTTGTCCGGGCACGGCCTCGTGTTCAAGTGCCCGTAACAAAAATTAAACCAAAGAAACAGAAGGCTGGACACGGGGGCGTGTTGGGTGAGCACGGCCCGTGTCCAGTTTACCTGAACTGGGTATTTCTGCAGACTGTGCAGCACGGGGCCGTGTTGGGCGGACACGGGCCCGTGCCGAACTTACTGTAAACAAAGAATTTTGTCGGATGGTCCTGTTTTCCTGCATGGGGTACTGGTTCAAGCTTCCCTTGTATCCTTTTCCATCTCAAGTGTGTTTTATTCATTTCATCAACATCCAAACACCAAATTAACTAAAACCATCATTCATTAAGTCATAGAGAGAATTACATAGTAGTCCTAAAAATGAAAAATAAAGCAGAAAATAAAAGTTAAAAGTCCTAATATTAGATAGGTCAAGTGATCCGTAAAATCTTCCTAAGGAGCTCTACTTCTACAATAAGAACCAAAATTCCGGAAATAGATTTCCGGTCTAAAAGCCTTGTAGAACTCCAAGCTGAGCGGTGTCCCTTAGATGTTGCTAGAGCCATTCTTCTATCTCCCTCGGGAGAAGGGAGGCGGCTTCATGTTCCTCAACATCTTGTGGAGGAGAAGTGACACCAATCGGAACCCCTTGTAGTATGTCTCGAGGGGGCTCCGGATGTAAGGCGTACCATTCAGCCAGAATGATGACTTCCGGTACCACATTCCACGCCCTTTGGGTGATAACTGGCACCAAAGAAGGAGAGGCGAGAATGTTCAACATTTGGTGCAAAAGGTTGACCTCTCGAAGACATCCCTCTAGTCCCACTGTCAAATGAATAATACGGTCAACCAATGCCTCTTCCACACTTGTCACTTCATCAAGGGCCTCTCTTAAGGCGTAAACATAGTTCACAAGAGAATCTTCAACCGTTGATGATCTTCTCCCCTGCCGGTTGTTTCTGGAATGCGACGAAGAGTTTCCGCTTGTTCTGCTTGCCATTCTGAGAAAACATACCGAAAAGAGTTCAATTTTATGGATCCAGTACTTCGGACACGGCCCCGTGTTCAGATATCTGCCGGATTTAGGAACAAGGAATCTTGGGGTTTCAAATTGTTTTCATGATTTTTAAAGCATTTTTGAACATAAACAACTTAAAACATTGTTGTAGAACTTATTCTTAACAAGATTCCATGAACAAAAATCTAACAAACGTCTCAATAAGGCTTGAAATTATGGAATGTTCAAGCTTTAATGGAAGTATGAGAAAAATTGAAGAAGAAGATAGTGGATAAAAGAGGAAAGGACAAGAAGATAGTTGAGAAACTTCTTTTAGAATATACCTAGGATGGTATATGAGAATATTCCCCAAATCTCTGTCCCTGGAATGGTTCAAATGTGCAGGATTCTTGCCCCGTGTTCATCGAACACGGCCCCGTGTCCACATCCTTCTCTTTCTTCATTTAATGCAGCTTGTCTTATTAGTTGACCACGCCCCCGTGTCCGCTGATCACGACCCCGTGTGCAGAAGAATCTTTCTACTATGAAGATTTGCCTGGATTGTGCGAATCTTATAGTTGACCACGGCCCCGTGTCCGCTGAGCACGGCCCCGTGGTGGGCAATAGAAGCTTCTACCACTTTGTCTTTTCTGCTGACACTTGGGCACGCCCCCGTGCTGGCTGAGCACGGGGCGTGTTCAGTCTTTTGTCTTCTTGTTTTGCTTGGGAAGATGCTGTCGTGGGGTCGGGCATGTCACGTTTGTTCCTTTTCTAGTATTTATGTTAGATTTTGCTGTCTTTTTGTTTCTTTTGTTAATTTGAGCTCATTTAATCCTGAAATACAAAAGGAAGACAAAAGCACACTTTTTCCAACATTAGTACTAAAAAAGGGTTAGTTTTATGCCACAATTGATGTAATTTATATGTTGCATTTTGCACACATCACATACCGGTCAAAGTTTGGGGGCAGCTTCGACTTAGGGGGCATCGGTGCTTCTGCAATCCTCTGGGTGAATTTTGAGACATCAGCTAAGTCCTGTCGGAGGTAGGGTTGATCCAGGCCATCATTGCTTTGATTCTCCTATTCCTTTTCTTTTTCTTTCGGTTTCTTTCCCGTGATGAGATCCTCCCTTTCTTCCGAGGACATCTGTCTAAGGGCTGTAATGAACGTTTCCAGTGGGTCACTTCCACTGCCCTTGTTTTGAGGGTCTACCCCGTCTTGATTAGAGGGTGTATCGAAGGATAGTCTAGCCCTTAGGCTGTCAAGTTTTTCTTGTCTTTCTAGGTCTTTGAGACACTTTTTCAGTTTCTCTTTGTGCATGGCAACGAAATCCGGAGTGATGATCTCTTCCTTTTCCAGAATTTCCACTTGATTCTCATTTTCTTCTTCAAGAGTTATATCTTCCATTGTGACCTTATCGTGGTCGTTTTGTGCTGTCTGGACGGTGAGTGAGCTGGGTAGAGTAGTCATGTTGTTTCTTGTCAAAACGGGTTATCTCAACGTCGGAATTTCAGAGTGGGAACACCAGCTGGACCGATGTCCCACGGATGGCGCCAATGTCGAATACCCAAATCCCTGGCAACGTTTAATGGGGTCTTCGCTGACGTCCAGATATCCCGTTCCTTGTAGCTACAAAAGAATAAACCGTTAGCCTCGTCACGGAGGGCCCCGGGAGGGGGATCCGTGACCAAGCTCCGGCGTGAGAGTAAGTAAACTTGTCGGGGAGTGAGAGGAGCTTATTCCGATGAGTGTGATCACCGGAACGTTTCCTCTAAGGTGTGAATCCGATAAATGTATGTGTGCGTTGACTGTATAAGAATGTTGGTCGGAATTAATGAGAGAAGAGTAAATGAGAGAGTATTAAATATGATACCTCCGATCTGCCTTATGGTTATCCCTTTGACTCTTATATAATCCTCAGCCCTTATCCCACATGTGAGATATTTTATCAAGATGATCCAACGGATTCTGCGGGCTTTCGAGGGGTTCAGACACGTGTCTGACCCCTAACGGTAAGATGACAACCTTATTTAATGTTCTGGCTGGAGAAGTACAATTGCCAGCCAAGATCCTCTTCTTATCAAGCATTAAATGAGACCTGCTTCTTCTGATCATGGTTTCCCGCTCATTTCTAACGAAGGGAACCTTAATGGGCAAGGCAACTTGTTATTTGGGCTTGCACCTTGTTGGGCCCGCATGAAGGTAGCCTAAAGCGGGTAAAATGGGATCTCCCATTGGCCCGTCGTCAACAATATTTCTTCATTTTGTTGATAGGTCACTTAGATTTTTGCAGGCTTGAAGATGCAGTATGAAACGTTGTCGTTACATATATATAGTGGGACGGGGTATGATCCACCTGGTCAAGCTCATGTACGTGTGAATCTCATATGTAATTAGATATTGGATGGCCAAGATGGGCGGCTCAGTGTGAGGTTTATACTCTTTTTGTAAGCCATATTTTATTACATGATTAACGTTAACAACGTGTTTTCATTTTTAGTTAGTGTTTATTATATTACTAATCAACTTCGCATCACAGTTTGCATATTAGTAAAGATAATATTGGTCTTCATAATCTGAAGAAAATAGAGATGGTTGTTGTGATTAAAAAAAGCCATGAAAAAGACAGGAATTAAGAAACTGGATCAAGTTTCTAGATAGATTGAACAGCCTTGCATGCATGACCAACGTTTTGTTGTTATTATTTTAGTTATTTCACATGTGTTAAAAAGTTCTTTAGAACTATGGTCAATGATTAAACACAACTTAGATTTCTATAGATGAAAACAAATTTAATAGTTTTTAGAAATATTGCTCAGGAAGAGCAATGGTAGGTAGCAGTCTCTAACAACATGCCCCTAATCAAGAACTGAAAGAAACATAGGCGTTAACGACCCTCTGACTACCGTTGGAAGATGCCACTGCTCGGGCAATCTTCCTAAGTTGGACTATTGTTACTACTCTCCATTTGGAGTGTCTGTTCTTGAGTCTGATTTATGGAGTCTTGAGTTTGTAATCACACTTCCACGCCTATGAAAGGATCATTAATAGGGTTTTTGATGATTGTAATTTGTTGACAATATTGCTGGCTGGTTATCATTTTGTTTCTACACTCTCCGATATAAGGTTATGCTTATGGTGATCCACCACATAAACCCGTCTCCTACTATCAATTAGATTCAATCGGGGAAATCTTGATTCATACAAAGTGGTTTAAAGCGCGTTTAGGTGATAGGAGGTAAAGTAAGAAATAGAAATTTGTATCTTTATGTTTGGAAATGGAGAATCGTATATAACTTATTTATTCATCTTCGTTATAAACATGAGGTCTTGTATCGATATATGTCTCTACAGCCTACAGGTGATCGCTAGGTGAAGGTAAAGTTTGTTGGTAATCAGGTAATCATAACTTCTATTCAAACTCGCACGCCAAAAGAAAAAGGACCCCCCCTATCGCCGATTTAGTTTAGAACGGGAAGCTAAAGCACTCTTGCCTTCCCTCTGATTGATTATTGAAACACTTATCTCCGACTAACACTCTCGGTCTCAACTCTCTTCCTCTCCCATTTTTTTTGCACAACGACGAAAAAGCATTCCGGTCTGACAATCTTCGATTTTCTTTTGGTGCATCTGGCAAATGAATAGTAGATTTGATAAGCGAAAGTCAAAAATAGAGATTGGGCTTGAAAACTCGTAGGAAACAACTATAGGTAGTTTTTTTTATACATATATTATGTGTTTTTAAAATTTTAATGACGATTTTTCTATTCTTGTATAGTATTTTTATTATGCGGCCCACCCACCCGACCCGGAGCCGAAGGCTAACAAACCTTCTACCCTTGCCTAACACAGTTGCTTTAAAGTGGATTTAAACCCTCTTTCTAATATAAACCGGATAGATTACGAGAGAAAACTCTAAATGACGTATAAACCTGATAAATTACGAGAGAAAACTCTACATGGCGTATTTAATACTCGAAATCACTTTGCGTGTGTTCCAGTGCTACATTCTAGATAGTCCATATTAGGGTGGGGGGTTGGGTCTAATTGGCAAAGTCAGTTAAGGTGTTACTCCTCTTAGGATCAAGGGTTCGAGCCCCGCCAAAAATGGATTTGGCGTGATTTAAGCCGTTCAGAAAAAAAGATTGTCCATGTTGAATTCTTAGTAGCTTTTAGTAAGCATTCGAGGCTGACCATATGTCCTATTCAATGAAATTGGAACACCTAGGAATAGTTACACCTTTGAAAAAAATTGTGGATTCGAAAAAATTATGGATTCATCATTGCTCCAAACAGAACCTTTGACAGGTTCAAATAACTCAAACCAATCCTACGGCGGTTAATTCGGGTAGGGCTGCGAAGTTTTCTAACCATTCGGGTTGTGTGAGTAAATCATAGGAGATATAAATCTGAGCAAGACATATGTAGTGAAAGTTCAAATCACATGCAAGGGGTAAAGAGTTACTTAAGCGATTTGGGTGATACGGAGTGATAACGGTGAAGAACGAGTACAATGTGATACCGATGATGATAACGATGAAGAATGAGTACAGTGTGATACCTGTTAGAAATCCGGACAGCGGAAGTCGGTGATACTTCTATCATCGTTAACATCATCATCATCGTATTCGTGTTTGATATGAACATGTATGTACAGATAACAGAAAAACATACATAAATGGATATAATAGAATCTTGGTACCGAACAAACTGCCGGTAAATACATATATATATGTCTTGTAAGGGGCGGTTGTTATCGACGGTTATTTTTGGCGGGAGTAACCACCTTTTAAACCGATATGTCTTATGTGACATGCCCCTACACATATCTACAAATACAGTAATATTATAATACATAATAAACATAATATAATCTAGTTTATATTCTAATACTCCCCCTTAAACTGGATTATATTTGCGGGAGTGCATTAAAACGCTCCGATTTGCCTCGTTCACTGCTTTCTCAGCCTGCCTCGAACCTCCTCCTCTTTTGATCAGTCTTTGTGCAACATTCCAGTGGTCCCTTAGCCGGTTCCTTATCATGTTCTTGCAGATCATCTTGCGTTTCATTTGAAGTTAATTCTTTAATTATCTTTGCCCTTTGAGATTTAAAATCTCTATAATACCTTTCCAGAATGTTGACTTGTTTGTGTCCACCTTCCTTTTCGATGATACCAACAGGATCAAACAATTCCACCATTTGAAAAAACTTATTCTTAAATATGCCTTGATGTGTGCATATCTCAGTGGGTGATGAATTAAATTCAAGTTCACTTAACATTGTGTCAGTTTTCTGAAATTGGTTATGATCTTGACTGATCATTAATGTAACAAAATCAGAATCCAAATAATCCCTTTTAAATTCATCATAGACCCCACTATCTCTTAATTTGATATAACCATTGTGAATTGTATGACCTGGTAGTCGATAGCAATACTGTGCTTGTTGTTCCCTTGTTTTCCGTTCCATTGTAGGTCTTCTAAAGTTCCAAAAATTAAGGTAATTCTGGTTACTAAATCTCCTTTTCATTGCTAATAGTCCATCTGTCGCTAAAGGTTCTTCTGCTATCGCTAAGGCCTTCCCTTCTTTGTCGCTGAAGTTCGTCACTAAATCTTTCTTTCTTCTCCTTATCGCTGAAGTGACTCTTGTATAAACTTGTTTAAAAAACGGATCATCATGTCCTTTTCCGTTCACATCCTTTATCATTATAGTTCTTCTTGTCCGATTGCTTCCTTGATCTTGACAATCGTATTTACAATCATCGTTGTAATCCCTTTCTTTTCTCTTGTGATGCTTTCGGTTAATTACCGATTTCTCTCTTGATTCCGTATCCTTGTCGTCTTCTCTATTGTAATAACCGTCCCTGTCTTCCTGCATCTTACCGTTCAGTTTTTGAACATCTTTACAGGCCAAATCATCTCTTTCGGAATCGTCTTCTTCTTTCCGTGTCATTACTTCGCCTGCATCTCCGTTATCTTCGTGACGTCCCGACTCGTATTCCATTAATGCAATTTCGTCTTGCAATTCCATTATTGCAATCTCTTGTTTCAAGATTGCAATCGCGCGTAATCGGGGACTCATATAATCTGAATCGCTATCTGTTTCTCGCCTCTTCCCGTGTTTGTTTTCCATCTTCTTCATCCGTATCTTCCCAGGATCACTTAATTCTGATCCTAATTCTTCGTTTTCTAACCATGTGCTCTGATACCACTTGTTAGAAATCCGGACAGCGGAAGTCGGTGATACTTCTATCATCGTTAACATCATCATCATCGTATTCGTGTTTGATATGAACATGTATGTACAGATAACAGAAAAACATACATAAATGGATATAATAGAATCTTGGTACCGAACAAACTGCCGGTAAATACATATATATATGTCTTGTAAGGGGCGGTTGTTATCGACGGTTATTTTTGGCGGGAGTAACCACCTTTTAAACCGATATGTCTTATGTGACATGCCCCTACACATATCTACAAATACAGTAATATTATAATACATAATAAACATAATATAATCTAGTTTATATTCTAACAATACCGATGAAGAACGAGTTTGTTAAACCAGAGATTGTTTGTAGGGGATAGGGGTTGTTTTTGTGATCGGAAAAAAATAGCAGGATGGACCGGTTCTTTTCTGAATGGTTAATGGATTTGTTTGTGATCAGTAGAATAAAAAAGGAAACATGATATTTTATACAAGTTGGGCATGTTTGCAAAACATGGAATTAAATTGATTGGTTTGGTTGGTAATTACAAAAAAAAAATTGTTTTAGGCGATAAGAGAAAAAAAACAAAAAAAAAAACAAAAAAAAAAAAAACACAAAAGCACACCGGTGATAATATATTGGGATTATTACATACAGGGAACGGTTAACACACAAAAAGGCTTATCCTACTTCATGTATGCGACGCGCGTAACCGTAGGATCAGGGCAAAAATCACGCATTGATAACATTATTACGCATGGGATCAGATTTTGGAAGATAATCACGCATGGGAACATTATTACGCACGTTCAGTTGATCAAAACTTGGTGATAATCACGCATGGATCATAATTACGCACGTTCTATTTTGGTCGCGTACGTTAATGTAGGTTAAGCTGTTTTGTACATTATACTTTCTCATTACATATATCCCCCTAGTTGAATCCCTAATTACATATTTACCCAACCTAAAAATTTAATTACGTATTTCCCCTCTTATGTGAAAATGACACAAATACCCTTCAAACATATAAAAACCTAAGACCATTCCTCCTGCCCACAACCCCTCCAGGTGCACTCCTCCTTGCTGCAACATTGCCAAATCCTCCACCGCGAACACCAATCTAAACCCGCTTTTGAGAACCGACGACAAGAATAGTAATAATCGATGAAAATCCGTGGCGAAGAGAGTAATAATCGATGAGAACCGGAACCGGCGACAACCATTGTGCTTTGGTTCGAGTTCGATTCTATTCCGACTACCACTACACATGTTCTCTCGATAGAAAGGGAGATTGATTGTACAAAATGAAGGATTCATGAATATTGAAATGGTAGTACTGTAGTGGGATGGATTTGAATAGATTGACTACACATGTTCTCGGATAGAATACGGTCGATGTTTGTATGATTTGATTAGTTTCAGTGAAGAAAAAGAAAAGAAAAAAAATTGAAACTTAATTTCATTCTTTGTTGATCAGAACTTTTTAAATTGGTTTTGGAATAAAACTCAAAATGGATACTGATTTTCCAGAGAATTATTCCTCAATTGTCGTGCTTCCTTAATTTCAATTTTAGGTGTTCTGCAAACTTCAGTTTAAAGATTATGATGTGAGGTTTATATTTAGGGTTCTTAGCTTTTGAATCAAAACAGATTTTGTAATTTTCTTGAATTATATAATTTATAATTTTTAGTAAAAAAAAAAGGTAAAGTAATCATTTAATAATTTATTTTTAATAAAATAAAGCAAAATAGGTAAATTTGATATTTTTAATTTTAAGGAAGGGGATAAATGTAATTTAATTTTTGAGTTGGGTATATATATGTAATTAATGAAGTTTATAGGGGGATATATGTAATTGCCCCTAATATATTAGGTGGTGCTTGGCTGCAAGGTTAAAGAAAATGGATTTTGGTGCGGTCGTTGAAAATACTAAGAGCATTCACATCCATTCTACCATATTTTCACCCTAAATTACCCTAAAAAACATTACATATTTTCTCTTCTTTTCAATTAAATAATATTTTTTTATATCTTTATCATTAGGGCTGTTCACGAGCCGAGCCGAACCGAGCAGACCTTTGCTCGTGCTTGACTCATTTACAAACCGAACCGAGCGGAGCGGCTCATTTAAAACCGAGCCACAAATCAAGAGAGCATTTTCCGAGCAGTAAATATTTCGAGCGAGCGGCGAGCGAAGTTCGAACGATTTGGACAACCGTGTCGCCCGATTTAAATTTGCTGAGAGAGATAGTGACGATGTAGGGTCTCAAGTTTTTATGTCTTAATAAACAAGCACATTTTATGTCATAATATTTTTCTTTAGAATAACAATGTTGTGGCCAACGAGGAGATGATCATATTGCACAAACAATGACGTTGAGAGCAAGAGACGATTGACCTATGGTAACGACATGAAACATTGAGGCGATGAGTAGACTATCGGTTATTTGTTTAGGGTTTAACTTTTAGATTTGATATTAATTTTTTTATTGGCGTGAACGGATTAGTACGTTTAGATATAGGTCTAAATTTATATATAGTTGACCAAAATCTAAAAGAGTAGTATATATGAAACTATAAATTTAATTTATATTTAAGTATATATGTATGTGTGTATAAATATAGGTGTGTGTATATATGTATAATTTATATTAGTGTATATACATGTTTATATATGCATGTGTATATGTATATATATAATAATAATAACTAAAAATAATAATTCGAGCCGAACCGAGCAGAGCGGCTCGTTTACAACCGAGCGTCAAATCGAACGAGCATTTTTGAGCAATTTCAGAACGAGCGCCGAGCGCCGAGCGCCGAGCGGTTTGAACGGCCCTATTTATCATTACATTTTCTCTCTCCTTCACTCACAACCACTTTCAAAATATATTAAAAAATTATAGGGGTGAACAGTGTCCCCCCAAATATACAGATGAACAGTAGCATTTTCTCTCTCCTCCACTCACAACCACTTTTTATACTTTTTATATTTTAAAAACACCACACACATAATTTGATTAATTGGATGTGAATGCTCTAAGAGTTGATGGTTTCGATTTTGGTTTCAAATTGGTTTACTTGAATGAACAATTTGTTTCCCTTGAATCAATAGGTTTTCTCATTCTTGAATTGTGGTTGGTTTCCAGAATTTAATATAGTGTAAATTACAATTTTCGTCATTTATGTTTGTATTGGACTGCAATGGATGACCTTTAACTTCAATAACTATAGTCACAGTCCTTTATTTGGAAAAACCCATTACACTTTACGTCTTTTAGCACTAATTAGGTTAAAATTTTCAGTTAGGTCTATACATGTAAGGGCAGTTTAGTCTTTTTCATTAATTATTTATAGTATTTAATAAGATTAAAATACAACCAAGATTTTAATACAATTGTATCACTCTTTACCTATCTCTCTCTCATCATATGCACACAAGAAAAAAACCCAACCCAATTTTCAAATCACAAAGTTCATCATCTACATTCTCAAACATTAATGACATTCTCAAAAGCATGGCTGATTCGCAGAAATGGGTTTTTTCCTTGGGTTTTCTCACCAAACCTGTAAGTCATGGTTCCAAACAAGAATATTATGAGAGCAAAACCCATGATAACACAAGGAATCCCAAAGCTAAGACCCCAACAAAGGTTATCTTGAATGTAACTAAGGACAAAGATCCCAATTGTAGGCGATGCACATGATCCATAACCACCAGTTAAAGAATGAGCTTTTAGATTTGAGTTCTTCTGGATGATTTGCATCAATCTGGTCAGCCCCAAAAGCCTGAACACATGGCCTTTGTCTACATTGGGCAAACCGCCAACGCTCACCACCGGCCACCGCCGCACAATGGAATCACTAGCTCGGGACGAGAGAGAGTGAGAGAGTCATGGGAGAGGAGAGGAAACCTATCGGTTTCAGAGCACTGGCAACGAAGAAACAGTGATGGAACCCATGGCCCTAGAAATCCGGTGGTGTTTCAGATGTGAAACTTGTTTCAGAATTTTGTCGATTTTCTTCATCTTCTCAAACAAACAATCGACGGTGAACGCTTCAGAAATATCGATTACCTTCAGAAATTTTCAGTTGGAGGTTGGGGAGATTTGGAGGGGAGACGGGTTGGGGAGATTTGCCGGTGGTGGTAGGTGGGTGCTTCTATAGAGAGAGAAGAGAAAGGGGATAAGGCTGATGGTTAGAGAAAGGATAAGGTAGACGCTTTAAAAAGATTGTGATAAAAAGACGTAAATGTCCTCATGTGCAAGGCACATGCCATACTTAACTGAAAATTTTAAAACCTAGTTGGTGCTGAAGGACGTAGAGTGTAATAATTTTTTCAAAGAATTGAAGTTAAAGGTCATCCATTGCAATCTGTTACAAACATAAAGGACGAAAAGTGTAATTTACCCTTTAATATATCACTATGAATTGTGGTTGGTTTCCAGAATTTAATATATCACTTAGTTAGTTATTCAAGATGGCTAGATAATAGTGTGCATGAAAAAACCGAATAGAAAAATGAAGAGAATTTAGATCGAATATGTTTTCTCATTCTTGAATTGTGGTTGGTTTTCAGAATTTAATATATCATTTACGGATTTGTTTGGAAAAGATCTGGTGAATGGATAGGAAAAAAACCGATTTGCTTGTGAGAAGCAATCGAAGGAATATCTGAGTGATTCACGGTGGAGTGATTATTGGGTTGAGTCCCAATCGACAATTAAACCGAATAGAAAACATGAAGAAGAGAATTTAGATCGAATAACTCTCAATCCTATTAATCAGAAAATAACTCAAAACTGATTATAGACTCTTAAACCATAACTCGATTTCTCTCTAGTCTTGTCTCTTAATAATATCCAACCCTAACTTGGTTTATATAGGATTACCCTAACTTGGTGGCCAAGACATTACCAAATATAATTATAACATAATTAGGAAACTTAACCAACTATGACCAACTTGTCAACATTGATCTCTCAAGTTCACTGACTTGTGACTTGATCTCCTTTGTCACCATTTTCCCATCACCGACTTGGTCATAAGAACTTGCACCACCATTGACTCGGCTGCGATCTTGAGCAAACACTATCTTTCTTGGATCATAACACGTTCCCTTAGAATTTAGACTCATCTTGACTTGTAACACGGGTAACGACTTCTTGCAGAAACTCGGTCGGCCCTTTGATCTTCTTACCGATCCTCTTATTGGTCTTGATCCTCCTCATCGGTTCTTCCTTGCCAACTCAAACCTCAGGCAAACCCAAACTCGTTCAACCCGAAAAAATATCCGTTGATTAAACCAACTCGTTTAACCCAAAGCTGATAAAAAAAAATCAACCTCCTTGTCGATTTAAAACAAATGCAAACCAATTGGCCCGGACAACTATTCAGAATCGAACCGTCCACTCACAAATCTGATCGCGAATCCCTCGCGTGAATCCGAATAAAAATAAATCTTGAATCGAACCCACTTGTCCAACCCAAAACAGTGTTTAATGGTTAAACTCAAACTTAGTTTAAACCAAAAAATAAATAAACCAACTTGTTTTTTTTCTAAGCGTTGCCAAAAAAAAAACAATTAAATGTTGACTTTTTTTCTCCTGGATCGTAACCTTTCGTTGCAAGACTAATTCCTCTTTTTAATCCTTTGACTTTTTGACCTTTGTAAAACCTTTATAATTCTAGATTCACAAAAAACAAACCAAACAAAAAATTATTTCGCCTTGTTTTATACGGAATAGCCCCAGACGACCAACAATCAATGTTTTAAAAACCGGTTTTTAACTCATACCGGGATGACCTTAAAAATGGTTCAACCGGTAGAACCGGATTGTACCGGGTGGTTCAACCGGATGAACTAGTTAACTCTATAATTTCATAGAGATACATATGTAAATGAATTATGTTGACTAACTTATCAGTTTTAATTTTTTTCACTAACATAATAAATTATACTATAACTATTATCATGTCCTCATTCTTTTTCAAGTTTCAAAATACAATCTTTCACATATCATTGCTTTACCCGTATAGACATACATACATTGAACTGGAAGCATGATAAAGATGAAGTGAGGAACCGATGAAGATAGATCTGAATCTTGTGGATGAAGTTATGAACCGTAACTCTAGAATATTAAAAACCCAAACCAAAATAACCATGGGCCGGTACCGGTATTACGGTTCAAACCGGTATACCGGATTTTACCGCCGGTACGAATCTTATGTCGTTTCACTTATTTACCGGGGTGTTTCGTACCGGATTTGCATCCGGAACCGGTAATACCGGTATAACCGGCCGGTATTTACCGGTTTTTAAAACACTGCCAACAATTGGTAAAGAATCACTCGCAAATAGGGCTGCAAACGAACCAAACGTTCGGTGAACCGTTCGTGAACCGTTCGGCGGGAAGTTCGTTTGTGTTCGTTCGTTTATTAAACAAACGAACACGAACAAGAAATTTCGTTCGTTTAGTTATGTTAAATGAACAAACATGAGTAGAGGTCGTGTTCGTTCGTTTATGTTCGTAAACGTTCGGTAACGTGTCCGTTTGTGTTCGATAGTTCATTAGTGTTTTTAGTTTTTATATCTATTTAAATACATCAAAATTTTGACAAATTAAATATCTAATAAGTGTCGGTGTACTATATATTCTGTTCATGAAACAATTGTTTCCATTTGTGTTCATGAACATTAGTTTGTGCTCATTTCTGTTCTTCAACGTTCGTTTTTGTTCGTTGCCTAAAATTAACAAACAAACATAAACGAACACGAACAAGTTCATTTCCTTAATAAATGAACACGAGCATAAAATCTCGTTCGATAAGTATTCGTGAACGGTTCGCGAACACATATATTTCTTAACAAACGAACACGAACAAGGTCTTGTTCGTGTAAGTTTGGTTCATTTGCAGCCCTACTCGCAAACCTATTGACTATTGTGCCAAAATTGATCCAGCAGAACCCGCCTATTTCTACTTTCCGATTGCCACACTACGAACAACCACTCGCTGCCCAACGCCGTGACTACTCCGACGAACTAGTACCGCCAATCTCGACCTTCCTGATCGCCGACCCGTTAGATTCCTAAGCTGCCGATTAAGAACCCGAGTACCGTTTGATATCGACAATTAAACTTGGATCTGATACCAATTCAAGTACCAATTGACAATCAAACCGAATAGAAAAGATGAAGAAGAGAATTTAAATCGAATAACTCTCAATATTATTAATCAGAAAATAACTCAAAACTGATTATAGACTCTTAAACCATAACTCGGTTTCTCTCTAGTCTTGTCTCTTAATAATGTTTAACCCTAACTTGGTTTATATAGGATCACCCTAACTTGGTGGCCAAGACATTACCAAATATAATTATAACATAATTAAGAAACTTAACCAACTATGATCAACTTGTCAACATTGATCCCTCAAGTTCACCGACTTGTGACTTGATCTCCTTTATCACCCTTTTCCCATCACCAACTTGTGATGAGTCGGGAATTACCGCCAACAGTGAGTTTGGTGAATATAACATCTTCAGGACAAAAGTAGTTGTGACAGCAGGTTCAAAAAGAACTGATTAGTGACTGATCAAAGTGGGGAAAATGGGTGAGAGGCTGATTAAAACTTCTGTGAAAAGAGTTATAGAAGAGTTAAATAAAGAAACACCATGTGAAGCGAAACGATAGAACAAGGTTCGAAGCTATGAAAGTCATGTTAAGACGATCTATGAAAAATTGAAGGAACCCATGTGATACGAACCGATAGAAAGGGGATGAGCATGATAGTGATTATCATAATGATGATCGGAAAAGATGAGATAAAAAAGAATCATGAACGGGTCAATGGACCAAAGATGGGTATTACTTGGAACTCAGATTGTTGGGTTTAATATTGATAAGAGTCAGTTTGAATTTATTATTCACGTTTTTATTTTGGTTATGTTTATTAGGTAAGTTTAGATAAATTTAGCTGGTGTTTTAATTTAACTAATTAGGAGTCATTATTTCTTTAGAACATGTAGCTTGGTGAGCAAGCAATTTTAAGTATAATTGAGGGTCTAAGAGTAGTCTTGTGATTTTTCTGGTTTGAGTTTTAATAAAAGTGACAAGAGTCGTGAGTGCGTTTATCACAAAATCCGGTTGTTATTTAATAAAAACCTCTTTTATAACTCTTACCTCTACCTTTCCCATCTGTTGCTTCCTACCCCGCACCATTATTCTCAACACCATTAAAGTTAAAGCTGCTCAACTTCAATTCAATGGCGGTCAACTCCACTGAAGAAGAGGTTGTTCACTCTCAATTCCTCTGCATTTTGCTTTAATCCTTCATATTATTCTCTGCTTTATGGTTTTCTTCTTCGCACGCAAGGTGTTCGACGAAATGCCTGGGTGATTTTTCGGGGTTTTTTTAGCGTAGCGGTTCAATTACCTTTTGACCCATCAGCTGCGATTCCTTTTGGGTTTGGTTTTCTTTATTGGTGGTGGCGTACGCGACATTATCTAAGTGTCGACTCTGCTTACTTAGTTTTGTTATGGTTGGTTCTAATGGTAGCGGTTCCTGGCTTTGTCCTTTCTGACGGTTTCATTGTTGTCCCGATGGCTTGGTGGGGGCTAAGGGATTCCCAAGGTTAATGGCACATATCAAGAGTCACCATTTGGGCTCAGACGAGAGGAAAGATTCTTTGAGATGTGCAATTGCTGACGATCTTAATCTTTTTACCTCTGTTTGTGAAGCTTTGAGGGTGTCCGGACAATGGTTATGTGGTGAGTGTATGTGCCCTCATGCTTTCAGTCGGGCGTGCCACCACGAGGATAAGGTTATTCGGTTTGTGCCAGGTGAGAGAGATGAACAGGTTTTTATTGTTGGCATCACTAGACCCGGTGTTGAAAATGTTGATACCTCGTCGGAAGAGTTGGGTGTAGATATTGCTTTGCTTGACCGTGTTTTCTCTCTCCCCATCAATACTGTTAAGAGTATCCCCCTTAGTTGTCGTATGGCATTTGCCCAAGTCTTAACTGCAGCTTTGGACAAGGTGGTTGCTATGCCTGATTCTGTTGAGGCATGGGTTCGACTTTTGATATTACCACATTGCACCTTGCGGGTGTTCAAGCCTGTTGGTCGTCAGGACAAGAGGTCGGGCAATAGGAAGACGGGCCAATGCCTTAGCATCCAGCGGTCTTTGGCTCAGTGGGGTGATCGTGAGGGTTTTGCCACTCTTGTCCAGTCGTTGTTTGATCAACCCGCGAGGGGGGTTATGGATGGAATCAAAGAGGGCACTGAGAATGATAATGAGTGTGGGGGGACCAATGTGAAACAATGTTTATGTAAGGTTGCTGATGGTCATTTCACTGCAGCGGTTAAGGTTTTATGCTCCTCGGGGGTCGCCCATCTCAATAAGAATACTCTGGAGGATTTAGTGGCTAAGCACCCATGTATGCCCCCTCCTTCCATGCCTGCCTCTTTGCCTTCTGAGTCTCCTCTTGTGGTGGAGTCTGATTGTGTGCTCGGGTGTATTAAATCTTTCCCAAAAGGAACGTCGTGCGGGAGAGACGGCTTAAGGGCCCAACATCTTTTAGATGCTTTTTGTGGGGAGGGGTCTGTGATTGCTGATAGCCTGCTTAGGGCTACTTCAGCTATGGTTAATTTGTGCTTGGGGGGGAGGTGCCCGAGGAGTCTGGCGGAGTTTGTTGCTTCTGCTCCTCTTACACCTCTTCTCAAACCGGATAATGGGAGTAGGCCTATCGCTGTTGGGTCGATTTGGAGGAGGGTGATCTCCAAGGTGGCCATGAAAGGTGTTGGGAAGGAGATGGCCAAATACCTTGGCGATTTCCAGTTTGGGGTAGGGATTCCGTGTAGGGCAGAGGTCGTTCTTCATAGTTCGAACAGGTTCCTTAATGAGTACCGCCAAGATGGGTTTCTTGCTATGCTTACTGTTGATTTTTCGAACGCTTTTAATTTGGTTGATAGGACAGCCCTACTGTACGAGGTAAGGAAAAGGTGTCCTTCTATTTCTACGTGGGTCGATTTTTTATATGGTCAACCAGCTAGATTATATGTGGGGGATGAGTTTATTTGGTCTACTACTGGCGTTCAGCAGGGGGACCCCTTGGGGCCCCTCCTTTTTGCCCTTGTTCTACACCCCCTTGTTCACCGAATAAGCGATCGCTGCAAACTTCTATTTCACGCCTGGTACCTAGATGACGGAACGCTTATTGGAGATGCCACCCAAGTGGCTAATGCTTTAGATATCATCAGAGTTGAGGGTCCTTCCTTAGGGCTTCAACTTAATACAAAGAAAACTGAAGTTTTCTGGCCAACCTGCAATGGTGTAAAGGTTCAGGAGGGCTTATTCCCTCGGGGGATTGGGAGGCCGGTGCGGGGTGTGAAACTCCTAGGGTGTGCCGTTAGTCGTGATGCAAAGTTTATTAGTTGTATGGCTCTTAAAAGAGAGAACTGTGCAGTCGAGCTGATGAGGTGCCTTAAACGCCTACGGGACCCTTAGAGCGAGCTCCTTTTGCTTCGTTCTTGTATGGGTGTTACTAAATTACTGTTTGGTCTTCGAACGTGCCAACCTTCTTTGGTCAGGGGAGTTGTCTCTGTTTTTTATGAAGGCCTCCGGGGAGCATTAGAGGATATTGTTGTTTGTGGGGGTACCTTTTTTGGAGATCTCCAACGGAGGTTGGCTTCTCTCCCGACCCGGTTCAGAGGCATAGGGATTTGTACGGCAGAGGATGCCTCTTCATATGCTTTCGTGGCTTCAAGGGCCCAATCTTAGGGTTTACAAGACCACATACTCCGACAATGTGGTGGGATGTTTTAGACTCCGATTACAGGAGTGCGTTGGACCTTTTGCATAGTTCTCTTCCCGACCTTGATATTGGCGGTTTCTACATTAAAGACACCGCCCCTCCTAAATCCCAGAAAATTCTGGCGAATGCCTTATCTGGCGAAATTGTCAAGAGGTTTGAAGAGAAGTTTGTTTTATCCCCTCGGTAAAGAGCTATGTTTGAATGTCTACGTGCCCCACATGCTCAGGATTTTCTGTCTGTCGCACCTATTGAAGGCTTGGGGCAACACATGTCGGCTGTGGAATACCATGCTATCCTTAGATACCGACTGATGATTCCTTTGTTCCCAGTTGATGAGCCGTGTCCGGTATGCCGCAAAGCGTGTTTGGATTCTTTCGGCGAGCACGCGATCCACTGTAAAGAGCTACCGGGGTTTAAATATCGGCATGATTGGGTAAGAGATGTGTTATGTGATGTTCTTAAGTGGGCCGGGATCTCTGCCAAAAAGGAGGCTCTAGTAAATTTCATGACTGACCCCTTAGAGGGGAGGTCCACTTTACGCCCGGCGGACATCCTTGTGTTTGGATGGGAAGGGGGAAACACGCTTGTGTAGATCTAACTGGAGTCTCCCCCCTTGTCGGGCTCAAGGACAAGGGCTTTGTCGTAGGGCAAGCGGTGCTCAAGGCAAAGGCAAGCAAAGTGGCAAAACATGAGAAAACCTGCCTGGAGAATCAACATGTGTTTGTCCCGTTTGCATTTGATACCTTTGGTGGTCTCGCTCCTAACGGTGTGCGGCTTTTGAATCGGGTTCAAAAAGTCGTTAATAGTAATTCTTCGTCGCTAAAGGTTTCAAATTTTGTATTTAGTAGAAATGGTTTTTCTATTCAAAAGGGGGTGGCGGCGCAACTAGTTGCCCGACTACCTGCCATTGCTTTGTAAAAAAAATTAATTTCATTTAAAATTTTATACGACTTTTTAAGAAAAACATGAACTTAATTTATATAAATAAAATTACATTGAAAATTATTTGATGAACGTGGAGAATAACCAAACATGACTCGAAATTGATAGATAAAATAACCAACTTGATTTAATGAATAGAACGGGAATATATCGAAAAAGAAATGGTAAAATAAATACAAAGCCGAAATTATATGGTGGTTACATCGAAGGAGAGGAAGGAAACAAAGGCTGAGTCGTCTACCCGTTTCAATAGAAAGAAGCGTAAGGATAACAGTAAGAACTATGTTGTAATCATAACCAACTCTCCCATACCAGCCACCCCAATAACCAAAGTCGTACCCACTGCTTACCGAAATAAGAAACCCTACTCTGGTCCTTTTCCTAAATGCAACTATTGTCAATACCACCGTCAACCCAACTCCCCATGTCGATAATGCACTGGTTGTGGTTGTTTTGGCCACTTAGTCAATGCATGTCGCATCCCTCAAAACTAAGTAACTAACCAGCCTTGAAATCAAAAGAATCGACCTTTTCACCTGCTCAATATGATGATGGTTCCACCTCCTACTCAGAACATGATTCAACCCTACTATCTGCCAAACTACCATATGATGCCATATGCTAGAGCATGCTTCAACTATGGGGATCCCACCCATTTCAGAAACACCTACCCTAGGTTGGTTAACATTATCAATGCTCAAGCTTGGGCTAACCCGGTTAACCAAGCAAATTAGGCAACAGGGGTGGAGCTTTCAACATCATTGCAAATCAAGCTGGGGATAAGAATGACGTTGGGAACGTGTAATCCAAATCTAAATGGACAAAACTTCTCTACTATTTTAATCCTAAGACAATTGGTAAGTTCCAATGTTACTAATTTGAATTATCATCGTTTTTCATTTCGTACTCATACATTTTGCCTTAGTGTTATCCGGTCAGAGACATTTTGTGCTAATGTCATTTATTTTATTCATTTCGTTGTCCTTTCATATTGTTATCATCAATACATATTATTGTCATTTCACATTATTATAATTTCATGTTGTTGTTATTTCATAATTATTATCACTGTTATTTCATTTTCAGCAATTACCCGACTTAACCCGCAAGGGAAAAGGACGGGGTCACAACTTAGCTTATAAAAGTTAAGGACGCAAGCACTATTCTATCAAGCTTTGGTTGTTTGTGGTTTGGTTAATATATTTATGGAGTGCGTGAGTTAGTAGTGTCGTCACATAGAACCAATCATGAACTAATAACGAAGCATGTGAAAGTTGATAAGGACATGTTGGATACACCGCTGGTACTTTTTATATATAAGTGTTCTTATCAAACTATTATAAGCCTCGTTAGACTAGACTGGTCATGGTAAGTTTTGTGTATGTTTTGTTTGTGTCGTCAATCATCATTCGGATAACGCTGTGGATAAAAGTTTGGTCACATAAAATCACTAAAACGCAAAAAGAAAAAAAAATAGAGTAAAATATAAAAATCCATAAAAATTTCCAATAATAAAGAATTTAAACTCTCATAAATATATGGGAATTATTTCTGCGATTGATCATCTAAACTCAACTCAGTGAAGTTTTTAACTAATTTAACCTGGAAGTTACTAGCACGTATCCTCTGGTTCGTATTTTGGCAAAGTATTTCACCCTCAAAAATGACTGCCACCGTTGTGTCCGTCCTCCCCTCCGTAGTCCGGAACCAGTGGTAATGGCCCTAAATTAAGATGGTTCCAATGTACCATTTAAAGAATCGTATAGACAACTAGATTTATGCAGTGATTTATCACCCACAGGCGGATGGTCAGATTGAACGTACCAACCAAACGCTTGAAGACATGCTGAGAGCATGTGTTATCGACTTTAGAAACGGGTGGGAACGACATCTACCTCTGGTAGAATTCTCTTACAATAACAGTTACCATACTAGCATTCAGGCAGCTCCAATTGCGGCATTGTACGGACGTAAATGCCGTTCTCCTTTGTGTTGGGCGGAAGTTGGCGAGAGCCAAATTACCGGCCTGGAACTTGTACCTGAGACTACGGATAAGATTACCTTGATCAGACAACACATGGCAGCGGCTCGAGACTGTCAGAAAAGCTACACCGATAAGCGTAGGAAACCTCTAGAATTCTAGGTCAGGGACCGGGTTCTACTTAAAGTTTCACCCTGGAAGGGTGTGGTACGTTTTGGCAAACGGGGCAAGCTTAATCCACGATACGTTGGACCATTTGAAATTACCGAGAGGATCGGTAAGGTTGCTTACAGATTAAACCTGCCTGAAGAGCTGAGTGCGGTACACAATGTCTTCCATGTGTCTAATCTGAAGAAGTGTCTGTCAGATAAAACACTCATCGTTCCTTTTAAGGAACTCACCATTGACGACCAGCTATGTTTCGTTGAAGAGCCGGTTAAGATCATGGATCGAGAGACCAAGAGTCTCAAGCGTAGCAAGATACCTATTGTTCGAGTTCGTTGGAACTCTCGTCGTGGCCCAGAGTTCACCTGGGAACGGGAGGACCAGATGATGCGCAGGTATCCCCAGTTGTTCGCAAACAATACTTCTAGCGCGGAAGCTACAGCTGAATTTCTGGACGAAATTCCAAGCTAACAGGGGGGATGATGTGACACCCCGCGAAAACATCATAACGAACTAGCTTGCTAGTGACTACGCTCTAACTTTCAGGACGAAAGTTCTTAAAACTTGGGGATATTGTGACATCTCGGGTTTTTCCGAACCAGTTTATTGTACGATACTTCACGCCAGACTATTATTTGAAATTTAGAATTTATATTTTGTGCCTATTTTATGTGTTTTGGTGAAAATGTGTAGCATGTATAAACATATAACATCTATTAAAAATTATCATGTGCAAGAAAGTGGGGGTGAGCCGAAACCCTTTGGTTTTGACTCGAAGACTTTTGGTTCCGAGTCATGGTTCTGGTTAGTAACGACTCCTCTTATTCTCGACTATTGGGTCATGTGCTCACTACTTGGCCCAACACACCGAAGCCCACTCGAAACCGCCTAAACCCTATGTGGGTGGTGCGGCACTTTTAGAAAGGGTATAAAGACCCTCATCAGCCGACAACATGAAGGTTGGCAGCTAAAATCATGGGCAAGAATCCCCAAACATTCTCCCTTCCCTCTCTCCTACTTTCTCTCACTGAAAACCCTAGAACACACCAAAATCCTCCTCCCTTCTTCTTGACATCCGACGGCAGCTTCAAGATAATCAGCATCACTCATACCGGAAGCTTGTTTCTTCGATTCTCCTACACACCTTTGCATTCGGACATTACCCGTCTAGTGTTCTAGTTGTTACTCGATGTTTATGTATGATAGGAATGTCCACTTGTTTCCCTTGTGTATTATAATAAGTGTTTGTTGATGAATATGTTTCCGAATGCATGATGATAACTGTTTTTGTGATTAGACAAGCTAGGTTATGTACTGCATGAAATGTGAATGTTGGGTGATAGAACAATGTAATCAAATGCAAGCTTGATTAATGATCTTGGGTTTTGTATGATAGAAGCATGAATTAGGGGGTTAGTATTGTAATGGTTTATGTGGTAACATGTGTGCTTTGATGATGTATATGAACAGATGATGATGTATGTTCCTGCCGGATTTGAAATAAAATGATGTTAGAATATCTAGGATGAAGGTGCTTGTTAACTGTTAAAAACCCTAATGATGAACTGGTTGAATATCATGTAAAATATTTGAAATTGCTGTTGTAGATCTGATTTGGAATGTGTACGGAGTACAAAATATGTTAAGGAAATTTGATTGGATAGTACTAAATTGGATAAAGCTTCTAGAACCATTAGCAGTGGGTATACATCGAAACCCCCGGTTTCGAGTAGAGACCATTAGGTCCACTACTCGAAACCAGATACTTCACACAAAGAGACTCGAGACCATCCTGGTTGCGAGTCGAGACCCGACTGGTTACGACTCAAAGCTGACTCGAAACCTCATGGTTTCGACCAATAGACATATGACTCGAGATCTCCTAATTGCGACTCGAAATCTCGGGGTTGCGACTCGAGATCTCATACCCTTGATTCGAGACCTCATGGTTTCGACTGGACAGAATCATGCTGTTATTAGTGTTATGTTTGGGCCATACGGTTTTATGGACTGCACACTTTGGTGTTATGTTTGGGCTATGTATGTGGATTGTTCAACTATACAAATACTATTACTGTTACTGTGTAATTATGCAAACGATCTGTGCTATGTGAAACATGGACTTATGTGCTAAGTGTTAGTACGTGTATGCGTGTCCACTTGAATACGGTCCTAACAGTGGTAACCATAATAGGACGTGGTTGACCAACCTTAGGGTAAATACTTTATCTACCGAGCAACCTAAGGTGAGTTCACACTAACTAACAGCATACATTCCCGGTGGGTTGGGAACTTCCTACATTCCTAGTGGGTTAGGAACTTCACATATATTCCCACAGGTTGGGAACTTCATCTATTCCTGGTGGATGGGAACTACATACACTAAACAAAACTCTACCAAGAAAGTCCCTTACATTTACACCGATTAATCACTGGGAGCGAACGAGATATTAGTTGATAGCGCTATTAGGTTTGACAACCTCACACCGTGCTTGGAGTCGGGCGTGAACTATTATCTAGAAAGCTGGTCAATGATGGTAGACATTGACCAAAGGGCAAACAACAACTACGTCAAAGTTTTGGTACTGCATAGTTTAGTGGATCATATATAGGGTCGCTCCCCATGATTTAATTACAACTTGGTAACTACATGAAATTAACATTTTTGGGATAAAACGGGAGAACCTTTTTTTTTTGAAAACCCTGAACTTGCCAACTTTATGTTGACACACACTACTGCATGCTTGCAGGTCCATAGATGCTGCGCTGGAATCTGCTGGGAGCGTTGTGGTGGTCATCTAGAATCCGTTGTCGGATTCCTACTTTTAAATTATGTTTTTGAACTACTTATGAATTTCATGCTTCCGCTAAACTTTTGAACTTTGTTTTAAACTTACTTTCTCTTGGAACTTTATTTTAACCTACCGTGTTTTAGACTTAAACGTTTTGTCACTAATCATGTTGAGGATGATTTTACTTGCTTTTGATACATGTTCAATGTGATTGGTGGCTTTATCCTGGGCAGTCACACGCCTCGCGGTGATACTTTGCATGTGGGATTTGAGGGTGTGACAGATTGGTATCATAGCCATCAGTTATAGTGACCTTGGTTTTAAAAGAAAAGTCTTTTTGAGAAAAACCAAAACTATAACTTATTTTATACTAAATGATCCGCAACAACACCACACTCCAAGCGCAGAACTCAGCGTGGTAAGATTACTCAGCATAAGTATATACCTACCTAATATTTGTTACTCAGCATAAGTATATGCCTACTTACTACATATTACTCAGCATAAGTATATGCCCACTTACTACTTGTTATTCAGCATAAGTGTATGCCTACCTACTGCTTGCTTAATTTAAGACTACTCAGCATAAGTGTATGCCTACTTGCTAATTGCTCAATGTATCGCGTGATAGCGTACCTAGTATTACATTACACTACTTATTTGGTTGCATTCTAAGCGGTGCTTAGAGGATTACGTATCATAGTTAGACATCTCCTTATTTCACTTCTCCCTATCTTCCTGACAACACTCTCATAATGTGTTTTCTGGATGTGAAGACAATGAGTGGACGGGGAAGAGGTAACGTCAACATGACGCAGGATCAGCTGACGAATCTGATCAACACCATGGCTGCAGCTTTGGCAGCCCACCCTGGAGGTATACTAGTCGCTCTGGGATGTTGGATCCTACTCTCATATCATCTTATTCTCAAATTATGTTCGCTTCGTTTTACATGACAGGACAATCTACACCCATTTAGCCTCGCGTGTACACTTTCAAAACTTTCATGGATTGCAAGCCTCTTACCTTCAACGGCACTGAAGGAGCTGTAGGTCTCCTGCATTGGATTAAAAAGACCGAATCGGAGTTCGATATGTGTGAATGCCCCACTAACAGTCGAGTGAAGTTTGCTACTGGTACTCTTGAGGGAAATGCGCTCTCTTGGTGGAATACGCAAGTTCAAATGCTTGGATTGGCGGGTGCCAATGCCACTCCTTGGAATGATTTCAAGGACCTAATCAAGGAAGAGTATTGTCATCGTGATGAAATCCACAAGCTGGAAGTTGAGTACTATGAGCTGAAGATGGTGGGATCCGAAATAGAAGCTTACACTAAGAGATCCAATGACTTGGCCGCCCTCTGCCCCAACATGTCGCAGCCTGCTTACAAACGGATTGAGCTCTATTTGAAGGGTCTAGTTCCTGAGATCCAAATTTTGGTGACTTCAGCTAACCTCGGCACGATTCAGCAAGTCATTCGCCTGGCACATCGTCTCACAGATCAGGCAGTTGAACAAGGAAAGTTGCCCAAAAGGGTTAGCGCTACTACTGATGTTTCTTGGGATAACAAGCACAAGTGGAATAACAGCAAGGGTTCTAACTCCTCGTAGCCTCAGGGTTAACAAAGGAAGGTTGATGGAAACAAGGGTCCTAATCAGCAAGCTGGTGGTTATCATGGATCCTGACCCAAGTGCAACCAATGCAATATGCATCACTATGGACCTTGTGAAAGGAACCGTTGTCAGCGGTGCAACAAGGTGGGACACGCAGCTAAGGATTGTAAAAGCCCACAACCAGTGAAGCAGAACCAGAGACCCCAGCAGCAACAGCAACAATGGGGAAATGTCAAGGGATGTTTTCAGTGTGGCGACAAGGGACACTTCAAGAGGAATTGCCCGCAGTTGAACCAGAATCACAACAACAATCCGGGCGGGGGAAACAACAACAACAACGGAAATAGCAACAATGGTGACAATGGTGCAAGGGGAAGCATGTTTGTGGTTGGCGCAGGAGAAGCAAGGAATGACCCCAACGTGGTAACGAGTAAGTTCCTACTTGATGATCGTTACGTTTCCGTATTATTTGATTCTGGAGCCGATGCTAGCTATGTATCCCTACGTATTAGTAAGAAGCTTAAGCATACACCTACACCGTTAAACTCTAAGCACGTCGTCGAATTAGCTAATGGTAGAAACATCGAGGCCTCACACATTGTCAACAACTGCAAACTCGTGCAATCTGGTCAGACGTTTCTCGTCAATCTTTTTCCCATCGATATTGGAAGCTTCGACATCGTTATTGGTGTGGATTGGTTATCCAAACATCGAGCCGAAATACTCTGTCAAGAGAAAGTTGTTCGTATTCCTCGTTCTTTTGGTGAACCCCTTATTGTTCAAGGCGACAGAAGTGGTGCAGTCACAGGCATCATTTAATTCCTAAAGGCCCAAAAGTGTTTATGAAAGGGCCATACTTCTATTCTAGCACTCGTTGTCGATACCCAGGAGAAAAATAGGAAGATTGAAGACTTTCCCATCGTACGTGATTTTCCCGAGGTATTCCCTGAGGAACTACCTGGTCTTCCGCCTCACCGTCAAATCGAATTTCAAATTGAGCTAACCCCTGGAGCAGCACCCATAGCTCGTGCACCCTACCATTTAGCCCCGACCGAATTAGAAGAACTATCCACTCAACTTCAGGAGTTGTTGGATAAGGGTTTTATTCGTCCAAGTTCGTCACCCTGGGAAGCCCCAGTACTCTTTGTCAAGAAGAAGGATGACACTTTTCGTATGTGTATCGACTATCGTGAGCTGAACAAGGTGACTATCAAGAACCGCTACCCACTCCCATGCATCGACGATCTATTCGACCAATTGCAAGGGTCAAGCTTCTATTCAAAGATCGACTTACGATCGGGTTATCACCAACTCAGAGTCCGCGACGAGGACTTCTCTAAAACTACATTCAGGACTCGTTATGGTCACTACGAGTTCCTTGTCATGCCTTTTGGAATGACAAACGCACCTGTGGTCTTCATGGACCTTATGAACCGAGTGTGTAAACCCTACCTTGATAAGTCCGTTATTGTTTTCATTGACGACATTCTGATCTACTCAAAGATCCAAGAGGTACATGAGCAACACCTACATCTTATTCTTGAACTTCTTTGAAACGAGCAACTCTATGCCAAGTTTTCAAAGTGTGATTTCTAGCTTCGGGAAGTCCATTTCCTAGGACATGTAGTCAATAAGGATGGGATTCACGTCGATCCAGCTACGATTGAATCCATCAAGAACTGGCCTACACCCACGACTCCTACTGAAATCCGTCAATTCTTGGGATTGGCAGGATACTATCGTAGATTCATTGAAGGATTCTCGAAGATTGCTCAACCCCTCACGACGCTTACCCAGAAAGGTATTGCTTATAAGTGGAGCGATTCTCAGGAGTCCACGTTTCAAACGCTGAAGAAGAAACTCTGTAGTGTTACTATTCTTTCGTTACCGGAAGGTACTGACGACTTTGTCATTTACTGTGACACGTCTATTCAAGGACTCAGTTGCGTGCTGATGCAATGCGAGAAAGTCATTGCCTACGCCTCTCGACAACTCAAGATCCACGAACGGAAATACACGTCGCACGATTTAGAATTAGGAGCAGTTGTTTTCGCACTCAAGATTTGGAGGCATTACTTGTACGGTACCCAGTGCACGACTTACACCGATCACAAGAGTCTCCAGCACATACTAGACCAGAAGGAGTTGAACATGCGACAACGTCGATGGGTCGAGCTTCTTAATGACAACGAGTGCGCTATCAAGTACCATCCAAGCAAGGCAAACGTCGTAGCCGATGCCCTCAGTCGTAAGGACACTAAACCAAAGCGTGCACGTGCGCTTCAGCTTACTATTCACTCGAACCTTCCCGATCAGAGTCGTAACGTTCAAGTCAAAGCCCTGAAGAAAGAAAACCAACTGTCAGAATCGCTGCATGGCATGGAAAAGCAACTTGAACGCAAGGACGATGGCGTTTACTACTTTATGGAGCGTATCTGGGTTCCACTCTATGGAAATCTCCGAGAGCTTGTGATGGACGAAGCTCATAAGCCTCGCTACTCGATACATCCTGGATCCGATAAGATGTATCACGACCTTAAGGCCTTGTATTGGTGGCCGAGAATGAAAGCGATCATTGCAAAGTACGTCAGTAAGTGTTTAACCTGTGCCAGGGTTAAGATCGAATACCAGAAGCCGTCTGGATTACTACAGCAACCAGAGTTGCCGACATGGAAATGGGAACAAATTTCCGTGGATTTTGTTACCTGCTTACCAAGGTCTCAAAACGAAAACGATACCATTTGGGTAATCGTAGAGCGCCTAACCAAGTTTTCCCACTTCCTCGTGATCAAAGAAACAGACAAGTATTCGAAACTTGCTACCATCTATTTAAAGGAAATAATTGTCTGGCACAGAGTGCCGATTTCTATCATCTCTGATCAAGACCCACGCTTTACATCCGAGTTATGGCAAGCTACTCACAGATCCTTTGGCTCACGTTTAGACATGAGCACTGCTTATCACCCACAGACGGATGGTCAGACTGAACATACCATCCAAACGCTTGAAGACATGCTGAGAGCATGTGTTATCGAATTTGGAAACGGGTGGGAACGACATCTACCTCTGGTAGAATTCTCTTACAATAACAGTTACCACACTAGCATTCAGGCAGTTCCATTCGAGGCATTGTACGGACGTAAATGTCGTTCTCCTTTGTGTTGGGCGGAAGTTGGCGAGAGCCAAATTACCGACCTGGAACTTGTACTTGAGACTACGGATAAGATTGCCCTGATCAGACAACGCATGGCGGCTGCTCTAGACTGTCAGGAAAGCTACGCCGATAAGCGTAGGAAATCTCTAGAATTCCAAGTAGGGACCGGGTTCTACTTAAAGTTTCACCCTGGAAAGGTGTGGTACGTTTTGGAAAATGGGGAAAGCCTAATTCGCGATACGTTGGACCATTCGAAATTACCGAGAGGATCGGTAAGGTTGCTTACAGATTAAACCTGCCTGAAGAGCTGAGTGTGTACACAACGTCTTCCACGTGTCTAATCTGAAGAAGTGTCTGTCATATGAAACACTCATCGTTCCGTTTAAGGAACTCACCATTGACGACCAGCTACGTTTCGTTGAGGAGCCGGTTGAGTTCATGGATCGAGAGACCAAGACTCTCAAGCGTAGCAAGATACTTATTGTTCGAGTTTGTTGGATCTCTCCCCGTGGCCCAGAGTTTACCTGGGAACTGGAGGACCAGATGATGCGCAGGTATCCCCAGTTGTTCGCAAACAATACTTCTGACGCGGAAGCTACAACTGAATTTCGAGACGAAATTCCAAGCCAACGGGGGGATGATGTGACACCCCGTGAAAACATCATAACACACTAGCTTGCTAGTGACTACACTCTAACTTTCGGGATGAAAGTTCTTAAAACTTGGGGATAATGTGACATCTCGGGTTTTCCCGCACCAGTTTATTGCACGATACATCACATGAGACTATTATTTGAACTTTATAATTTATATTTTGTGCGTATTTTATGTGTTTTGGTGAAAATGTGTAGCATGTATAAACATATAACATCAATTAAAAATTATCATGTGCAAAAAAGTGGGGGTGAGCCGAAACCCTTTGGTTTCGACTCGAAAACCTTTGGTTCCGAGTCCTGGTTCTGGTTGGTTCCGACTCCTCTTATTCTCGACTATTGGGTCATGTGCTCACTACTTGGCCTAACACACCGAAGCCCACTCGAAACCGCCTACACCCTATGTGGGTGCGGCACTTTTGGAAAGGGTATAAAGACCCCTCATCAGCCGACAACATGAAGGTTGGCAGCTAAAATCTTGGGCAGCAATCCCCAAACATTCTCCCTTCCCTCTCTCCTACTTTCTCTCACTAAAAACCCTAGAACACACCAAAATCCTCCTCCCTTCTTCTTGACATCCGGCGGCAGCTTCAAGATAATCAGCATCACTCATACCGGAAGCTTGTTTCTTCGATTCTCCTACACACCTTTGCATTCGGACATTACCTGATTAGTGTTCTAGTTGTTACTCTATGTTTATGTATGATAGGAATGTCCACTTGTTTCCCTTGTGTATTATAATAAGTGTTTGTAGATGAATATGTTTCCGAATGCATGATGATAACTATTTTTGTGATTAGACAAGCTAGGTTATGTACTGCATGAAATGTGAATGTTGGGTGATAGAACAATGTAACTAAATGCATGCTTGATTAATGATCTAGGGTTTTGTATGATAGAAGGATGAATTAGGAGGTTAGTATTGTAATGGGTTATGCGGTAACATGTGTGCTTTGATGATGTATATGAAAAGATGATGATGTATGTTCCTGCCGGATTTGAAATAAAACGATGTTAGAATATCTAGAATGAAGGTGCTTGTTAAATGTTAAAAATCTTAATGATGAACTGGTTGAATATCATGTAAAATATTTGAAATTGTTGTTGTAGATCTGATTTGGAATTTATGCGGAGTTCAAAATATGTTAAGGAAATTTGATTGGATAGTACTAAATTGGATAAAGCTTCTAGAACCATCAGCAGTGGGTACACGTCGAAACCCCCGGTTACGACTCAAGACCATTAGGTTCACTACTCGAAACCAGACACTTCACACAAAGAGACTCGAGACCAGCCTGGTTGTGAGTCGAGGCCCGACTGGTTGCGACTCAAAGCTGACTCGAAACCTCAAGGTTTCGACTAATAGACATATGACTCGAGATCTCCTAATTGCGACTCGAAATCTCGGGGTTGCGACTCGAGATCTCATACCCTTGACTCGAGACCTCATGGTTTCGGCTGGACAGGATCATGTTGTTATTAGTGTTATGTTTGGGCCATACGGTTTTATGGGTTGCACATTTTGGTGTTTTGTTTGGGCTATGTATGTGTACTGTTCAACTATACAAATACTGTTACTGTTACTGTGTAATTATGCAAACGATCTGTGCTATGTGAAACATGGACTTATGTGCTAAGTGTTAATACGTGTATGCGTGTCTACTTGAATATGGTCCTAACATTGGTAACCATAATAGGACGTGGTTGACCAAGCTTAGGGTAAATACTTTATCTACCGAGCAACCTAAGGTGAGTTCATACTAACTAAAAGCATGCATTCCCGGTGGGTCGGGGAACTTCCTACATTCCCGGTGGGTTGGGAACTTCACATATATTCCCACAGATTGGGAACTTCATCTATTCCCGGCGAATGGGAACTACATACACTAAACGAAACTCTACCGAGAAAGTCCCTTACATTTATACCAATTAATCGCTGGCAGCGAACTGGTTATTAGTTGATAGCGACATTAGGTTTGACAACCTCACACCGTGCTGGGAGCCGGGCGTGAACTATTATCTGGAAAGCTGGTTAATGATGGTAGACATTGACCAAAGGGCAAACAACAACTACGTCAAAGTTTCGGTACTGCATAGTTTAGTGGATCATATATGGGGTCGCTTCCCATGATTTAATTACAACCTGGTAACTACATGAAATTAACGTTTTTGGGATAAAACGAGAGAACCTTTTTTTTGAAAACCGTGAACTCGCCAACTTTATGTTGACACACACTACTGCATGCTTGCATGTCTGTAGATGCTGCGCTGGAATCTGCTGGGAGCGTTGTGGTGGTCGTCTAGAATCCGTTGACGGATTCCTACTTTTAAATTATGATTTTGAACTACTTATGAGCTTCATGCTTCCACTAAACTTTTGAACTTTGTTTTAAACTTGCTTTGTCTTGGAACTTTATTTTAACCAACCATGTTTTAGACTTAAATGTTTTGTCACTAATCATGTTGAGGATGATTTTACTTGCTTATGATACATGTTCATTGTGATTGGTGGCTTGATCCTGGGCAGTCACACGCCTCACGGTGATACTTCGCATGTGGGATTTGAGGGTGTGACAAAAAGAAACGGTGGAAATGGGACTCCAACCCGGCCCACCCGCTTAAACAAACAACACAGAAACTAGCTGCGTTGCAGCGCTTTCAATTCGTTACCCATTTCAGATGATATTTAATCCCATCCTGGACCTGCGAACCTGCATCACCTTCCTCCTCTTCCTCTTGTTCACGAACTCGGAACCTGTCTCACCGGACCCGACGCCATAACTCGATTTTGAACAACGGGTCATCTCCTTTTCGACCCCATATGAATCACAATAGTAGAAAACATTAGTACCTACCTTCTAATCGATCCATAATACACCTTTAATGATCCATTTAATCAAATGTTGAAGTCCTCATTACACCCATTAATGACCATAAGAACACCAATTGGTTATTACATAAATCGTCAAATTAACTACTAAAATTCATATCATTTGTTCTACTGCTTATTCCACACAAAACCAAACTAATATTTTCCATTATCATCCACTACAATCAATGAATTAAATCGACGAACAATCTAGGGCTCGTATCTTCCAACCACGATATCTCTTCAATATTCAACTAAATCAGGTAATTACAAAGCCAAAGCCTAAACTTATTAATTTTTTGAGCTCTTCAAAACTCCTCTATCCATTTCTGTGATAGAGGGCATCTTAGTAAACACGTTCATAACTAATATAGTAAACACAAACTAAAAATGATAACACGTTCTTAACTAACATAGTAAACACAAACTAAAAATGAAAACACATTCTTAACTAATATAGTAAACACAAACTAAAAATAAAAATGATAACACGTTCTTAACTAATATTGAAATCTAAGTTGTGTTTAATCATTGACCATAGTTCTAAAGAAACTTTTTGTTATAAAAAAAATTTCCATAACAGTTTTGTTTTAAAATACTTACCACTGTTTTGGCGAGGAACTTTTGAATTATTATTATTATTATTATTATTATTATTATTATTTTTTTTTTTTTTTTTTTTTTTTTTTTTTTTTTTTTTTTTTTTTTTTTTCATGAACATTTTGCCACCAACTCAGTTCTAATTCTTGGCGACAGATTTACGATCACTTTTAACACATGTGAAATAACTAAAATAATGACAACAAAACGTTGGTTATGCATGCGAGGCTGTTCAATCTATCTAGAAACTTGATCCAGTTTCTTAATTCCCTGTCTTTTTCATGGCTTTTTTTAATCACAACAATCATCTCCACTCTCTTCAGATCATGAAGACCAATATTATCTTAATTCCCTGTATTTTTCATGGCTTTTTTTATCACAACAATCATCTCTATTCTCTTCAGATTATGAAGACCAATATTATCTTACTAATATGCAAACTGTGATGCGAAGTTGATTAGTAATATAATAAACACTACAAATTAAAACACGTTGTTAACGTTAATCATGTAATAAAATATGGCTTACAAAAAGTGTATAAACCCCACACTGAGCCGCCCATCTTGGCCATCCAATATCTAATTACATATGAGAATCACACGTACATGAGCTTGACCAGCTTGTGGATCATACCCCGTTCCACTATATATATGTAACGACAACGTTTCATACTGCATATTCAAGCCTGCAAAAATCTAAGTGACCTATCAACAAAATGAAGAAATATTGTTATGGAATTTGTTTCTTAATTTCAGTAGCAATCAATATATTATTTAGTATACATCTATATGTAGGTGATGGTCCGAATCAGGAGATTAGTTGCCGGTCGTCATTGACATGGAGCGAGAAAGCAGCCACAGAGGCGGAGGCGGTTGCAGCAATCTCATGCTCCGGCCACGGTAGAGCATTCCTTGACGGTTCGATATCTGACGGCTGTTTGTGAATGCTATGGTTGTTACAGTGGCACTGATTGCTCAGAATTATCTCCAGGATGTGCTGCTGATGCTAATAGGTATATAGATTTCTATTGCAGATGTTGGAGAATTTTCGGACAAACCAAAAGATAACTACTTATGTAACCTATAAATAAATATACATATTTATGTCCATTTAATTTTCCAACACAATATACATACGACACTAAAATTTATTCTTAAACCTGTAACCTTTATGCATGTTGCAGTGGGGATCCTATATACCTTGAGCCATTCTGGATGCAAAATGCAGCGGATACTGCAGTTGTCATATCGGGGTGGCATCGTATGAGTTACGAATATGCTGATGACCCTATGATGTCACCAGAGCTCGACAAGTCCATTCGTAAGCTACATTCAGTTGCCGGGAATGCGATCACTCAAGACCGATACATTGTCTTTGGTGTCGGGTCATCCCAACTTCTAAGTGCAGCTGTTTATGCTCTTTCCTCTCAAAACTCTTCTTCACCATCCAACGTCCTGGCTTCCACGCCATTCTATCACGTAAATATCTATATAATTACTTATTCCAGTTGTAATCTCTTTATGATTTCTTTCTAATTAGCTTTTGTTTTTTCGTGATATACAGTTGTACAAGGATCAAACAAGGTTGTTTAACTCGAAGAACTTTGTGTATAGAGGAGACACAAACTCATGGCGAACAAATAACACGGATGTTATTGAATTTGTAACCTCACCAACCAATCCAGGTGGGGAGTTGAAGAAATCGGTTACAGGAGGGAAGACAATACACGATCATGCCTATTTTTGGCCACAGTTTACACCTATCCCGGGCCCTTCAGATCATGATCTCATGATTTTTAGTCTTTCTAAGCTCACTGGTCATGCCGGTACACGCTTTGGGTATGTATACAACTTTTTACGCCGTTCTAGCTTGTAGTTTTTTTTAGTTTTAATTATCATCTGTCCGGTATTGAACATCTTTGTACGTTGATTATATATAGATGGGCGATTATTAAGGATAAAGACGTATATGACAAGATTTTAAACTATATCTACTTGGCTAATGCGGGGATTTCAAAGGACACTCAATTAAGAGTTTTAAAGGTTCTAAAAGTCGCAATGAAAGCAGATGGAAAACCGTTCTTCGAATTCGCTTATAAGCAAATGAGTGACCGTTGGAATAGATTGACTTCTGTCTTCTCAAAGTCGACAAGATTTTCAATCCAGCAAAGACATCCTTTGCATTGCAATTTCTTTCACCAAACTAGGCAACCATCTCCAGGTAATTTTATAGGAAAATCTGGTTATTCTAAAATAACAAGTAAAACTTTTTTAACTTTAAAAGAAATTGAAAACATATAATAAAGCTAGTATTTTGGTATATTCTTGAAATGTTTGTTATGAACTTATGGTTTGATAAATAATAACTGCAGCCTATGCATGGGTAAGATGTGAAAGACAAGAAGACAACGATTGTGCTGCGGTGCTAAAAGCCGGGAAAATCATCGGCCAAAGTGGAAGTACCTTTAGCGCCAAAGATCGTTATGCACGACTTAGTCTAATTAAGAGCCAAGATGACTTTGAGCTGCTTATGCAACGACTGACCGAGCTAGTGTCTCTTGAAAACCACAACATAGAGATAATCTAAATAGCTAAAATGAATTCACCATTATTTATAGAAACTCTTTAGGACTTATGAAGATTAACCATCTTTGTAATATAAACTTGTTAGGGTGGTTAGATTTCACACAACTTAATGGGGTTGCTTGTAACATCTAATAGGTCAAAAATAAAATATGATTCATTCTCATTTGTAAATTTTGACATTTATCATTTTTATTTCTCTTAGTTTATCTGAATTCGTCTAGTTACGAAAAAGTAACTTAAACTCCTGTCTTTTTTAACCTGTCTCTCATAGGCTCATAGCCATTAGTGAGATACCACTGGAAGATATAGAATTTTAAACTTGTGTGACATATGGGCCAAGGGTGTAGACCTCTCAAAATGAAATCAATGATATACTGAATCATTGATTTAATTTAAACTAGATCAAACTTTTTCTGTATAGATAATAAATAAGAATATATGAACTAACTCTTTTTTTCTTATATATTTATATGTATTAGAATGCTAAAACAAATCTTCTTTTGGTTTACTCTCTATGGTATTGAATTCACATAATTTTAGAAATCCAAGAAAATAAAGTTTTTGAGGGCCAATACGTACTCTTTCAATTTCTATTTTAGTTCTATTACTAGTTCATATATTTTGACCGGGTGCACTTGATCAATGGGTGCGCTTGATCAATGCGTCATTCGAATTCATTTTCACTAAAGCACAAAGTACATGCGCATACAGACAAAAAACGTTATTGATTAATAGTATATAAATTTGACCTAATAATTTGTATGCATACTAGAAATAAGGTTGAATTAATACACCAATATTATTTTTAATATGGTATTTCATTCAAAATTTAAAAGTTAGCGTCTTATAAAAAAAATTTGATGATTGGTTAAACATCAACCTGTGATCCGATTGTTCCAATATGTATAAATCTAGCTTTCAATATAAACTTTATAAGTATATTAAGCAATAAAAGATGATATGTTGTTAAAGTTTCATAAATTTGTATTATACAGTACTTATATTATGTTATGTGAAAAAAAATTTGCAGGGCTATATATTTGAAACCATCTTGTTTGACTAACTATATATGTTGAAACCATCTTGTTTGTTTAACTATATATTTGAAACCATCTTGTTTGTTTAAACCTATATGTGATTTATGTTATACATTATAAATTGTGTTTTTGTGTTCAATACTCAATAATTTGGAATATGAGCACCAGCATTACCAATTAAGAAGGGACAACAGAAAAAAAGTGAAAATCCAAAGAACAAGGTATTCGATTGATGTCTTGTTACCACCATGACGAAGAACAAGATGATTGAGTTACACAATTGTTTTTACTGCATAATGCAAGGACATCTTATAAATGACTACAAATTCAAAGAACGTCATCAAACCACTGCATTGATTCAAAAAGTCATGAATGTTGGTACTCAAAATCAAATTTGATAAAATTGATAACTCTAATAACAAGTTATTCGATAGATGTCTTGTTACCACCATGACGAAGAACAAGATGATTGAGTTACACAATTGTTTTTACTGCATAATGCAAGGCCATCTTATAAATGACTACAAATTCAAAGAACGTTATCAAACCGCTGCATTGATTCACAAAGTCATGAATGTTGGTACTCAAAATCAAATTTGATAAAATTGATAACTCTAATAACAAGTTATTCGATCGATGTCTTGTTACCACCATGACGAAGAACAAGATGATTGAGTTACACAATTGTTTTTACTGCATAATGCAAGGCCATCTTATAAATGACTACAAATTCAAAGAACGTTATCAAACCGCTGCATTGATTCACAAAGTCATGAATATTGGTACTCAAAATCAAATTTGATAAAATTGATAACTCTAATGTATATGTTCTAGCCAGAACTAATACTGGGACGTGGAACAAATTCTAGTATGTTAACTTCATGTTTAAACACCATATTTGTGGTTTTAAAGCAGTTTTTTTAAAACTTAAAGAATTTCTTTGGTGTTGAAACACACACAGAGGAAACTAATTTCTTGTTCACAAACTTGAAGATTCACATTACTAGAAAAATTATAATTTTTAACACACTTTTCCGTCACAAATGCATCACAAATTGACATTTGCTACTGATTTGCAACAAAACATTGATGTTGGAAAAAGCCCCTTCGGAAACCTATTTACTACGCAATTACTACGCAAATTTTAACGTATTTCCTACAGAAACATGGTGTTAGAAATTTGTGACGCATTTATTACTCATTTCCTATGTTGTGTATCAAAAAATTGCAACGCATTTGTGACGGAATATAAAAAAATTGCAAAGCATTTGTGACGGAATATTTAAAAAAACAAGCGTCCTAGAAGATAACTCCAATTTCAGGTTTTGGGTCGCCTTGTTTAACATGTTTGATACACACGTTGAGACTATTTCGCTACAAATGACCTGATAAACTGAAAGTCCAAAGTATATCACTGGAACAGTGAGATCGATACCTGAAAGTAATCAAGTATATCATTTCAAAATTTATACCAAAAGTATATACGCTTAACAAAATAAACCTAATAAGATAGAAAGTAGAAACAGGTAGCAATGTTCCAAACCAACAGCACTAGTATAGTGCTTTGCCCCAAGAAGCAACTCTGGTGCACGATACCATATGGTTACAACAACCTGCTGATGATTATTCACACCAAGTAATGTATTAAACGTAAAACTAGGCATTACAAAGAAAATAAAATAAAACTACGCCTCTTACCCCGTTATCGGACAACGGCTTCAATGGTGCTTGATATATTCTAGCAAGTCCAAAATCAGCTATTTTTACAACGCCTTGTTCTTCTCCATCACCCATCACCTATGATGTGAAGTTAAAGTTTCTCGATCAGATTAATTGGTTAGTATTGAGATACCAATGATGACAGCAGATACGCATTCTTACCAAATTATTGGTGGGCTTAAGATCTCGATGCATAATCCAGTTGCTACATCCATTTTATTAAATGTAAGCATTTATATTATGGAGAGTATGCAGTTGACATTAACAGCCGCACAAGTTCTGCTTACCTATGAAGATAATTCAGCCCATTAAGCAACTGGTGTGTGCGTATATATACAAAATTTGGCAATGAAATTACACACGATTCGGTTTTAAATTTATAAAAGTGATTATTAGTTTAACATCAAAACACACACGAAAGAGGCAAGTGTACCCTGTCACATATGTAGTAAAGTATCGGTAAGAACCAAGTATCGATCCAAGGAAATGGGCGGAGGAATAATACTAGACCTTTGTCACTAAACTACCGGACAAAACATAAGTTGTTTGATTTTTAATAAACTAAAGTAAGCATAAACAACTACTTATAAAAACATAATAGATTTCAAATATGAAAATAGATAAATAGCCTTGCTTAATACACAATCAAAGCATGTCAACTAAGTCGGTTTTGGCACTAGAAGCATTTGATCAATTCTCCAATTTTGAGACAACTAATATCCCTTTCGGGAATCCTAACATGACAATCATTCGGAAAGTTAAAACGATAAACACACTTTAACCACCTAAAATTGTTCTTTAACGTGCAATTGAATAAATGTCTATGAAAATCTCTTAAAAATAAGTTAGTCATCCGTTAGGAGTTTTCTAACCTCACTTAAACAAGGAAAGCGACACCGATAAACACAATGCAACCACCGAGACAAGCATAAACTAGATTAAATCACAACCGAGTTCATTTTACAAATCTTGCACATAAATTCACCAAGATAGCAATTTTGGCGTAAACTACTAACTAAGCTAATCATGGCAAGAATTTATAACGACACCATTTAACCCGTTAAGGTCCTTACGTGACGGCAAGCTTTCTTGATTAACAATAATTACATTTTATTAAACCACTAACCATTTCTAGTATCATGATGCACTCATTTTAACCAAGCTAAACTAGTTAACCAAGTTTAAAGTTTAGTAATACAAGATTAATTAAGCTTCATTTTTCAACTATCTTAACTAACCAAATATCAATCATCCAACACAATTACTTATAATCAAGAAATCAATATCAATAACAAGGTTGCAAACTAATCATCAAAGATTAACATAGAAAATACTTCCAAGTGTAATTACAAACAAAGATTAACATACTAATGGTTATAATCAAGCAAGGGATTGTTGTGATTTTGCCCAGAGGCTACAATAATATATAAACATTAATCTAAATGCTTGAAATATTAACAAAATCATGGAGAGATTAGAAAACCAAACCATAAACAAGCATAAGATTAAGAATCTGGAAGATAACGAAGCTAATCGGCACAATGTGGCTTGAATCCGGGTGAAAGCAGAAGCCTCCGGAGCCTGAAAATCGCCAGAATCACTTCCAAAATGTCCAGAGTTACGAGCAGAATGTTTCTGCAAGTTTTTATATAATTTCGATCTCGCACGGTCGTGCATCCTGTCGCACGACCGTTCACTTTATGAATTATTGGAGGTATGGTGCACCATACTGCATGACGTCATCAGATCTTGACCGGTCTTCGGTCTCGCACGACAGTTCTTCAGATCGCACGATCGTGCGTTTCCGGGTTCTTGTTGCACAGACTGCTGCACTGGTGGTGCATTGTCGGGCTTTAGCTGATCATCGAATCCGCATGGGGTGCAATCAGACGCACGCCCGTGCATTACCGGAATATGTTTGCACGCCGGGTCGCACCCTCGTTCAAAATATGTTTACACACTATTTTATTGGAAAAAAAAACTACAAACGGTTAGCCGGTTTTTCGAAAGACAACATCAAATGAATCAAACCCAACAAATATATGCAAATATAAGGTGATAACCAAAAAGCCGTGACTTCACTTTCAATTGACTTAACATGCTAATCTTCACACAACTCACAATATTCACACACACTCGGTTTTATTTATGAAACATACATAAAATGTGTATGTGCAAACACTCAATGCCTCGTCATTATCATAAGCTTGTCATAAGATCTCGTCTCCACCAACTAACATGCGAAAGAGTGTAAATCAAGAGGTCTTTACGGGGTGTAACGTTAGGCTTGGGCGAAGGGTATGGAAAAGGATATTTAAAGTGGCGAAATGGTTAAAACTCGATAGCTACGTTTAACAAGCACAATACAACAAAAAATATACATACAAACACCTTAAAAAGGCGACTTACGCGACAGCGAGCTCATAAACAAGATTTCATCATTTTATCATTCAAAATTGCTCGAATTTTGTCTACTTCACCCTATTTTAGGGTGTTTTATTTTCTGTTTTTTATTATTTTTTTAACTAAAATCTAATGGATTTATACAAAGAATCATAAACTAAAACAAGCGCTAGTTAAACAATTATTTTGACCGAGTTTCAACACTAAAAGGTTTAAAACATAAAAAGGCTAAATTTGGCTAAGTGGGCGATTATGTTGGGTAAACAAAGGTGAATGGGAAGGCTCGACATGGTTAATCCTAAAGGTAATGTAAGGTTTACGAGAAACACAACACAAAGAACAAGGTTAACAACAAAGGGGTAATCTAAGTGCCTCTATCACTTCTACACAATTCCGCAAGTTCATGGTCTTAACAAGCATACTAGTGACAAGTTCTAAATTACACATGACATCCGCCTCACTCCTACATCCGAAATGAACAAATATATAACAATTTTAAGGCTCAAACATGCTCATGTAACGGAAGGAATGGGTAAAAGTGTGAAAACTATCATGCAAGTCTTTCTTTGTTTGTCACGCTTTCCGGTTTTCTTTTCAAAATTTATTTTGCTTGTCGAGTTTTTATCAAGTCCGAAGCTTTCTAAAACACAACCAACCGGTTTATTTACTAAAATAAATACAAAATACAGATATTTTTGAATGATTTTTCTGAATTTTTTTTAGAGGACAAACAAAGTTAACAAAGTTAAACCCCTCCCCACACTTGAACTTCGCATTGTCCCCAATACGAAACCCGAAATATAGAGAAAAAGGATAATAGTACTCCCCTCAAGATGATTTCTGATGAAACGAGACTTCCAAAGCTGTATCTGTTATGTGCTTCGGTCCAAGATTTGATAGCCAAAATTTGCATGTACGTCACAAGGTACAACAAAACAGAACAGAAACAAATAAACCAAATAAACCATAATTTACATAAATATAAGTACTAAAATCCAAACATGACAAGACAAATAAAGTAAAGTGTCAGAAATATAAAGAATACATAACCAGGGGTGTTGAAATAACAACCAAAATGAACACCCGAAATAAACAAAGTACGGAAATAATAATAAAACCACCAACGATCAACTCCACCATCTCTTAGTCATCGTCACCAGCATCATTTCTCGTGTAGGACGGGCCCGCATCTCCATAACCAGGTGGGTTCCAGGGTGGGAACTGCGGGGATGCTAAAAGTAGTCGGGATAGGCATGATGCATCTCCCCGAACAGGTATGAGAACCCAGCACTCACCCCCTGGTACAAGCTGTCCTGGTTCGCCCTAATCTGATCCTGAGTAGCCCTGATCTGGTCCTGACTAGCCCTGATCTGGTCCTGACTAGTCCTAATCTGGTCAATATAAATCTCAAGCTGCTCCTGGTTAACCTGCATTTGTTGGAACTACTGGTAAAACTCAGGGTAAGAGGGAATGCCCTCGAGCCACTCTTGGTGGTGGTATCCATGATGCTGCGGTGAATGTGGTGGTGTATGTGGCTGGTGCTGTTCGTGCTGCTCGTGCTGCTGCTCCCCCATTTCTTCATCCTCATCTTCCTCCTCAGCAGGAGGCAACGGGTCCAAGACCTCGTTGTTTAATCCCTTCAATCTATCCCCGTGATCCAACTCAGCAATCAACCCCATCGCTTTCAATTACCGAATATCAACATATACCCCTTCGGTCACTAGAGTGAGACCCGCAAGTACCTCATCAGTCATCAAGCCTAAGTTGTAGGCAATTTCGGTCACATACTGACCGCCGTGAATCTGACTGTTAGGCTTTCTCCCTGAGCTTTTCACAAAATATTCAGTCATCCTCGCAGCTAGGTTGATGTGTACTCTATCAACCAGCACACACAGAAAAATCAGATCGGGTGTTGGACAGTTGCCTAAACTGTCCATGTGGCCGCAAATAGTGTGGCTGAATATATGATGCATCACTCGATGCAGAGGGTCTTTCAATCGTGAAGCTTTAGACATTCTCGGGTCGTAAGGGTCACCAATTGCATTTTCAGCCCAAAACGCGACCCGTGCTTCATCAGTTGGAAAGGTAAACTGCTCCGTGAAGAATTCAGAATCCATGTCTTCTCTTGTGTAAATTCCAAGCCTCCTACCCAATCTACCCACCGACCAACTGTGCCAGTGTCCACCCAACCTGAAAGTTATCCGCTCCTTGTAGCGGAATTTTGGCCTTTTATGAGCAAGTGGTTTTTCGTAGGCATATGTGGAGAAGAACTCTATCGTTGGCTCAAGATAGATGGGGCGGTTGATATCGATAAGATGCGAAAGTGGGATAGTGAGCATGTGTTCAAGTTGCTCACGCTGATTTAGATCCCTCATAACATCCCAATCCAACCTCCGGGGGATGCTGAATTGCCCTCGCCTTCTCCATAAGGCGTCACGTCTTGGGATACAAAGAGCTTCTCTCTCATCATCGGGGTTGAATTGCAAGAAAGGATGATTCATCTGCAAGAGGAATATCGTTAGAATAGCGGGAACAGGAAAAATTTCACTCAAAAACAGCAGAACACGTAGTTATGAAGATTCTGTTATGCTGATATGGGCCTGTCGCACGGACGTGCAAAAAGACGCACGGTCGTGCGTCACCGAGAACGAGCAAAGTTGGCCGGCAGTATGTCAGATCTGCACGACGTGCGACCAACGGCACCACCGTGCATCACCGGACCAACATAACATCATCGTGAATAGCCGGAAACGCACGGACGTGCCACAGGGGGCACGACCGTGCGACATGATTTTTCTGCAGATCCTAACCCCGGCTCTGAATAGCCTGATTTTTTCAAAAATCAACAAGTTTTTGTACAAATAGGGGTCAGAAAAACAACTGGATGCTCACGATACGAATGAATCTTGCAAGGGTTTGGGTTTCGCTTGTATTTATGAAGGGAACCCTAAAAAGCCTTGAAGAATCGGAAGAATCTAACCTAGAAAGTGAAGAAACAGAAAATCTACAAGAAGGAACGTACCGTGCGAAGAAGTGTGTGAAACCGTGCGAAGAAACCGTGTGATTTGAGGCGAAATCGCTCTGGAACGACCGTCTGCAGTTAGGGTTCGCGAATGAGGGAGATGGCAGCAGATGGGGGTTTTTATAATGTGCAAATGACAAAATTGCCCCTGCCTCTCGCACGGTCGTGCGATAGCTCACACGGTCATGCATCACCGACATTTTTCAAACCTGCAAGCAGTTCTCGGAGATGCACCGGGGGTGCGACTCATCATGCAAGTCAGCCCGCAAACGCACGGTCGTGCGACACATGGCACGGTCATGCAACAGCTGCAAATCAGTTTTTTTTTCTGCAGAAGCTATTTCCAACAACTGTTTTGGTCGTTTTTCGCCATTTTTCGACACGCAAACTGTTTAATCAATATCGCAACATAGAACCTTCGCCCGGCACGTCTAAAAATTATACAAACTAACGGAAACTAACAAACGCACCTAAATTACGCTAAAACGACAAAAACACAAAAAAGGACGATTATACCCCTAAAGCACTTAAGTCGCTCTTGCTACATTTTTAATCCGCGAGTCAGTAGCATAGACTCATGCTAAATTTTTTTCGGCGAGTCGATAGCAAGACTCATGCTAAATTTTTGTCGGCGAGTCGATAGCAAGACTCATGCTAAATTTTTTTCGGCGAGTCGATAGCAAGACTCATGTCCCCACACTTGTTACATGAGCGGGTCATTACCACGCCCCTTTGGATTCTGCTCGGTATTGCCCGGAAGACCACCTGGGGGTCTCTCCGACATCATTTTTGCAAACTGGCCCACTTGATTCTCGATGGTCTGAATGGAAGCCTTTTGACTCTGCATTTCTCCTTCGTTGACCAAGAACTGCTCCTCATGCTGCTAATATCGTTTTTCAGAAATTTGATTAGCACTGTTGGAGTTGTTCAGCAGTTGTGCCATCATTTCCTCTAGCTTTGCGTTGCTTTGAGAAGCGTGTGGCTGGGAACTGCTTCCTGAGCCTTGATTATGATACTGTGGCTGGAAGGATTGACCTTGAGATTGTTGTGGCGCGGGAGCACGCTGAGTGAATCCTAATGGGTTTTGATTACCCGTATTCGCTCGCCACCCAAAATTTGGGTGATTTCTCCATCCGGGGATATAGGTGTTGCTGTACGGGTTGTTCTGCGGCCTCACTTGATTACTCACAAAATCCACTTCTTCGTGGCCCGCATACACGACTCCCTGAAAACATGCACCAGGCTCGTGTGACACTCCACACTTGTCACATCCCGAGCCAGCCTGCACAACCATCTGGGACCTGTCGAATTTCGATGCAAGAGCCACGATTTGTGCAGTAATGGCCGTATAGTCGTCTACAGCATGAACTCCTGCGCGGGGTGCTGATGATGATGATGTAGCCCGGCCTCTATCTCCTTCACGACGTGAGCTGGATTTCAACACAGCTTTTTCAATGATATCATAAGCCTCATTCGGCGTCTTTGTTCCCAGATCGCCTCCTGAATTCATGTCTAATCGCTCCTGCGTGTTGTAGCTAAGCCCTTGATAGAATGTCAAGACCAGTTGCCTCTTGGAGAAATCATGACGTGGAACATCAAGTAACAGATCCTTAAATCTCTCCCAAGCTGCGTGCAACGACTCTCCCTCATCTTAGCGAAACGTCACAACCCGGTTTCTTTACTTGATTGTCTTCTCAGGCGGAAAGTATTTTTGCATAAACAGCTCCGCCAGCTCATTCCAGGTCCTGATGGACCCAGCTGGAAGTGACATAAGCCAAGCTCTGGCCTTATCACGCAATGAGAATGGAAACAACCTCAATCTAACAGCATCCTCCGAAACATCTCTAATCTTGAACGTGGAACAAACTTCGAGAAACTTTGTGATGTGCCGACCCGGATCATCGTGATCTTTCCCATCAAACTGCACCGAGTTTTGTATCATATTGATGATGCTGGATTTTATCTCGAAACTCGGTGCTGCTACCGTCGGTCGGGTGATGCTCGGTAGCAAGCCTTCTCCTCCGGGCTGGTTTGTTTCATTCAAAGGTCTGTCGTCGTCCGCCATGGTGCCTCTTCCTTCGTCCCCTGAGTTTTCGTTTTCAGAAAGTATCACCGGTTCATCAATCGCGTTTGCAATTTGTTGTGCAATGACACGTGACCTTTCTCGTAGCCTCCTACTTCTCCTAAGATTATGCGCTGGTTCGTCAGCCGGCTCAGCAACAGTGGGCGCGGGAGTTGAGGACATCAACCTATAATAAAAGGATAAGCACAATGCGGACAAATAACAATATTACAATAATTAATTAAAAAATTATTTTTTTAAATGAATAAATACAAAGAATAAACAATCGGTTCAATACGAACAAAATAAATGAATGACAAGTCCGAATTCGAACAAATAAATGGAGCAAAAATTTACAAGTGTACAAAAATAGACTTGGAAAACGAATAAATCAAATTAAAACAAGAAATACTAACAAATAAATAAACACAAAAATAATCACAAATATTAACAAGTATATACACCGATAAAACAATGACTCGAGTCGTTCCTAAAGCTCGCAATTTCCCCGGCAACGGTGCCAAAAACTTGGTGTGTGCGTATATATACATAATTTTGCAATGAAATTACACACGATTCGGTTTTAAATTTATAAATTAAAAGTGATTATTACTTTAACATCAAAACACACACGAAAGAGGCAAGTGTACCCCGTCACATATGTAGTAAAGTATCGGTAAGAACCAAGTATCGATCCAAGGAAATGGGCGGAGAAATAATACTAGACCTTTGTCACTAAACTACCGGTAAAAACATAAGTTGTTTGATTTTTAATAAACTAAAGTAAGCATAAACAACTACTTATAAAAACATAATAGATTTCAAATATGAAAATAGATAAATAGCCTTGCTTAATACACAACCAAAGCATGTCAACTAAGTCGGTTTTGGCACTAGAAGCATTTGATCAATTCTCCAATTTTGAGACAATTAGTATCCTTTTCGGGAATCCTAACATGACAATCATTCGGAAAGTTAAAACGATAAACACACTTTAACCACCTAAAATTGTTCTTTAACGTGCAATTGAATAAATGTCTATGAAAATCTCTTAAAAATAAGTTAGTCACCCGTTAGGAGTTTTCTAACCTCACTTAAACAAGGAAAGCGACACCGATAAACATAATGCAACCACCGAGACAAGCATAAACTAGATTAAATCACTACCGAGTTCATTTTACAAATCTTGCACATGAATTCACCAAGATAGCAATTTTGGCCTAAACTACTAACTAAGCTAACAAATCATGGCTAGAATTTATAACGACACCATTTAACCCGTTAAGGTCCTTACGTGACGGCAAGCTTTCTTGATTAACAATAATTACATTTTATTAAACCACTAACCATTTCTAGTATCATGATGCACACATTTTAACCAAGCTAAACTAGTTAACCAAGTTTAAAGTTTACTAATACAAGATTAATTAAGCTTCATTTTTCAACTATCTTAACTAACCAAATACCAATCATCCAACACAATTACATATAATCAAGAAATCAATATTAATAACAAGGTTGCAAACTAATCATCAAAGATTAACATAGAAAATACTTCCAAGTGTCATTACAAACAAAGATTAACATACTAATGGTTATAATCAAGCAAGGGATTGTTGTGTTTTTTCCCAAAGGCTACAATAATACATAAACGTTAATCTAAATGCTTGAAATATTAACAAAATCATGGAGAGATTAGAAAACCAAACCATAAACAAGCATAAGATTAAGAATCTGGAAGATAACGAAGCTAATCGGCACAATGTGGCTTGAATCCGGGTGAAAACAGAAGCCTCCGGAGCCTGAAAATCGCCAGAATCGCTTCTAAAATGTCCAGAGTTACGAGCAGAATGTTTCTGCAAGTTTTTATATAATTTCGATCTCGCACGGTCGTGCATCCTGTCGCACGACCGTTCACTTTATGAATTATTGGAGGTATGGTGCACCATACTGCATGACGTCATCAGATCTTGACCGGTCTTTGGTCTCGCACGACCGTTCTTCAGATCGCACGATCGTGCGTTTCCGGGTTCTTGTTGCACGGACTGCTGCACTGGTGGTGCATTGCCGGGCTTTAGCTGATCATCTAATCCGCACGGGGTGCAATCAGACGCACGCCCGTGCATTACAGGAATATGTTTGCACGCCGGGTCGCACCCTCGTTCACTGTCGGACTGGACTGCATTTGTCGGAGATGCACGGTCGTTCACATGGTCGCACGACCTGTTCCACTTGTCCAGGTCAGAATTTCAACAGAATGTTCGCAGCTTTGTCGTTTCGTCCGGAAAGTCCTCGTTTTCACTATCATCTTGTCTGGTATGTTGTTTTAGGCCTGTAAAAAAATTATACATGATTAAGTATCCGAATGACGGTTTTACGGCCGAAAACCCATAAAATGGGGATAAAATGGGGGACTAAAATATGTGTAAATTAGCGAATATCAGCAACTGCCATAGTATTGACTTTACTGTGTATTGGTTAATTGCTTGGTTGACCTTGTCCTTGAGATGCCTAATAATTTCCTGGTGTTTTCACACACAAAAAAAAAAACCTCAGGTGGTCAGGTGTCAAGCTAGCATCGATTCGCTACATGTAGATGTACATTTCTGATAGAGTAAATTACAATTTTGGCCCCTGTGGTTATATCACTATTATCCTTTTAGCCCAAGAAAGATTTTTTTAACATCTGAGCCCCAACGTCTTTTTTCTAACCCTTTTGTCCCGTAACACTAACCCCATCCATTTTTACTTGCTTAAAAACTTGTCATGTGCCCCTCACATGAGTGGCATTTATGGCAAAATGAAAAAATGCCCTTCTACTAAAAAAACTATATATATATTTTATTATAAATAACCACATGGCCAAAATCTTAATTTACTTGTAAAAAGAAAAACTCTCATTGGACCAAAAACCTCAAAGCAAATCATTTTAACATTTGTGTAACACCCCGAAAACGGGTTTGGTAATCAAACCCCATTAATACTAATACACGGGTAAAATACTGTTAGCAGTAAAGGTAAGCCGGTAAATATTAGGATTTAAAATAAATAAACCTAATATTTAATAAAACGTGAATCAATGGTTTTAAGGAAATAAGTTTATAAGAGGCCCGAGTTAACGGGACTTTAAATAAACCCAGTCATAAATTCCCCGAACCCACTAAGTTAACTAGGAATATTTAACCTAGTTAATTAGTGGGAATATTGTTAAAAATAATTAGGTTGTGACCTAATTAATAACAAACCAAACATGAGGGACCAAAATAGGGTAACTTGAAAATGATTTTATAAAACTAAATAAAACAACACAACACACACAAGAGTGTGTGTGGTGCGTGTTCTAGAATCGACCAGGAAGGGCTCCAGGGAGCCAAAACCCTAACTCAACCAAATTCAACAAATTGAAGGTCGATTCTAGCCTCAAATCAATGCATGAACGCGAATTAACAATCACCCAAGCTAGGGGATCGTAAGGTATGTCGAATTTTTGATATTGGTGAAGTTGTGAAAATTTATTAACATCACAATGTGCGAATTCGGTATGAATCATATAAGTTATGGCTGAATTTGAGATGTATGATTGCTTAGGAACAAGCCCTAAGTGAAGATTTAGAATAAATTGCTATGATTTAGGTGTTAGGTTGAATTACCACACCTACCTATGTGGGTTTTGATAATATGATGAAGTTAAGGTTAAATTTGTGTTTAGAATCATCATATTGAATAATGAAATCAAGATACTCGAACAAATTGTAAGTTTGAGTAATTGTTCATACATGGTTGAAATGGGGTTTTAAACATTATGAAGAAATTTGGTAGCTATGTTCATGAAACCAGGTGTATGAGATCATGTTATCTACTAATTGATAGATAGAACTTGATTATATTAGGTGTTCAGGTGAACACTAGTGATATGATAAAACGGGTTTCACTCGTATATGAGAAACCCTTAGTTCTTGCGAAACGAATGAATAAATTAGTCTTGATAATCTCTTGAACAAGATAAGGTATTGGAAATGTAATAATTCAGTTAAAATATTAGTTAAAAATGATGGCTTAAAAGAATGCCTACCGGGTCATTGAAAATGCCTAAACTAGTTGATGAACTTAAATGTGCAATTCATGTACTAATGGGCATTTGACTTTTAAAAAGTCAAACTGACCTACAATGCGATGAATGATAATTTTTTGATATAAAATGCGTGAGGTCGAATAATCGTATTAAGTTATGATTAAACTAACCACCTTGTGAATGATGAATGATAGTTGGCGCTTAACAGGCTAGGTGAAGCTTGGGTAGAAAGCGGGTCAAACGAAGCAAGTGTGAATGAAAAGCGTGTTTCGGATGCAAGGTAAGTAAAGCTTACACTCTAATTATTTAATACCTAATGATTTTATAGGTTATGAATGATAAGTCTTATTTAAATTATGATGTTCCGACACGACAAGTGCGGTCCGGAACAAAAGACAATGGTCATAAACATGTTGAATGGATAAAAATGAGCTAATATGGTTAAATAGTCATGAAATGACTAAAAGATAACGAGTTTTTAATAATAACCTTGTATGGTAAACCAATGCAAATGATAAGGGTAAAATGGTACTTTAGTCACTTGTTGACAATAACCATTAGTTTGGGGAAAGATACGTCATAGCGTGGGTTATAATGGGTCAAGGAAATCAATTGACGATTCACAAGTAAAACGACTACACGGTGTAAACCAGAGTTAGTCGTATGGATAAGATGGTAATAAATATCAACTCATAGAGTTTCATGTCCTTTGGACCAAACGGGTCAAAAGGTGAAATTATCACCCTTTGACAATATCAACTAATGGTTTGTTGAGCTATATGATTATATGAATAAATATCAGATGGATATGTACATTGTTATTGCTTAGGGGTTACTAAGGCAAGGTATCGAAACGGGTCAATATATTGATCCGAGCCAGGTATGTGTGTTTAGAATTGAAGTTAAGTGAGTGGATTGGTTAAAGGTTCAGTAAAGTCCTTTGTTGTAAAGGATGGAGCGAAGTTGACAAAAATGCCCTTGATAGGTATATCGGGCAAACGACCCTTAAGGGTTGTTTAGAAATGAGTTTTGTGATCAAATAGATACTTGGAATAAGTATAAAAAGTGAAATATGCGAATCTTTGGGTCAAATGACTTTATATGGGTCTTAGCCGAAAAATGACTTTCAATTATTTTGCCTCGCGAACTCATTTAAACACGTTCTAAACTGCGTGTGACTAATTCAATTCATGTTTTATGAATTGTAGGTATAACATACAATACCGGAGGACGATCAAGCTCAACGAAGAACCGAACACGAAAAAGTTACAAGCTTCCGCACATTGTTAATCGTTATTTTTAAACGACGAATTTAGTCACATTAGGTAGTATACTTGAAAATTGTAAAAGTTTTAATAAATCAGTATTTTCCAATGTACTTGTAATTATAATTACATGATTATGTTTCGTAATTCTACACGAAATCCGCCAAAAAATAGTAAGGGTGTTACAAGTTGGTAATCAGAGCTCATGGTTAAAGAATAAAGTGTGTTCGGTTCGAGGCTTGATCGTAAATCTGGTAAGCACATGTATATCAATGGTTTAGTATGATTAAAGTGTTGAGAACAACACATATGATTATCGTGTAATACACGTTACACCAATAAAATCGATATAGAGTAGATATAGTCAACGAAATTACACGCGTTGATGCATATAGTAGAAAAGCCTTGTATTATAATACGGGCATCCATTAATGTCGAAATTACTAACTATTGTAAATGTTTTATTTGAAGGACACTCGCATATGAAGATAGCGAGAGTTTAACAAATCGTGGATTTGACAGAGGAACGATCCAAAGTACGACAAATAGAGCATGCTCACCAAGGACCTAAATCACGCAACGATCACGAATAAGTTAATGGCAAGGAGAGTGTCACACCCCGATTTCATTTCCACGTGTCACCGGTGGGCCCGGTGGGGAGTATCGTGACGTGGTTGGCAACATAATAGTCAAACAACACAATATTTAATATGCACAGCGGAAGCAATTTAAAAGATATAATACAACCGAATTTAATATTGTAATATCAAATGTTACAATATTCTGAAGTTTATCCACAGACGGATCGGAAACAAAAAGGAAACAATAGTTCAACAGACTTCAGGCATCTTAAGCTTGCAAGACTTCTAATGATGCTAAGGAGAAATCCCAGGCAATTACGCTTAGTACCTGCATTTAATCTTTTTGGGAAAATACGTCAGTTTACACTGGTAAATACAATTAACTGACTCATTTTGGAAAATGATTGAAAATTGGTTTGGATGCACATGGCATAAACATTTTATTTAACTTGGGAGAATTATTTAAATATATAATCTTGTGAACGAATTACATGTTCCTTGTGCGTTCAGTAGCCCGGATCTTGTCCTGGTTAAAGATCAATAGACACACCACAATATTCTTTTGTGCACTGACGGGTGTACGCCTACACCCCGCGCTTAAGTCGTGGCCATTTCGTAAAATGATGCCAAGGATATCCGGGACATGGTCATTAACCCCCCAAAGGCTTTAAGTAACAAGACTGTTTAAACGAGCCGATCAAATTATTCAATTAACCACCCAACGATGGAAGATTTGATGCCCGATCAAGCGGTATGCTATATACCGTAACCCAAGCCCGTATAGGGAAAATAAGTTAAAAGTATTTACCTGAGCAATGTAATAATCACAATAAGCAAAATGCAAGTAGCTTTTACTGGTACTCCTAATCTGGAACGAAGGTTTATAATAACCTATTAGAATTCTAACGGGTCTTTAATTAAGCTTAAGCTTAGACCGGTTAGTTTTAAAGATACGGTTCGTACGCACGATTAGGCGAAGACCGGATAGAATGTGATTTAAACCGGACAAGTTCAGAGACTTGCTTAATATGGGTATTTCATTCACATTCTGGATTTTGAGATAAAACCGATAAGGTTTGACCCGTTTAGGCTAATTTATGTAAACTAGTTACATAAACCGAACCGAACGCGTAATAAGCGTAACGGGTATTCATGAGAGTTATTTACAGGTTTCCTAAGTTAATATGCTTCATATATGTTGTGACATCAGTAATATGTCTTTTATTATGCCCGAAACGAATTTAAGCACAAACTATGCCCCGTAGGGGTAGTTTGGTCATTTAAAAGGTTATAAAAGAGTTTAAGTATTCACCTGAGTTACAGGTCTGATGTAATCAGCAAAAATACTTATTTTACTAAGTTATAACAGTAGAGTAAAGTATATATGTGAAATTTATCCATTTTAACCAAACTATGCCCCGTAGGGGTATTTTGGTAATTTCACATAAGCCGAAAAGCTCAAAACTGAAGTCTGAGTTTAACAACCTTTGGATACTGTTAAAATATTATAATTTGCTCAAATATCAGTAGGTATCACCCTTGGTATGTTTAAAATAGTTTTAGTACATACTATGCGTTAAAAACGCTTAAAAAGGCGATTAGAAGCCGTTTCCGGGTTCGATACTTAAATCTGATATTTTTATATTTCCAGAAGGCTTAAAATAATTTATTTATCATATTTTATCAGTAGCAAAAGGTTTGGAGTCATTTAGATGTGTAAAACTCATTTTATGGCCCGTAAGGGCAAAACCGACAATTACCGGATTAAGCCTACGACTATAAGTTATGCTCAGCCTAAAATTTATTAAAAATCTTTAAAAATCCCAAAATAATATATTACATCAGTGGGTAAAGAGATTGATATCAAAAAGTATGTTTAAGTAGGCTATACGCTAAATACGCCGTTTAATTAACATAAAGCTTTAATTTTACGCTAACGAGCATAACTCTTAATCTACACCTCAAACTGATGTCAAATTTTGTATGCAAGTTTATATATCAGTAATTAAGGTTTCTACTCTTTTACATTTCCAAAAATCACGTTTTAAGGTGAAAAGGGCATAATGGTCAACATATGAGCAATTAACGGAATCATGCGTATTAATTGGATAACTAATGATCCGAGGTGTATAATCACAGAGGGTTATACTAGCATGTAACCTGGTCCAAATAAAGCTCTAAGGCATTTCTAAAACATACCATAACGGGTCAGAACTGAAAGTCAAAGTATAAGTCAAACTATGCGACTTTCGGTTCCGAACCGGGTTTAAACAGGAAATTGTCGGGTTGAACATGTTTAGACATGTTCTTACACTAATTACCAAGTTATATTAATGATCAAACAGGTTGTATGTGTTCTACATTGCTAATTATGCATAAATTGTAATTTACACATTCAGTTGACTTTTTAATTACAAGTTTGACCCGACATTTGACCTAGTTAGAGTGGGAATCAGGGGGAACCCTTTTGAGGGTTTATTACCCACATAATTACCAACTTATAACTACTTTTGATTTGACTAATCACTAGACCATTAGTGATTAATCTTAAAGTCAACCGTTAATTACGACGGTTTGACTTTTAAGCTAAAACTTAATTAAGAAAGGATTAGCAAACTTACTGAAGTCCTATGCACGAAATGTGATGCTTAGAGAAAGATCCTTAGCTCCAGAAATGCCCCAAATGTGCAGATGAATGGTGTGAAGAACTTGTTGCACATGAAGCCTTTATATAGTGATCAAGAACACCACAAAAGGTTGACACACAAGTCTATGACTTACCACAACTGATCCACAAGTGTCCCTAGATGTGTAGGGGCCAAGGGAGATGAGGAAAATCGTTTAAAGGTCAAAATTCGCGTTTAAACTGGCAACAACCGGTTTTTCTGTTGCTGGGCATTGCTTACGGACCGTAAGGTCCCCAGTGTTGAGGTCCGTAAGCTTGTCCTCAGGGCCAAAAGTTGTTGTTCTTTGGTGTTTTGAAAGGGCAACTCGTGGGTTTCGAATTTGGGACTTGTTTTAACAGTTTGGGGCCTCTAAAATGTGTCTTGAATAGTTCCATACCCTACCACCTTGCCATGTTTCTTTGGATTCATAAGAAAGTGCCGTTAAAGAAGGTTTACCGTGCATTTTCTTCGTAGGAGTCCACCATTTCAATTATGAATCAGTTTGTTGCTATGATTCCCCGAATTTGAATATATACCAGATGTTTATTAGTCTTGGGATTCATAATAAGGTCGTTCAGAGGTGTAAAATTAACATGACAACACTTTTAATTCCCGTCGTACATCTTTAATTATATCCGGGTTTATATCACTTTTGTCTTAATTGACACGTGTCGTTATTTCATTGAACACGAATTTTCGAGGTGTTACATCCTCACCCCCTTAAAAGAAATCTCGACCTCGAGATTTACTGAAACAAATGAGGGTACTTTTCTTTCATGGTGGATTCAACCCCCCACGTATACTCGGGACCTCTACGGGCATCCCACTTGACCTTTACAATAGGCACATGCTTCCTTCGAAGCTTCTTTACCTGTCGATCCTTAATCGACAAAGGTTTTTCCACAAATTTTAAGCTCTCATCTATATGCACATCTGAATGCGGTATTACCGGTGATTCATCAGCGAAGCACTTCTTCAGATTGCAGATGTGGAACACATTGTGAATTCCACTGAGCTCTTCAGGTAAGTTTAACTTATAGGCAACTGACCCGACACGTTCGATAACCTCAAAAGGTTCTATGTATCTCGGGCTTAGCTTGCCTTTCTTACCAAATCGCATCACCCCTTCCAGGGTGATACTTTTAGCAACACTTTGTCACCTACTTCGAAGTGAAAAGCTTTACGCTTCGGATCTGCGTAGCTCTTCTGCCTATCTCGGGCAGCTTTGAGACGGTCATGAATCTGGACAATCTTGTCCGTCGTTTCAAAGACTATCTCTGGTCCTGATAATTGGACATCTCCAACTTCCGCCCAACAAACGGGTGATCTACACTTTCTACCGTATAATGCCTCAAAAGGCGCAGCCTTAATGCTGGTATGGTAGCTATTGTTGTAGGAGAATTCGATTAACGGTAGGTTCTTATCCCAACTACCACCCAAATCGATCGCACATGCACGTAGCATGTCTTCTAACGTTTGAATAATACGCTCACTCTGACCGTCTGTCTGAGGATGGTAAGCCGTACTAAAATTCAAGCGCGTGCCCAAAGATTGTTGGAAACTCTTCCAAAAATGTGACGTGTATCTAGTATCTCGGTCAGAGATAATAGACACAGGTATGCCATGTAAGGCTACAATCTTATCCACGTATAACTGGGCTAATATATCGGAGCTATAAGTCTCCTTGATGGGTAAGAAATGTGCTGACTTAGTCAGTCTATCAGCTATAACCCATATTGTATCATTTCCTTTCCTTGTCCTAGGTAACTTGGTGATAAAATCCATAGTTACCATTTCCCACTTCCACGTCGGAAGTTCAGGCTGTTGTAGCAAACCTGACGGTTTCTGATGCTCAGCTTTGACTTGCGCACATGTCAAGCATTTAGCTACATAGGTGGCTACAGACTTTTTCAAGCCTATCCACCAATAGTTTGCCCTTAGATCCTGGTACATCTTATCAGCTCCAGGATGAACAGAGTATTTGGAACTATGGGCTTCCTGGAGGATGACATCTCGAAGTCCTCCATAAATTGGAACCCATATTCGTCCATTTAATCGTAAAATTCCGTCCTTGCTAAGAGTTAACTGCTCTTCAGTTACTCCTAGCTTTTCGTTAGGATAGTTAGCTTCCAACACAGCTTCCTTCTGTGCAGCTAACAACCTTTCAATCAAATTATTCTTTATCTCCATGCGATTGGCATTGATTTGGATGGCTTTCATCCTTTCCTTTCAACTCAAGGCATCAGCGACTACATTCGCCTTGCCGGGATGATATCTGATTTCACAATCATAATCATTCAAAGTTTCCATCCAACGGCATTGCCTCATGTTTAAATCCTTCTGATTAAATAGATGTTGAAGGCTCTTGTGATCAGAATAGATCACACACTTGATACCATACAAGTAATGCCTCCACAGTTTTAGTGCGAATACAACGGCACCCAACTCCAAGTCATGGGTGGTGTAATTCTTTTCATGCACCTTTAACTGTCGTGATGCATAGGCAATAACCTTGCCTTTCTGCATAAGCACACACCCCATGCCAGTGTGCGATGCATCGCAGTAAACTACAAAATCTTCTATTCCATCTGGCAATGTCAGAACGGGGGAGTTGCTCAACTTCTGCTTTAGGATATCAAAGGACTCTTGCTGCTTAGGGCCCCAAACGAACTTTACTTTCTTCTTGGTCAAGGAAGTTAGGGGTGCAGCAATCCTTGAAAAATTATCAATGAAACGCCTGTAATATCCTGCCAATCCCAGGAAGCTACAAATCTCTGTAGGCGTCTTTGGCTCTTGCCAGTTCATAACTGCTTCAACCTTAGCGGGATCCACCTGGATACCACGCTCACTCACCACATGTCCAAGGAATTGGACTTCTCGAAGCCAGAATTCACACTTGGAAAATTTGGCGTAGAGTTTCTCATGATGCAGGAGTTTGAGAATACATCTAAGGTGTTTCTCATGGTCAGCTTGGTTCTTCGAATAGATAAGAATGTCGTCGATGAAAACGATGACGAACTTGTCTAAGTAAGGTTTGCAAACGCGATTCATGAGATCCATGAACGCGGCAGGTGCATTAGTGAGCCCAAAAGGCATCACTAAGAACTCGTAATGACCATAACGAGTCCTAAATGTTGTTTTATGCACGCCTTCATCTCTAACCTTCAGTTGATGGTAGCCTGACCTCAAGTCAATCTTCGAGAAATAACTTGCTCCTTGTAATTGATCGAACAAATCGTCGATCCTTGGTAATGGGTATCTATTCTTGACCGTGACCTTATTAAGCTCACGATAATCGATGCACAGACGCATCGATCCGTCCTTCTTCTTGACAAACAAGACTGGTGCTCCCCAAGGAGACGAACTAGGTTTAATGAAACCCTTGGCTAGCAATTCGTCTAGCTGTGTCCTCAATCCTTTCATCTCCGTTGGAGCCAACCTATAGGGTGCTCTAGCAACTGGTGCTGCTCCGGGGATGATATCAATCCTGAATTCCACTTGCCTATCTGGTGGCAAACCAGGTAGTTCTTCCGGAAAAACTTCTGGGAATTCAGAGATGACAGGGATGTCTTCTATCTTCGGTTTGGGCTCATCAATAATCACTTGTGCCATGTAGATGACACAACCCTTCTTTAAACATTTTGAAGCCTTGAGCATAGTCACTTGCTCAGGCAGTCCATATTGGGTATCTCCCCGAATGGTAAGTGATTCACCAGATGGAGTCTTAATCACCACTTGTTTCTTGTTGCAGACAATTTGGGCCTGGTTATGAGATAACCAGTCCATACCCAGAACTATGTCAAAACCGGCCAACTTAAAGGGAAGTAGAGACAGAGGAAAAGAGTGGTTCTTAATGGATATAACACATCCATCTAACACAGTTGAGACGGTTTCTAAGGTGCCATCTGCTAACTCTACCTCATAATTTATACTCAAGGTTTTGACAGGTAAATTCAGCAATTTGCAAAATTTATGATCTATAAACGACTTATCAGTGCCTAAATCAAATAGTACCCTAGCATAGACGTCATTTACAAGGAAAGTACCTGTAATAACGTTGTCGTCTAGAACCGCTTCCTTTGCGTCCATTCTGAAGACTCTAGCATTAGTCTTCTTGGCCTCTTCAGGCTTCTTGGTGTATTTAGGGCAGTTGGTTTTAATGTGCCCCTTTTCATTGCAACGGTAGCACGTTGCGTCTTTCATCTTCTTGCAATCCAAGGTTTTGTGATCCGTGGACTTGCATATACCACAAGCATAGGTTTTTGACTGAGTCTGCGAATTCGACTCAAGTCTGCACTTTCCAAAGTGCTGTTTCTTGCATATCTTGCATTTGGGCTTCTCGCCAGAATGATGCCCATCTTTCCTTGACTCTGATCCTTTCTTGTTGTCACCGTTTCCATGGTGCTTCTTGTTCGATCTCCGTGAACTATCATCTTCACGTTTTCTCTTCTCAGCCTCCTTATTCCTCAGCGATCTCTGCCTGACCGCATCCAAAGTGAGGGACAAGGATATGATAGCTACAGATCTAAAAGTAGCTGGCCGAGAAGCCTTCACGCTTGCCTTGATTTCCGGGGCTAAACCACCGATAAAACGAGCTATTCTTTTTGGTTCCGGGGTTACCAGATATGGAACCAACCGGGACATCGTGTTGAAGCTCGTTAGGTAAGCTTGACAGTCAAGGTTTGTCATCACCAATGATAGAAAATCAGACTCTATCTTCTCCACCTCATGCTGAGGGCAGTAATTTTCCCTGATAAGGGCAACAAATTGATCCCAAGACATGTTGTACAATGGGATTTTCCCGGTGGCTTGAATCAGAGATCTCCACCATGCTAAAGCTTCACCCTTAAATGATTGCGACACAAACTTGACCACGTCTCTCTCAGCACATCCGCTGATATCCACAACCGTGTCCATCTCATCCAGCCACGTCATACAGTCGATGGCTCCTTTCTCCCCAGTGAAATCCCGGGGTTTGCAAGAAACAAAATATTTATATGAGCAACCCTTCTCACGGGGTCCTTGGTTCAATACAATATGTTGAGATGGATTACTGTGGTGGTTTGAGGAGTGTCGATCATCATCTTTCTTCAGTTCTTCCTTCTTGGAAGGTGGCTTTGAAGGCTGTGTAGATAGGGTCCTACTACGAGTCCCACTATACTCTTCGTACTGTCGTTCCAATGCCTTTGTAATTGCGTCGTCGACCAACGCTTTCAATTCAGCACCCGTTAAATTAACCCGGGCGTTATCAATGTTCTCCACTGGATGACTATTTATCTCGTCTGAGTTAGCCATTTTAATTGAACTGTTACAGAAAACAAGGACAATAGTTTATTTGGGAGTTTATTATGGAATTGCCCCTTAGGGTAATTCATCAACCATGGTAAACAGAGACCATATTTGGTTAATTTATTAATCATATCTATTTAGGATTTCTATTATAATTTATCCTAATTATAAAACAATAACAGTTTTATTTGTGGCACAAAAGGCCTAGTCACATGGACACTTTTAATTTATAAGTTATGATTTCAGAGAATCAAAATATGAAGGTATACTGGCACAATAGGCCTAGTCACAAGGACATTTATAAAATATAAGCTATGATTTCAGAGAATCAAAGCATGAAGGTATACTGGCACAAAGGCCTAGTCACAAGGACATTTATAAATTACAAGCTATGATTTCAGAGAATCAAAGCATGAAGGTTTGAACCTAGTTCATTACCTTTATCTGACAGGGAGTCATAGCTACCACTGTCTTTTGGCTCATATGGAAATGAGTAGGGCCCGTAGGCACTATATTACCACGTATGGTAAAAATATGATCATCTCAATTGATGATCTAGACCCACGATTCAAAGATCATTAAATTGGGTTAGGAATCTTTTAGAGAATCCATTTATAAGAATGACGTGTGTGATTTTAATGAATCACATCTGCCAGGAGCGTTAACATGTTTACAGATGTTAACAGGGATTTGAATCTTTTTTAACAGGTCTTACCATCTTGGCCCGGCCTTATAATGACCCGAAGGGTAGGTTTCACTCTTTAAGATCCTTATTCAATATTTAAATAGGCAGATTATTATTAAAAGGAATGATTTTTATTTTATTTATTTCATATTTAATATTTATGCATATAATAGCAAGATGAAATTTATAAACATAACATTCCATAAATTATCAAAAGATTACATATTGCCCTAAACGAGACTTTTCAACAAACAACTTACCCACGTAGGGGTTTAAACAAGTACTTACCCACGCAGGGGCTTAATAACACACATACCCACGCAGGGGCTTAAAAACATAATAGTCCACGCAGGGACTTAATAACATAATAGTCCACGCAGGGACTTACACAAATAACATACCCTCGTAGGGGTTTACAGAAAGATAGACCCACGCAGGGGTCAAAACAACAAGCATACATACCCACGCAGGGGTTTATACAGCAAGACTGGCCCACGCAGGGGCTTAACAATAAATGGAAGGATTCAGTGGTCCTTCTTGCTCTTCCCTTTAATTAGGCTCGTTAATCCTTGGAAGAAAGTTTGTCGCTCCCTCCGTTCCCTGTGAAATTCTCGCTCTACATGGTCCAACCTTTGCAGAATTTCTTCACGCTCTGGTGGGGAGAACCTTGGTGGTTGCGATTGTTGCCTTATAATAGGTCTTGGGGGTATTTGGTACCCATGTGTTGGGTACCCTACTCCCCATGGATCTCCATAGGGTCCTTGGGTGTTGTAGTTAGCCGCTACCATGTATGGGTCGGCTTCGGCGTAGTTGTAGTTGGTGTGCACTGGCTGTTCAAACGAGTTATACGCCATGGAACCCGTGTATGCTGGAATTGGGTTATCAAAACCCATCGGCGGTGGTTGCGGTGCAACTGGGTGTGAAGGTCCACCCATTTGTGGATCTTCTTGATGTGGCGGGTAGTGGCTACCACTTGATTGCCGAGGAGAGCTGAAATGGAAGTCTCATCCCCGTGTAGACATACGCGGTCCAGATCTCCTACGCCTTGGCGGTTGCGGAGCTGCCGGTTGAACTGGTGGCGGTGGAGGTGGTGGCGTGACTGCCACAAATCTTGGATCCTCAGAGGGATCCCGTTGTTGTTGCTGCTGCTGCTGAGGAGGTGAATGGCGAGGAGGTGTATAGTACCATTCGTACCTGGTAAACATAGCTTGAAAGCTATCTGGACCAACATAGGGTGATCCGTGAAACGAAGAGCCATCCGAAATCTCTATGGGATGGTTTGGTGTACCACTGGCGGGTTCGACGGGATCCGTGTCCTCGTCCATATCCTCCGCGTGATCGCCAGAGAAGTGGTCCTCCGGTCCCAATGGGTTAAAACCCACTGGTTCTTGTATATAATTGGTCGGGTTAAACCGGCCCCTAAAAACTGGTGTAGGGTCACCAAAAGACTTGTGCGATAAGGATCGCTGTAATGGTATGTATGAAGGTTGAGGGTTGTTGGGCTCATACTCCGATTGTGGCCCATAAGGGTTAGGAGGTGTTGAACTGTGTGAGACCGACCGTCTAGTCGGCTCAAAGAGGTTCCTCCGGTTCTGCTGGGGATCGTCACTCTCCGTGGTAGATGGAGCTCGCACATTCGAAGGTCCAGCTTCATTATCATTGGGGGCGGTGATTGGCCCCTTGCCTCTTCCTCTTCTCCTGAAGAATCTTGGCGGCATTTTTTAATTCCTGTCAATATATCGTGAGATAACAACAAAAACATATGTAAAATAAAGGACACACAAACAAAGTGGAATTTTTCCTAAGTTATAAGTCTAGACTCGAAAGTTTAGAATTGTGCAATTGTGTAACTGAGATTAAACACAAAAGGCTAGTGTTTAATTCACTCAGTGTTGGCTCTGATACCAACCTGTCACACCCCGATTTCATTTCCACGTGTCACCGGTGGGCCCGGTGGGGAGTATCGTGACGTGGTTGGCAACATAATAGTCAAACAACACAATATTTAATATGCACAGCGGAAGCAATTTAAAAGATATAATACAACCGAATTTAATATTGTAATATCAAATGTCACAATATTCGGAAGTTTATCCACCGACGGATCGGAAACAAAAAGGAAACAATAGTTCAACAGACTTCAGGCATCTTAAGCTTGCGAGACTTCTAATGATGCTAAGGAGAAATCCCAGCCAATTACGCTTAGTACATGCATTTAATCTTTTTGGGAAAATACGTCAGTTTACACTGGTAAATACAATTAACTGACTCATTTTGGAAAATGATTGAAAATTGGTTTGGATGCACATGGCATAAACATTTTATTTAGCTTGGGAGAATTATTTAAATATATAATCGTGTGAATGAATTACATGTTCCTTGTGCGTTCAGTAGCCCGGATCATGTCCGGGTTAAAGATCAATAGACACACCACAATATTCTTTTGTGCACTGACGGGTGTACGCCTACACCCCGCGCTTAAGTCGTGGCCATTTCGTAAAATGATGCCAAGGATATCCGGGACATGGTCATTAACCCCCCAAAGGCTTTAAGTAACAAGACTGTTTAAACGAGCCGATCAAATTATTCAATTAACCACCCAACGATGGAAGATTTGATGCCCGATCAAGCGGTATGCTATATACCGTAACCCAAGCCCGTATAGGGAAAATAAGTTAAAAGTATTTACCTGAGCAATGTAATAATCACAATAAGCAAAATGCAAGTAGCTTTTACTGGTACTCCTAATCTGGAACGAAGGTTTATAATAACCTATTAGAATTCTAACGGGTCTTTAATTAAGCTTAAGCTTAGACCGGTTAGTTTTAAAGATACGGTTCGTACGCACGATTAGGCGAAGACCGGATAGAATGTGATTTAAACCGGACAAGTTCAGAGACTTGCTTAATATGGGTATTTCATTCACATTCTGGATTTTGAGATAAAACCGATAAGGTTTGACCCGTTTAGGCTAATTTATGTAAACTAGTTACATAAACCGAACCGAACGCGTAATAAGCGTAACGGGTATTCATGAGAGTTATTTACAGGTTTCCTAAGTTAATATGCTTCATATATGTTGTGACATCAGTAATATGTCTTTTATTATGCCCGAAACGAATTTAAACACAAACTATGCCCCGTAGGGGTAGTTTGGTCATTTAAAAGGTTATAAAAGAGTTTAAGTATTCACCTGAGTTACAGGTCTGATGTAATCAGCAAAAATACTTATTTTACTAAGTTATAACAGTAGGGTAAAGTATATATATGAAATTTATCCATTTTAACCAAACTATGCCCCGTAGGGGTATTTTGGTAATTTCACATAAGCCGAAAAGCTCAAAACTGAAGTCTGAGTTTAACAACCTTTGCTTACTGTTAAAATATTATAATTTGCCTCAAATATCAGTAGGTATCACCCTTGGTATGTTTAAAATAGTTTTAGTACATATTATGCGTTAAAAACGCTTAAAAAGGCGATTAGAAGCCGTTTCCGGGTTCGATACTTAAATATGATATTTTTATATTTCCAAAAGGCTTAAAATAATTTATTTATCATATTTGATCAGTAGCAAAAGGTTTGGAGTCATTTAGATGTGTAAAACTCATTTTATGGCCCGTTAGGGCAAAACCGACAATTACCGGATTAAGCCTACGACTATAAGTTATGCTCAGCCTAAAATTTATTAAAAATCTTTAAAAATCCCAAAATAATATATTACATCATTGGGTAAAGAGATTGATATCAAAAAGTATGTTTAAGTAGGCTATACGCTAAATACGTCGTTTAATTAACATAAAGCTTTAATTTTACGCTAACGAGCATAACTCTTAATCTACACCTCAAACTGATGTCAAATTTTGTATGCAAGTTTATATATCAGTAATTAAGGTTTCTACTCTTTTACATTTCCAAAAATCACGTTTTAGGTGAAAAGGGAATAATGGTCAACATATGAGCAATTAACGGAATCATGCATATTAATTGGATAACTAATGATCCGAGGTGTATAATCACAGAGGGTTATACTAGCATGTAACCTGGTCCAAATAAAGCTCTAAGGCATTTCTAAAACATACCATAACGGGTCAGAACTGAAAGTCAAAGTATAAGTCAAACTATGCGACTTTCAGTTCCGAACCGGGTTTAAACAGGAAATTGTTGGGTTGAACATGTTTAGACATGTTCTTACACTAATTACCAAGTTATATTAATGATTAAACAGATTGTATGTGTTCTACATTGCTAATTATGCATAAATTGTAATTTACACATTCTGTTGACTTTTTAATTACAAGTTTGACCCGACATTTGACCTAGTTAGAGTGGGAATCAGGGGGAACCCTTTTGAGGGTTTATTACCCACATAATTACCAACTTATAACTACTTTTGATTCGACTAATCACTAGACCATCAGTGATTAATCTTAAAGTCAACCGTTAATTACGACGGTTTGACTTTTAAGCTAATACTAAGCTAAAACTTAATTAAGAAAGGATTAGCAAACTTACTGAAGTCCTATGCACGAAATGTGATGCTTAGAGAAAGATCCTTAGCTCTAGAAATGCCCCAAATGTGCAGATGAATGGTGTGAAGAACTTGTTGCACATGAAGCCTTTATATAGTGATCAAGAACACCACAAAAGGTTGACACACAAGTCTATGACTTACCACAACTGATCCACAAGTGTCCCTAGATGTTTAGGGATTGTTTAGGGGCCAAGGGAGATGAGGAAAATCGTTTAAAGGTCGAAATTCGCGTTTAAACTGGCAACAGCCGGTTTTTCTGTTGCTGGGCATTGCTTACGGACCGTAAGGTCCCCAGTGTTGAGGTCCGTAAGCTTGTTCTCAGGGCCAAAAGTTGTTGTTCTTTGGTGTTTTGAAAGGGCAACTCGTGGGTTTCAAATTTGGGACTTGTTTTAACAGTTTGGGGCCTCTAAAATGTGTCTTGAATAGTTCCATACCCTACCACCTTGCCATGTTTCTTTGGATTCATAAGAAAGTGCCGTTAAAGAAGGTTTACCGTGCATTTTCTTCGTAGGAGTCCACCATTTCAATTATGAATCAGTTTGTTGCTATGATTCCCCGAATTTGAATATATACCAGATGTTTATTAGTCTTGGGATTCATAATATGGTCGTTCAGAGGTGTAAAATTAACATGACAACACTTTTAATTCCCGTCGTACATCTTTAATTATATCCGGGTTTATATCACTTTTATCTTAATTGACACGTGTCGGTATTTCATTGAACACGAATTTTCGAGGTGTTACAGAGAGTCTGTTAGAGCAAGCATTATCAGGTGCACGTTTTAAATTATTGCATGAATAGTAATATGCAAAAAATAAGTAGAGATTGAAAGTTGCATATGTAGATTGGAAACTTGGAAAAACCTGAATAGAAAACCTATCCGGGATACTTTTTCCAAGAGAAACAAATAGAGGCATTACTTACATGGGGTGTAATGTGAATATTATAAAAAGGTCATGTATACCAGGTGATGATTGCTTACTCTGGCCAAGTAAGTAGTGAACACGTGGTACCATGAACCTTTTATGATGGACATGCTTACATCCAATGTAGTAAGGAGGGGGTGAGTGGGACAAATTAAAAAGTACCCAAATGAATCAGATAAGCAAAATATTTGATAATAATGTAAACGCACAGCCGAGTGACGAAAGCGTATTATATTAGGATAATGAGCCCGAGTGAAGCGACAAAGAAACATGTAAAATAATTAAAGTATGCACTGGGAGGGAGTGTACTTACACTTGAACCCGGAGAATGTAAACATGTAAAACGATTAAGGCATGCACTGGGAGGGGGTGTACTTACACTCGAACCCGGAGAATGCAAACATGTAAAATGATTAGAATATGCATTGGGAGGGAGTGTACTTACACTCGAACCCGGAAAATGCAAATATGCCTCTTAACAGACCGTTTTTGTAAAAACGTCAAACGTGAGGACAAAGTCGGAATATAAATGTGAAGCGAGGTCTTAATGCATACCGGAAGGGTTGCAATAATAAAGACTTCGGTAAAACACCTGGCTGATGGGTAAGGATTAAACACATGCGTAGACCGAGAAACGGGAAACCGGATGGAAAGTTCAAAGACTCGGGTTTTGAGTCATGACTAAAAGATGACAAGATGATGAAAATAGAAATTTTGATAAATTTTGTTCAACTATTTTAAAGTTGAACGGGTCAAAACAAGGAATGAAGCTGACATCCGTAAATGATAAAATTTCACATGAATAAGTCAAACGGGTCGAATATAATATAATGTCGGATGGCATGAGTAAACGCAAGCGGTATAACGGTAGCGTTAAAAGCAAAAGAATAATGATCCCGATAATGGGACATAATCGAATACGAATATATGTAAACTGGAGAATGGCAAGCATAGAATAAACCGACGTATGAATGACGTAAGAAGTCATAAAGTCGGAAAATTAGTCAAAAAGTAAACAATTGAAGCCTTAGACTACGGTTAAGGTCAACTAAAGTTCAACAGTGAAAATAAACGATTCCAAAAATAACAAGAGATGCTTTGAAGCTATATATGTATATATACATTTGAATATAGACACAAATAAAAGATGAATCCGGAGGATCATCGTAACCTTCGGGAATGCGAGCAGTGTTAAGGTCTACGGGACCAGAATGACCCTCGGGTCAAGAATAAAAAGGAAAATAAACCTTAGGTTCCCCGTTAAAAAGGGGTGAAGACCTAAGGAAATAGCCTACGATGCTAAGTGAAAGAACCTAGGGGTCAATAAAGGAAAACGAGGGAACTTGCTACGATTCCTCGCGTAAAACGAGAACGGAAAAGAATAAATAATGGGTTGTCAATTTCCTTGATATGAGTAATTGACTTAGTTAAAAGAAAAAAAATCAGTTTTAGTAAGAAACAACGTTTTAACAAATATGAATATTATGAGATGAATTCGAAAAATGACTAATATCAAAGAATATAGATCTTAACACCGATAGGTGCAAGGCAATGCATTCGAAAGAAAGAATTTCGATAATAAAAGTCGACATAAACTTAAATAAGACGTGATGTGGTCACAGTCACAAAAGTGATATAGAGTATAACCACGTCGTAACGTGAGTTACGACATATGAAATCAAAAAACACGTAAAAGGCCGAGTTGGCAATAAGATAGACCTGAATGACAGGGTATGAAGTGACGGCGACTAATCGGTCTAGCCGGTAAATCTTTCTAGAGTCAGAATAGTGTTACGATTTATGCGAAGCGCTTGTCGATATAAGATTAGCTTGAAGTAAACATGCTAAAAAATAAATATAACCGAGTGATCAGATGATAACTCGGTCAAATAAGTGACCAGAATAAGAAACACAAGATGAAGGTATCGGCCTACAAGGCCATACACGTAAAAGGCGCATACGCTTTAAAACCAAAAACACATTACCATACTTTTTGGTAAGATTATTATATGCGATTAGTGCTCCAGTGATCACCGAAACTAAGGTTCAGATAATCTAAACTAATAAAGTACGTGAGAAAGGTTTCGGGGACGAAACCTCTTTAAGGGGGGTAGACTTGTAACACCCCGAAAACGGGTTTGGTAATCAAACCCCGTTAATACTAATACACGGGATAAATACTGTTAGCGGTAAAGGTAACCCGGTAAATATTAGGATTTAAAATAAATAAACCTAATATTTAATAAAACGTGAATAAATGGTTTTAAGGAAATAAGTTTATAAGAGGCCCGAGTTAACGGGACTTAAAATAAACCCAGTCATAAATTCCCCGAACCCACTAAGTTAACTAGGAATATTTAACCTAGTTAATTAGTGGGAATATTGTTAAAAATAATTAGGTTGTGACCTAATTAATAACAAACCAAACATGAGGGACCAAAATAGGGTAACTTGAAAATGATTTTATAAAACTAAATAAAACAACACAACACACACACAAGAGTGTGTGTGGTGCGTGTTCTGGAATCGACCACGAAGGGCTCCAAGGAGCCAAAACCCTAACTCAACCAAATTCAACAAATTGAAGGTCGATTCTAGCCTCAAATCAATGCATGAACGCGAATTAACAATCACCCAAGCTAGGGGATCGTAAGGTATGTCGAATTTTTGATATTGGTGAAGTTGTGAAAATTTATTAACATCACAAGGTGCGAATTCGGTATGAATCATAGAAGTTATGGCTAAATTTGAGATGTATGATTGCTTAGGAAATAAATTGCTATGATTTAGGTGTTAGGTTGAATTACCACACCTACCTATGTGGGTTTTGATAATATGATGAAGTTAAGGTTAAATTTGTGTTTAGAATCATCATATTGAATAATGAAATCAAGATACTCGAACAAATTGTAAGTTTGAGTAATTGTTCATACATGGTTGAAATGTGGTTTTAAACATTATGAAGAAATTTGGTAGCTATGTTCATGAAACTAGGTGTATGAGATCATGTTATCTACTAATTGATAGATAGAACTTGATTATATTAGGCGTTCGGGTGAACACTAGTGATATGATAAAACGGGTTTCACTTGTATATGAGAAACCCTTAGTTCTTGCGAAACGAATGAATAAATTAGTCTTGATAATCGCTTGAACAAGATAAGGTATTGGAAATGTAATAATTCGGTTAAAAGATTAGTTAAAAATGATGGCTTAAAAGAATGCCTACCGGGTCATTGAAAATGCCTAAACTAGTTGATGAACTTAAATGTGCAATTCATGTACTAATGGGCATTTGACTTTTAAAAAGTCAAACTGACCTACAATGCGATGAATGATAATTTTTGGATATAAAATGCGTGAGGTGGAATAATCGTATTAAGTTATGATTAAACTAACCACCTTGTGAATGATGAATGATAGTTGGCGCTTAACAAGCTAGGTGAAGCTTGGGGGAAAGCGGGTCAAACGAAGCAAGTGTGAAGGAAAAGCGTGTTTCGGATGCAAGGTAAGTAAAGCATACACTCTAATTATTTAATACCTAATGATTTTATGGTTATGAATGATAAGTCTTATTTAAATTATGATGTTCCGACACGACAAGTGCGGTCCGGAACAAAAGACAATGGTCATAAGCATGTTGAATGGATAAAAAGGAGCTAATATGGTTAAATAGTCATGAAATGACTAAAAGATAACGAGTTTTTAATAATTACCTTGTATGGTAAACCAATGCAAATAATAAGGGTAAAATGGTACTTTAGTCACTTGTTGATAATAACCATTAGTTTGGGGAAAGATACGTCATAGCGTGGGTTATAATGGGTCAAGGAAATCAATTGACGATTCACAAGTAAAACGACAATACGGTGTAAACCGGAGTTAGTCGTATGGATAAGATGGTAATAAATATCAACTCATAGAGTTTCATGTCCTTTAGACCAAACGGGTCAAAAGGTGAAATTATCACCCTTTGACAATATCGACTAATGGTTTGTTGAGCTATATGATTATAGGAATAAATATCAGATGTATATGTACATTGCTATTGCTTAGGGGCTACTAAGGCAAGGTATCGAAACGGGTCAATATATTGATCCGAGTCAGGTATGTGTGTTTAGAATTGAAGTTAAGTGAGTGGATTGGTTAAAGGTTCAATAAAGTCCTTTGTTGTAAAGGATGGAGCGAAGTTGACAAAAATGCCCTTGATAGGTATATCGGGCAAACGACCCTTAAGGGTTGTTTAGAAATGAGTTTTGTGATCAAATAGATACTCGGAATAAGTATAAAAAGTGAAATATGCGAATCTTTGGGTCAAATGACTTTATATGGGTCTTAGCCGTAAAATGATAGTCCGAGGGATAAAACTCGGAATATATAGATCTCCACATTAAATCCACCACAAATATAGTTGTGGTGGAAGATTACTTGGTAAGAAATGTGGAAATATAAGGCTAGATACAAATGAAAGCGAATCATGTTTAAAATATACTTAAATACCCTTAACAAGTTAAAATAAGCTTATGAGCGAAAACTGGTTTAAATTGTGTAAGAAACCTGTGATTAGAACCTAACATGGTAGATAACATTAAATTGTGTAGGATCGTGTACGGACCCGAAATGAGTCGATTAGAGGTGTCCTACTCAAAATGAAAGGCGGAAACAGACATAATGAGTTGAATTCAGCTAGATATCACTTTTAATTGTCTTGTATATTAATTCTGATATGATTACAGTTCTGAAGACACTTCGACAGAGCTTCGCCGTCGGAAACAACCAATCTAATTTCGCTCCAAATGAATCTACCTATCACCTATTTATAGATCTCCTGATTTCGCTTGAAACAGCTTCAAGCAAAATAACATTACAAGCGGAATCTCATCAAATACATTCAAGCGAAATCACGAGTTCAAGCGGAATCAGCTAACTCAAGCGAAATAGCATGCTTTAAGCGGAATCAGCTTTTATCTTGTTTTCTTGAACTTCGTGCCATGTGTAATGCAAGACTCGATACAAGACGAAGTCGACAGACGCATGCACCAACAGACTCCCCCTCGAATGTTGACGACTCTTAAGTGTCGAGTCTTCAACGTCTTCAGTCTTTATCAGTCTGAACGTGTAAGCATCCTCAAACTTTATCTCTTTCTTCTCCTTCTTCCAGAATCACAACCTAGCTCTTAGCTCTTTCCACAGGTGTCTTCAGACTCCCCCTTTCGTTATGCTGGGATCGCAGTCTGGCTTGTTGAAATCACAAAGTCCTCAGATATCAGAACCTGGCTCTCTATCACTCAGAATCAGGATCGAAACCTGGCTACACCTGCACATTCTTAACCCAGAAATAAATTTCGCAAATTTAACATTTGACAAATTTATCTATACGGACTCTCTCTCAAATTAAACCAGAATGATTTATCAATGATAGAAACCTCTGATGAACCACTTGTACCGAAAATATTCAAAAACTATTTTCTTTTAAACACACGCTCCCCCTCACCACATGCTCATCATGTTTAGCACTTGGAATTTTGAAAATCAGCTCTCCAACATCAGTTGTCGAAAATCTGTTTGAATTTTTCAAAAATTTATGCTAAAACACACTGAAAATCTTTTTGGATTTTTGAGTGAAATGAAATGCAGTAAAGAAATATTTACAGACACTATTTTTTGTGAGTTTGTGTAAGAGGATCATATCAGTTTTTGACAACTCACAAGTACCGTTGAGCTTAGTTACACATTAAGGATTAAACAATTCACTTAGATTGCCAATATACTGATCCACTTAAATTCTCACACAAATTTCAACTAATTCAGGATATGAGTTTGGTGTTTTAAGAACTTAAACTCATTCATGTGTCCCGCCTCTTGAATATACTCCCGTATCCAGATCCCAATATTCAGTCTTACAGGTGAGTATACCACAGATGATATCTGTAAGGGGTAAAATTGCGAAACCGTGAGAGCTCAGGTCAGAACTTCCGTTCAGCAGAGAGATGACGGCTCGACTTTTGGTGGGTCCCCTTTAGAGGATCTTTTTTACAACAGCATTGATTAGCAATTTTATTGTCTCATCATTTTATGCTGAGGGCGGCGCTATTTTTCAAGCAAGCATAAAGTATTCTCCGAGGACTAGGCCATTGCTTCCGCAAAATCAGAAGTCCCAGGATAATACCCCAGTTATCACTGAGCATAAAGACCTAGTATCTCAGAAAGAGGGACCTTTCAAACGAAATTTCATGGGTTACCTATATATCCAAGTAGTGTTCCCCACGAAATAAGCAAGTTTGAATTTAAGTTTATATCCCGAAAAAGCTTACTAAATGTGTAAAAACCTATCGGCATATCATCAGTAAGACCGTTTAATGCTATTTAATCATTACATTTCTTTAGCATACTGTAACTGTCTACTGATGTACTATCATTTTCTCTTCTTTGACACCAAAACTCATTTTTGATTTTATTATGTTTTTTACTTTTTCAAATTTTCAAATGTTTTTGGATTTTCTGAAATTCTTACTCCCCCTAAAATACAAACACATTTAAGGAATTTTGAAAATAAACTATACAATAAAGTGACAACTGATATCGAATCGCTTCAAATCGCCATCCACTTGGCATAAACAAACAGAACTCCCCCTTTCAACAAACTATTTTCCCATTGTGATCTCAAAACACTTAAGTTTGTTTTAATCAAATGGTTTTTCTGGAAAATAAGTTTTGTTGATTGATATTACCATTTGTAGGTTAGGGGTTTGATTCTTGTAGGAAAATGCAAGTACAACTTAATGTCCTTGATTTACCACTTTGAAAGCGAAAACCTTCTTCTCCTCTTGCAGGTTCACTTATCAACCCAAACTACTTGTAAATCAAAATATAACAATATAAAGATATCACCTGTATCTTTATCAACCAAACCTTTCCAAGAATGATGCCGATTCCTGCTCCACTCTTACCAACCTGGGAGCTCCGACAAGTCAGGGTTTTACTTGTGAAAAACTTCCATCCAAGCCTGACTAAACTTGGATGTTTCCCTTACCCCTTTAGCCTTTCCCTCAACCATTTTTCCAAAAATCTTTTTCACATTTCCATTAAATGCTTTCTCAACATCAAATTCTTTCTTCTCTGAATAGAATTGATCTGAGATCTCAACCTTTCCAACTTTTGATTTAAAATTTTCAGTCCTCACTGGTGGAAAATGAACATCATCCATAGGAGGTACTGATTTTTCCTCTTTAAACTCAACTTGTGGCTCGTCTAACTTTGTGGAATTAGATTCATCGCCAAGTTTTTCATAAAACTTCTTAACAACCCACACTTGGTTGTCATGTTTAGCTCTCTTTTGATAAAAATGAGTCTTTGAGCATTCACCAACTTCATATGTTGAATTTTCAAAAATTTTAAATTTTTTCGTTGGTGGCTCATTTTTCTCAACAACCTTTTCTTTGAATTTTTCAGAAACTCCCTGTTTTTTCTTTGTATCCAACGGACAATTCCATGCAATGTGACGAGCTTCATTGCATTTAAAACAGGTTCTTGTCTCCTTTCTTTTATTAGCTCCATTCTTCACATTCTCTAGCTTTTTGGCAAGGAATTCTATGTTTGATTGCTTCCAGAATGGGCTTTTTGCTTCTTCTTCTTCCGAGCTTGTCCCTGAAACAAATGTCATTTTTTATTTAAAATCTCGTACATATTTTTCATTTTTATAATTTTCTGGTGGAATAAATCCAAGACCTTTCTTTTTGAAATTACCGTTATGGTTTTGTTCCTTTTGAAAACCAGAACCAGAACTGTAACATTTTTTCTTGTTTAACCGTTGTTGAACTCTTGAAGTGTATTTTTTAGGTTTTTCAGTAAGATTTACATTTTTTATTTCAGAAATATTAATTTCTGTTAGTTTGAAAACCTTTTTGATCTTTTCAAATTTAACACTTCTTATTGGAAATTCCTCATCAGAATATAATTTGCCTGAATCAATCAATGTATATGCCACTTTGATTGCTTCGTCATTCAAATTAGATTTTGATAACAGGAATTCTTTATTGTAAACCCGTTTAACCGACGACTTTGAACTGTTGACCGACGAACTCGGACTTTTGACGGACGAACTTGAACACCCAGACTCGGACTTTGACTTAGACTTTAACTCCGACTCCTCATCCGTATCCAACACCTGATCGACCACCTTTTTTATTAACTCGGACTCATGACCAGTGTCAGACGATGTAAAAACAACGTCAATGTTTTCCGGTAATTCATCGGTTATATCGGACTTTAACTTTATATTGACTGCCTTTTCGACTTGCTCTTCATTCGGTTTTCTAGGTGAATACCCTTCCCAAATCGGAGGCGGACACTTGTTATAACTAACACTCTGTTTCTTACCAGTACCCTTCTTCTTTGGCTTCTCATCTTTAAATGTTTCAAAACCTGCAACAGTTGGATAAATTCGATCAATGAGATAATTAGAACTAGAATAACTCTGTAATAAACGTCTAATTCTTTCATTCTCTATATTTTCATTTTCCAACTCCTGCTGCAACTTTTCACATTCCTCAATGTAATGATTTATTGCCTTCTGCTTTGTCATCATCACAGCATTCATCATAGTCAGTGCATCTTCTCTTTCAGAATTTGTCTTTTGAAGACCAGTTACTGTTTTGTTTAGCACATCATACGATTCTTTCACGTAGTTGAGATTGAACAATAATTGTTCTTTCATCTTTTCTTGCTCATTCAGTTTATCATCTTTTTCTGCACATTGCTTGCAAGATTCCAAACACTTCGAGCAAGGCTTGATAACTTCCACAATCTTTTCAACTTCGAAGTCTTTCTCAACCTCAATCATTGTTTCAGATTCAATCACCTTCTCAACTTTAACTTCTTCATTATGAACAGTCTCTTCTTTTTTATCAACGCTTTCACTCTTCATTTTCTTTTGTTCTTTTGCTGCACGTCTCTCCTTCAGCTTCTCCAAGCGATCTGCAAAATAGAATTGAAAACTTTCAGGAGATAAATGAATTTTTGCAACATTAATATGTCTTTCTTCCTCATCATCACCACTGTCATCAATTGGTGATTGATCAAAATCCATTTTCTTCTCAGAACTATCATCTGAAGAACCAGAATCTGATGGTGTTTGATCAAAAATTAATGTCTTTTCAGAACTTTCATATGAAGAACTAGAATCAGATGATGTTTGATCAACATCAGTTGCTTCTTCTGAACTTTCATCGGATGAAACCGATTCTTCTTTTTGACTCTTCTCATGAACACCAATTGCTTTCATCCATTTTGTAAACAAATCAGGTTCTTAAACTATCTTTGCAATGAAAGCTTTAAAATTCCCATTCTCATCCGCAAACTGTAACACCCTTGCTTGTTTAATACAATATTTTATATAAGTTTCGTAAAAATGCATGTTTTTACGATTACACGTAAGTATGTCAATACGAGTTTACTAAAACTTTTACAATTTAAAAGAAAGAACAACTTATTGTAATTGAATTCGTCGTTTAAAAGATACGACGAAACGCCGCGCGGAAGCTTTTAACTTTATCGTGTTCGGTTCTTCTTCGAGCTTGATCTTCATCCGGGCACTCTTGGCAATCACCTATGATCAAAACCAACTTAAAAGTTAGTTTTGATAGTTAAATAACAAGTTTAAGCAAGTTATATGGGTCAAACAAACAAAATTAAACGTTTTTCATGTTCAGGGGGGGTTAGGCCTCACGCCTAGGGGCTAGACGCCCCACCTAGCCCCCTTTTTGGCAGAAAGTTTTTATTATGTTGCTGCATATTCTCAGCATAACCCGATTTCACGGAAACGAGCATAACTCTCTCGTTTTTAATCCGTTTTACCCGATTCTTTTTCCAACGCGTCCGTAATTTAATTCTCCATCTTATGAAGTTGAAATCCAACATCCGGCATAACAAAATTTCAGACCTTTAAGTCTTCGACTTAATACCTTTTTACAAAATTTTGACCCGTTCATGCGTTTATCAAACAAACATGTTTGTTTGATACCAAATTCACATGAATCTTATAATTTCAATCTTGTCTATCATATTAGGTTCAATTCACGAGTTTATGTATATTCTTAAACTCGTTTGTACTTAAATGCATATTTTGACCCGTTAAGGGTATTTAAGTACTTTTCCGCATAATTCATACTCGTTTATTTCTAGCATCTTATTTTCGCAATATTTATCAAATGATCTTCCACCACAACTATTTTTATGGTGGATTTAGCATAACTAACCTATTATCCCAAAATTTACCCATCGGTTGGTCGTTTTACGCAAATGACCATTTTTATGCATTTGACCCATGAATATGTATTCCGGTAACTTTTATTCATATCTAAAGATTCCATGATCTTGATGCAAGTTCCTAAACAACCCCTATGGGTCGTTTACCCAATATACCCTTCAAGGGTGTTTTGGTCCACTTTAGTCCCTCACTTTACGACGAAGGACTTTCATTAAATATTTGACCATAAATTATATGTTTAACTAAAAGCTTGTTTATGCGTACCTGGCTCGGGTCAAGGTATTGACCTGTTTACATAACTTATGCTTTAAATCTTTCTAGTTAAAGCAACGCATGCTTATGTTATTTCCTGTGATTACAAAACTCAACAAGCGATTTGTCAAATGTAATTGTCAAATGGTGTTAACCACACCATTTGACCCATTTAGTCTAATTGACCATATGTCCGTATGAGATGGTATTTAATTACCATTTCACCCCTTTAAACCTATCCCGGTTTTCCTTTAAACTTGTTTTACTTAAAACCGTTTTTATTTATTCGTCATTACATGACTAATTTACCATTTTACCCCTTTTTACTATTATTCATTATTTCTTACCATTTTCCTTCATTCCGACTCTCATTGAATCGTGTCGGAATATCATATACCAACCACTTAGTAGCATTCATATCAATACTTGAAATTAAGTAACTTTGCAAATAATGTAAAGGGGCGTAAGCTCTACTTACCTTGCATCCATGCCACGCTTTCCTTATTGATTCATTTGACCCGCTTCGTCTTCAAGCTTCCACCTTGCTCGTTTAGCGTCAAACTAACATCATCATTCACAAGGTGGTTAGATTAGTCATAAACAAATACGACTATTCCACCTTACGTATTTTTCTATGTCGAAATCATTATTCGACTTCGTCATTGGTCAGTTTATTTTTCTACTAGTTAACAACCTCTAATCATATGATATGTGAAATTAATTAAAATCCACATTATGATTAGAATCTGTATCATCATATATCACCCCTAATTAATCAAATTAGGAATTTACGCGTTTCGTTCAAAAAGTTTGACATACGAACATTCGTTTAGGCATTTTAACAAACACCTTGCAGGCAAGATTTTGATACTTCTTTTGTCAAGTTCATATCTAACTTTTAACCAATTTTTAAGATCAAAATCAATTCTCTATGTCTAGTGTTCATGAACTACAACTAGAACTTGTATCATAACATCAATATTCATCAATTTTAACACCCTAATCCAAGTGTTCATCACAATGACATAAAACCCACTTAGCACCTTCAATGGTGATTATGCAATTCTCAAGTATTGAGCATAATTTCGACAGTCTAATGGCTAGGGTTTATTCCTATACACTATTTTATTCTAATTTCATCCAAACAACATTCATGCAAGCCAAAATTTCGAATTCATATGTCTCATCAAAATTTCGAGATGTAACTAGGAGATGAAATTTGACATACCTTGTGATCCTTTCACTGAGGTGATCACTAATCTAAACTTAGATTTCGATTTGGAGTCGATTTGGCTTCTCAATTGCTTGATTTTTGCTAGTTAGGGTTTGAGCATGGAGTCCCCTGGCTCCTCTGTGATTTACGACCAGAACACACACTTAGAGTGTGTGTTTTGGTGTTTGAATGTTTTATTTAATACAAACTTGTTTCAAGTTTGTCACCTTTGGTCCCTATACTTTACCAAGTTATTTAAAGGGTATTTTAACCTAGTTACTTGGTGGGTCCCTGGAGTTATAACCCGTTTTATTTTAAGTCCCATTAACTCGGGCTCTTTTAAATTCAATTTCTTAAAACTTTGATTCGTTTTTATTTAATATTAGGATTTCTTATTTAAATCCAAATATTTACCGGGTTATTTTTACTACTAACGGTACGTTACCCGTCTTTTAGTATTAACGGAGTTTGATTACCAAACCCGTTTTCGGGATGTTACAAGTCTACCCCCCTTAAAGAGGTTTCGTCCCCGAAACCTTATTTACGTAGTTCATTGGTTTAATCAAACGATCCTAGTTTCGTTTTCAAGGCTTCCGTTTCCTTTGGTCAAAAGTTTTCATGTATACTGACGCGTACGTCTTTCTTGTGTAAGGCCTCTCGGGCCGTTACTTACAGCTCATAACCCTTTATCTTTATTGACTGAGTTTGTCACTTGACCACTTAGTCTCGTTAGTCTTTTAACAGGTCTATCCCTCGCTTATGTTATATTGACAAGCGCATGTATTTGTTATGACGCTTTCTTAACTTTGAATAGTTTCACCGGTTAAACTAATTAGTCACCGTCACTTCATACTCCGTAACTCACGTTACAACGTGACCATTTTCTTTACTTCTTTTCTTGTCCGTGAGCGTGTCACGTCACGTTTAAGTTTAATTCGACGTTTCTTTATCATACTTCTTCTTTTCGAATGTATCGTCTCGCACCTATCCATGGTTGCAAAAGTCGTTAGGCGCTCCCTAGTCGGTCGACCGGGGAGTTGAGAGTACTCGGTCTTGGCGGAGAGTACACGGGGAGTACTCGGACATGTTAAATTATAAAGAAATTACTTTTTGGAAATTAAATATATGTCAAATAACACAAATTTACTAATATTTATAACAAAATACGTGAAAATTATATTCATTATTTAATATGATAGGCATAGAAATTATGTTATATTATTATTTAAGTCAAACTTGGCCCGACTTGACCTACTAGATCCAATTCTGGCCGAGGTTGACCGCATTTGACTGACTCCAAGTAATTAGGCGGAGTCAAAGAAAGTCGCCTCGGTAGCCTGCCTTGTAGCGACTACTCGGGGTGTACTCGGCCTTGGAAACCTTGTTTTACAACCATGCACCTATCGATGTTAAAACCCATACTCTTTGATATTTGTTATTTCCGAATTCGCCTTATAGTATTCATATTTGTTGAAACGTTATTTCTTACTAAAACTGAATTTTTAGTTTAACGTTTTTCTCTTTAACTATGTCAATTACTCATATCAAGGAAATTGACAACCCATAATTTATTGTTTTCCGTTCTCATTTAACGCGGGGAATCGTAACAAGTTCCCTCACCTTACACTATTGACCCGTAGGTTCCTTCACTTAACCTCGTAGGCTATTTCCTTAAGCTTTAACCTCTTTAAGGTGAGGCCCTTATGATCCCTTTGCTTCAACTCATGACTCGTGGGTCATTTTGGCCCCGTAGACCTTTACACTAATTAATATCCCGTAGGTTATGATGATCCCGTAGATCATCTTTTATTCTGGTCTTTAATTCAAATGTGTATACGTTTATATACGCATATGGCGTTAAGACATCCCTTTTTATGTTTAGAATTATTCACCTTTACTTTTTGGATTTCGTTTGACCTTGACCGTTGTCTAAGGCTACATTGTTTTCTTTCGAATTATTTTTCCGACTTCTTGACTTCTCACGTCATTTATGCGTCGGTTTATCTTATGCTCACCATTATCCAGTTTACATACATTCATATTTGATTATGTCCCATTACCGGGCTCATTATTCTTTTGCTTTTGATGCTACCTTTATCCCACTTGTGTTTACTCATGCCGTTCGGCATGACATTGTATTCGACTCGTTCAACTTTAAATAGTTGAACATAATTTATTCAAAATTTCTATTCACATTATCTTGTCGTCTTTTAGTTATGACTCAAAACCCGAGTCTTTTAACTTTCCATCTGAGTCCCCGTCTCTCGGTCTACGCATGCGTTTAATTCTTACCCATCAACCGGGTGTTTTACCAAAATCGTTATCATTGCACCCCTTCGGGTATGCATTAACACTTCATTTCGATTTACTTGGTCATCTTAGCGAAATCCGTCGCTTTTATTCGACCATGTCTTTTATTCTTTAAGTGACCACCATTGACGGCCTTATTAATTATGAGTGACGATTATCATCGTTATCCTTGCTTTACTACGACTAAAGTTAACAACCTTGATTATCTTTTTCGTGTGGGCAACACCTTTGTTTTTATGACCCGGCGGATCATCTATACTTTGGTTTTACTAGCCCAATTGGTTCACCATGGCCCTTTTGTCCAAGATGACTTATTTTCATGAATTTTCTTTTGATCATTCATTTATATCATCATTTACATTAATCCTTGTCCCTTCTCTCGGGTTCATTATCCTAATGTAATACGCTTCCATCACCCGACTGTGCGTTTACATTATTATCAACTATTTTGTTCATTTGTTTCATTTGGGTACTTTTTAATTTGTCCCATTCACCCCGTCCTTACTACATCGGATGTAAACGTGTCCACTATAAGAAGTTCATGGTATCATATGCCACTACTTACTTGGCCAGAGTAAGCGATTAACACATGACACGCATAACTTTTTTATAGTTTTCACGTCACGCCCTATGTAAGTAATGCCTTTATTTGTTTCTCTTGGAAACAATATCCTGAATACATTTTCTATTCGGGTTTTTCCAAGTTTTTAATCTACATATGCAACTTTCAATTTCTACATATTTGTTGCATATTACTATTTGTGCAATTGAATTTAAAATGTGCACCTGGTAATGCTTGCCCTAACGGGCTTCTCTTGCCATTAGCCTTGTTCGCGACTGTTACGCGATTTAGGTCCTTGATGAGCATACTCTTTGGACCGCTCCTCTGTCAAATCTGCGATTTGTTAAACTCTCGCTATCCTCATATGCGAGTGTCCTTCAACTAAAACATATACAACAGTTAGTAATTTCAACATTAAAGGATGCCCGTATTATAATACAAGGCTTTTTTACTATACGCATCAACGCATGTAATTTCCTTGACTATATCTATTCTATATTGTTTTTACTGGTGTAACGTGTATTACACGATAACCATATGTGTTGTTCTCAATACTTTAATCATACTAAACCATTGATATACATGTACTAACCGGATTTGCCATCAAGCCTCGAACCAAACACATTTGTCAACAACCTTGGGCTCTGATTACCAACTTGTAACACCCTTGCTTGTTTAATACAATATTTTATATAAGTTTCGTAAAAATGCATGTTTTTACGATTACACGTAAGTATGTCAATACGAGTTTACTAAAACTTTTACAATTTAAAAGAAAGAACAACTTATTGTAATTGAATTCGTCGTTTAAAAGATACGACGAAACGCCACGCGGAAGCTTTTAACTTTATCGTGTTCGGTTCTTCTTCGAGCCTAATCTTCAACCGGACACTCTTGGGAATCACCTATGATCAAAACCAACTTAAAAGTTAGTTTTGATAGTTAAATAACAAGTTTAAGCAAGTTATATGGGTCAAACAAACAAAATTAAACGTTTTTCATGTTCAGGGGGGCTAGGCGTCACGCCTAGGGACTAGACGCCCCACCTAGCCCCCTTTTTGGCAGAAAGTTTTTATTATGTTGCTGCATATTCTCAGCATAACCCGATTTCACGGAAACGAGCATAACTCTCTCGTTTTTAATCCGTTTTACCCGATTCTTTTTCCAACGCGTCCGTAATTTAATTCTCCATCTTATGAAGTTGAAATCCAACATCCGGCATAACAAAATTTCAGACCTTTAAGTCTTCGACTTAATACCTTTTTACAAAATTTTGACCCGTTCATGCGTTTATCAAACAAACATGTTTGTTTGATCCCAAATTCACATGAATCTTATAATTTCAATCTTGTCTATCATATTAGGTTCAATTCACGAGTTTATGTATATTCTTAAACTCGTTTGTACTTAAATGCATATTTTGACCCGTTAAGGGTATTTAAGTACTTTTCTGCATAATTCATACTCGTTTATTTCTAGCATCTTATTTTCGCAATATTTATCAAATGATCTTCCACCACAACTATTTTTATGGTGGATTTAGCATAACTAACCTATTATCCCAAAATTTACCCATCGGTTGGTCGTTTTACGCAAATGACCATTTTTATGCATTTGACCCATGAATATGTATTCCGGTAACTTTTATTCATATCTAAAGATTCCATGATCTTGATGCAAGTTCCTAAACAACCCCTATGGGTCGTTTACCCAATATACCCTTCAAGGGTGTTTTGGTCCACTTTAGTCCCTCACTTTACGACGAAGGACTTTCATTAAATATTTGACCATAAATTATATGTTTAACTAAAAGCTTGTTTATGCGTACCTGGCTCGGGTCAAGGTATTGACCTGTTTACATAACTTATGCTTTAAATCTTTCTAGTTAAAGCAACGCATGCTTATGTTATTTCCTGTGATTACAAAACTCAACAAGCGATTTGTCAAATGTAATTATCAAATGGTGTTAACCACACCATTTGACCCATTTAGTCTAATTGACCATATATCCGTATGAGATGGTATTTAATTACCATTTCACCCCTTTAAACCTATCCCGGTTTTCCTTTGAACTTGTTTTACTTAAAACCGTTTTTATTTATTCGTCATTACATGACTAATTTACCATTTTACCCCTTTTTACTATTATTCATGATTTCTTACCATTTTCCCTCATTCCGACTCTCATTGAATCGTGTCGGAATATCATATACCAACCACTTAGTAGCATTCATATCAATACTTGAAATTAAGTAACTTTGCAAATAATGTAAAGGGGCGTAAGCTCTACTTACCTTGCATCCATGCCACGCTTTCCTTATTGATTCGTTTGACCCGCTTCGTCTTCAAGCTTCCACCTTGCTCGTTTAGCGTCAAACTAACATCATCATTCACAAGGTGGTTATATTAGTCATAAACAAATACGACTATTCCACCTTACGTATTTTTCTATGTCGAAATCATTATTCAACTTCGTCATTGGTCAGTTTATTTTTCTACTAGTTAACAACCTCTAATCATATGATATGTGAAATTAATTAAAATCCACATTATGATTAGAATCCGTATCATCATATATCACCCCTAATTAATCAAATTAGGAATTTACGCGTTTCGTTCAAAAAGTTTGACAGACGAACATTCGTTTAGGCATTTTAACAAACACCTTGCGGGCAAGATTTTTATACTTCTTTTGTCAAGTTCATATCTAACTTTTAACTAATTTTTAAGATCAAAATCAATTCTCTATGTCTAGTGTTCATGAACTACAACTAGAACTTGTAGCATAACATCAATATTCATCAATTTTAACACCCTAATCCAAGTGTTCATCACAATGACATAAAACCCACTTAGCACCTTCAATGGTGATTATGGAATTCTCAAGTATTGAGCATAATTTCGACAATCTAATGGCTAGGGTTTATTCCTAGACACTATTTTATTCTAATTTCATCCAAACAACATTCATGCAAGCCAAAATTTTGATTTCATATGTCTCATCAAAATTTCGAGATGTAACTAGGAGATGAAATTTGACATACCTTGTGATCCTTTCACTGAGGTGATCACTAATCTAAACTTAGATTTCGATTTGGAGTCGATTTGGCCTCTCAATTGCTTGATTTTTGCTAGTTAGGGTTTGAGCATGGAGTCCCCAGGCTCCTCTGTGATTTACGACCAGAACACACACTTAGAGTGTGTGTTTTGGTGTTTGAATGTTTTATTTAATACAAACTTGTTTCAAGTTTGTCACCTTTGGTCCCTATACTTTACCAAGTTATTTAAAGGGTATTTTAACCATATTTGTTCTATTATGTCTAGATACTAACTAACTAGGTTAATATTCCTAGTTACTTGGTGGGTCCCGGGAGTTATAACCCGTTTTATTTTAAGTCCCATTAACTCGGGCTCTTTTAAATTCAATTTCTTAAAACTTTGATTCCTTTTTATTTAATATTATGATTTCTTATTTAAATCCAAATATTTACCGGGTTATTTTTACTACTAACGGTACGTTACCCGTCTTTTAGTATTAACGGAGTTTGATTACCAAACCCGTTTTCGGGATGTTACACAAACCTATCCCAGCTGAATCCTTCAGGTAACTTTTCATCATCTTGGGTTATTAAACATGCTTTACTATCAACTGATATATATTTTTCCCAATTGAAACCTGGAGCCATTTTCTCATCATCTTGATCAATGATACCAGAATAAGCTTTCTTGTTAGCATCTTCAATCATTTTTCCATGAGCAGTTTGTGTTTCTTTTTGTTGATATGGTTGATGAGAAACTTGTTGATATATGGCTTTCCGATAGTAATCATCTTTTCCAAATGGATTCTTTGCTCCACTAGCCTCTTGATTTTTGCATTCTCTTTTGAAATGACCTTTCTCCCTGCATCGAAAACAAGTAACTTTAGATTTATCAAAACCCAAAGTAGACACATGTGCATCCAGAAAATCATTTCTCCCTGTGATCATTTTAAGCTTTTCTGCTCTCCTCAAGACACTAGCTAGACACCATTTGATGTCCATGAGCTCCATCTCTTCAGCGTCTATCTAATCGTAATCCTCTTTTGTTAGCATAGGATTTCCGATCCTTCCTGCAACCAAACCTTCATAGGATTGTAGCACAGTCGCAAGTAACGCCATGTGATCTTTTGCAATTTCTTCAGAAAAACTTTGACCATCTGGAAGATTCAATGCAATGTTGCACTGTATCACACAACCATTTCCACTTTTTGAGCTTTGAGAATGAAAACTTGAAGTTGAAATCTTCGGATTAACACTTGGATATGAAGAAAATCCACTGCTGCTATTTGGACTTTGTTCAACATTTTCTGATGAGTTTCCAGCACTAAAAGCAGTTTGAATTTTCGGACTCATTTCAACTTCTTGAACATTTCCTTTGTAATACATTTTCACATCTTGTTTACCACTCAGATTACTCATCCTTGCAATCTTTTGTTGTTCAAGATCTTGACCTTCAATCTTCTTGATGAACTGAGAAATCGTCAAACCATCATAAACTCCAGTGTTCTTTGAGATCATCAAGAATGTACCCCATTCTTTCTGAGGTAAGGCATCAGCCAATTTGTCTACCCATTCCTCTCGATCTTTGGTTATACTTTGCAACGACATAGAACGCACTAAGTGGCAGTATCTTTCAATCAACTTCTTTGTGTCTTCCCCTGGCAGACTTGTAAAAAGATCAAATTCTTTCTTAAGTAATGACTTTTTACTTTTGATCATATTTTCACTTCCCTCAAACTTGATTTTAAGAGCATCCCAAATTGATTTTGAAGTTTTGTCATGCTGAAGCAATACAAAGATGTCTTCTTTAATGGCTTGCTGAAGCAGACTAATCATCATCTTTTCAGCTCTGTACATGTCTCGTTCTTTATCATTGAATTCTGAAATTTCTTTCTCAACTTGCAGATCAGTACGTGGTAGAACATATTTCTTCAAAATACACTCCCAAGATCTCAAGTGATTGGCTTGAACCCAGTTTTCAAACCGATCTTTCCATCCGTAATACTCCTCAATGCTCATTAGCTTCGGGGGTTTTTGTGTAGTTCCAGTTTCATTTTCGAAGTTCATGTTTTGAGCAATGGTAGCCGAAGTAGTTGGGGATGCTGCAAATGCGTTGTAAAATTCTTCACTCATGATTCCATAAACTTTTTCTCAAACACAGTCACTTTCAAGCGAAATAAGGTCTTCAAGCGAAATAACCTGCAAAAAACTTCAAGCGAGATTAAAGATTTCAAGCGGGATTAATATTTCAAGCGGAATCACCTGATTTCGCTTGAATTTCAAGCGGAATATCAGGTTGAAGCGGAATCACAGATTTCGCTTGTGATGTTTCAAGCGAAATAACACTTTTCAAGCGGAACCTGCTATTTCGCTTGAAATGGCAACAACTTTTCAAGCGGAATCAAAGAACTCGTTCAAGCGGAATAAGAACTTTGGTCCATTTTTATCACTTTTAAGCTGAATTTCGGTCTAATTTTCTCAAGGGTTTGTTAAAACACAATTTCGCTTATGTTGTGAAAAATTCAGGCCATTTTATCCGTGAAAAGTTGTTCAATTGATAAAAGAAGGTGTAGATGTAAGAAAATGAGATGAAATCAAGCTGAAAACTACAGAACTCCTCCTTCTGAGCTCTGATACCACATGTAGGATCGTGTACGGACCCGAAATGAGTCGATCAGAGGTGTCCTACTCAAAATGAAAGGCGGAAACAGACATAATGAGTTGAATTCAGCTAGATATCACTTTTAATTGTCTTGTATATTAATTCTGATACGATTACAGTTCTGAAGACACTTCGACAGAGCTTCGCCATCGGAAACAACCAATCTAATTTCGCTCCAAATGAATCTACCTATCACCTATTTATAGATCTCCTGATTTCGCTTGAAACAGCTTCAAGCGAAATAACATTACAAGCAGAATCTCATCAAATACATTCAAGCGAAATCACGAGTTCAAGCGGAATCAGCTAACTCAAGCGAAATAGCATGCCTCAAGCGGAATCAACTTTTATCTTATTTTCTTGAACTTCGTGCCATGTGTAATGCAAGACTCGATACAAGATGAAGTCGATAGACGCATGCACCAACAAATTGAAGAGGTGCATGTGAAATGAGGATCAAACAAATATGTTTGTTTGATAAAATGCAGAAACGGGTTAAAATTCGATAAAAAGGTAATGAGTCGAAGGCTTAGAAGTCTCAAAATTTATTATTTCGGATGTTGTATTTTAACTCCATAAGATGGAGAATTAAATTACGGACACGTAGGAAAAAGAATCGGGTAAAACGGATCAATAACGAAGAAGTTATGGTCGTTTCCGTAAAAACTGGATGTGCTGGGAATATCCAGGTCCCAGATACGAACCTGCTGGAAAATGGTCTCCATCGCGCCACGCGAGGGAGCATGTTGATTCTTTCGCGTGGCATGACGGAGTCAGTTTTTGAAAATTTGTTTTTTTTCAATTATTTTGCCTCGTGAACTCGTTTAAACACGTTCTAAACTGCGTATGACTAATTCAATTCATGTTTTATGAATTGTAGGTATAACATACAATACCGGAGGACGATCAAGCTCAATGAAGAACCGAACACGAAAAAGTTACAAGCTTCCGCACATTGTTAATCGTTATTTTTAAACGACGAATTTAGTCACATTAGGTGGTATACTTGAAAATTGTAAAAGTTTTAATAAATCAGTATTTTCCAATGTACCTGTAATTATAATTACATGATTATGTTTCGTAATTCTATACGAAATCCGCCTAAAAATAGTAAGGGTGTTACAATTTATTCAATGTTTCAGTAGTTTAAAAAGTTCATTTACCCATCGAGTCGTCTTCTTTAAAAACAAATATTAGGGTAAAACATTCCATGGTTCCTACGTATCAGTTACCGGAGGATCCTTAACGACTACACACAAAGATTTTGGTAGGTCAGGGATATACCTGAGGGATTGGCGCCACGTGCGATGGTTCTGATGGAATGCAGTGGCTCTGGTTATGGTGGTAAATAATATGCTCACATAGAGGTCATGCTCCGCATAACTAAAAGCCAGATAGAGAGACATATCTATATGATTGATGTGCACATTCACCAACTTTACCACGTTCTCATGCGATATCTCCCTAAGCAACTGCATTGGCATTGTAACGCATTCAGCAAAACATGAGAGCGTATATAAAACTTTAGCATCAAATGGTTGGTTATCTTTACAGTACTGCTTCATTGAACATCCACAGTATTTGCTAATTTGAAAAGTATCATAGAAAACAAAACATATGTCATATCTAATAATCTTCAGCAATATGAACCTGAGTTCTAACTTAACACATAGGAGTTACACCCTGATCTATGCATTATAATCAGACAATATAATTTCAAGGCAGCAACTTACCATGTACAAACTAGGGATGTTCATAAACCGGCAAAACCAACCGAACTGCCTAAACCAAAGAAACACAGTCGGTTTGGCTGGTTTGAATATTGATATTTGTACAGTTTGGATCACGGTTTGGTTTTAACGGTTTACAGTTTGGAACATGAAACCAGCAGTGTAAATTGTACCGGTTGTTTAACATTTATTATATTAACTTTTCTTTATTTTAGGACTATAAATTACACACACACACACACACATATATATATATACACACATTCTTAAACAATTCATATCAATTCTCAAAATTTAGTACAGAATTATGTTTCTTCAGAATAATATTTTTTTGTCTAAAACCGACAAAACCGGACCATTAAACCGTGAAAACCAGCCGCTTTGACCTACCCAACAAACCCGACCGGTCCAGTTTCTATATAGTTACCAAATTCAGCCCCAAAATTTCCCTAAAACCAACCAAACCAAATCATAAACACCCTAATTCAACCAAACCTATAACCACACGACACAAATTTCACAATAGGAGAAACAACAAGATAGAAACAGACCATAATTTCTCGAATAGCAGTGGGGGAAACACCATCACCGTCTTTAGACTGTTTAAACTTCTTAATCACAATCCGCTTGCCCCGATTTGATTTAATCTTCTCTAAGAACATGAGGTCGTAAGTTATAAATGCACACTGTTATTCCCAATTATAATTCAATATCCAGGCAGGGCTATATTGATCAAATCAGTTTAAAGAACGATACTATCTAAAATATGCTTACCATGTTCCAAAGAAGCACAACACTTTGTCCATTGATACTAACACCTCTTACTTTCTTTTACAGCTATGCTTAGGTCACTCGCATTGTCAATAAACCTGCTCTCCTATCCGTCTTTTTTGTCATCAATAGAGTGGCAATCCCCTGCTCCTGTTTACCAAGCCTTAACTGAACAGATCTTTAATAAATGAATTAAACTTGGATGAAAATTTTGAAACCCTAATTGAACACATCTGTAATTATAACTTATAATTGAAGATCAAGAACTAATAAATTGATTCACACAGCAAAACTACGAACTCAACAAAGCCCTAAATCATTCATACATGAGCACAAGTACGAACAACAGCCTTAAAATTCGAAGAATGGTACATAGCAAAACCATGATCTCAACAAAGCCCTAAATCATTCATACCTGAGCAAAAAGTACGAACAACAGCCTTCAAATTCAAAGAAGTTTATAATTACTCGATCGAGCCGGTGGCGGACGAATCCTGCAAGCGATTTCTCCTCTTTCGCTATTGGTAGCTTCTCGATCTTCCAATTATTTTGCTCGGTGTTGCTTATATTCATTGCTGAATATGACAGTTGTAATTGCATGTGTGATTGAGGAGGAGTTGGATCGATCGCTACGAGCATGTAGTATCGAAAAGCAGAGGTTAATTTCAGCAGAGTTCCGTCGAGATCCTCTGTGATTGGCCGATGGTTGATGGCGGAGGCGTCACATATCTCTCTATAAAACTGACTCTCTCTCTCTAGAATCGTGTATGTGACTGAATGAAGGGGAAGGAGAATGTGTTGGTTTTAAATGTGATGGGTTGGTTAAAGGACGCAACGCCATGGTTCTAAAATCGATAATTTATACTTTAATTGTTTCGGAATAGTGCTACTTTGATTCGATTTATATTTTGTAGGTCGTGACAAGTTTAAGGTAGTTCCGGAGGCTAAAAGGAGGCATTTTGGGACCATGGGAAGAAACGAGATCAAAGACGGACACCGGATCAAGCCAAACGAGTCGAAACGGCGAAAACAAGAAATGAGTTTTCTGAGTGGCGTCGGAAACGCCACATATGGCGTCAACGACGCCTAACGGCGTCGGCTGAATAACAGATCGCGTCGTCCAGAGGAAGCTGGCGTCGGAGGCAAATGGAGTTTCCCTTAGGCGTCGGTGACGCCACCTACCCGCGTCGTCGACGCCTAGCCATTTGTGCGATCGGCAGACTTCGTTTTTTAATGGTTTTGTGAGTTGGATCCGTCTTGGGAGCTTCAAACCCGGCTTTTGGCATGCCCAGAGGAGTTTTTTACTACATAACTCCATTCAGGGGTGTTCTCCAAGATCCAACATTCCTTACACACCCACATGCTCCCATCTTCTTCCTTGGATCTATAACTACCATAATTATCTTTGGATTGGCGATCACTCAAGTTCTTCTACAACAAAATTTCTGCCATCATCCTGAAGATTATCACTTTCCACCATTGAAGCATTCTGTCAAGTGAAGCTCAAGAACATGTTCTACCTTTTGAAGCTCAAGATTAACAACATCATGTTAGGCTAATCCTTCATATTCATGCCTGGATGGAGAGTTGTGAGTTATTTTAGGGTTATTGAATATTTGTGATTGTGTTAAACATTTGGTTTATGTTCTATGTGTTTGAACAATGAAATTGTGTTTGTGATATTGCTTCATGCTCTAGAATGTTAAGACTATTTGAATTCATTGACTTCTGGTGATTGTAGCTATCATGTCATACTAGTTTGATTGAGGATTATTTGAGTTCTTGACAATGAAACATACTTTTGTCCCTAAATTAGGTAGACGAATGTTGATGTCTACATCATGTAATTTGTAATCCATTTGACACATAGGATATAAACCTAAAGTCCTAACTAATCACTCTTAGGATTAACTCTTGAACAATCACAACTTGAAATCCGGGTGTGAATTCCGTTACTTATTATTGGTTAGAAGTTAAATATTCATTACAATTGTTAACTAGGAGTTGTTATCCAAGGAAGTATTCACATTAAACCAAAACCAAACTTTCACAAACTAGGCACCTAACTCGGTTGGTTAGGCGCGCGAAAGGGTGTAGCCTAGACCCGGGTTCGAATCCGGGGACGGCTAATTTCACCATTTTTGTATCTCATCAATTTAGTTAATTGGTTTCAACATCTTTTCAACAATCAAAGATTATTAAAACAAGTTAGCAAGCTTCATATTTTGTGACCCGTTAAATCAACAAACGCATTGCTACCAACCACGATCTCTTCGTGGATTCGACACCCTTCTTGCCACTAGCTATTTAGTTGAGGGTAATTAGGAACACAACTTTCTTTATCTTTGACCGGAGCCCTTCGACGCCGGTCAAATTTTGGCGCCGCTACCGGGGAGATTGTGCGCTTGGTAATTTGAATTTGTTGATTTGTGATTACTTGTTTAATTCGGTTGGTTTTTACTTTGCTATCTCTTGTGTTATACGGGTTGTGCTAGTTGTGCAGGTTGCAATTAGTGTATGCATACTCGGCTATAGGGGAGAATTTCACCGTTAGTGTACGAGCCGGAGATTGAGAGACTCGCGAGAAAAAACCGATCAACCCAAAGGCGTTTGAGAACACATCTTGTCAATTCACCGCAAACGCCAAACCAAAATTTTTTGACCGAAACCGTTAGCATGGACAACCCACAAAACGACCCAATCAACCTAAACGATCCACAAAATCCACAATCCAACCAACAAGCTACTTCGGGGGATAACCGTCGCCCACCCGCACCACAACACAACAACCGACAACAACCTCCACCTCAAAACATAAACCGCCACATCAATCCTCAAAACAACCAAAACCAATAAAACCAACCCGTTCTCAACCATAACAATCCCATCATTCTCAATCAAGGAAGAAGGTCACCTAACAACCGACCAAACGCTCCAAGAAACCATGACCGAGTGAGTATACACTCTTATTACTCGGGCGAAGATGAGCATGATGATGAAGGGTTCGGGTATGGTGACAATGAGGATCAAGATGACGTGAACATCGGGGGCATGGGATTTGATGATGGTGATGCACTCCAAAGTAATATGGGGGAATGGAATGATTTCGAGGCGGATCGAGAGTATGGAAGTGAGGATAGTTATGGGAACTATCCTAGGGAGCAACATCAACGAGGTGACCAATATAACAATCATCAACACCGGGTTCCTCAATTTGTAGGAAGAACCGAGAGACGACCTCAACAACAACAACAATATGAGTATGGGATCAATGATCAACAAAGAGGAGTATACCCTCCACCACAAGGGGTGAATGGGCAGTTTAGACCGGCGATCACGGAGAACACCTCACCCATCACACCACCGGTTCCGGGGAGAAGATCGTTCGATTGTAAACCTAACTACATCCATGTCCTACCTCATTTTCATGGTATGGCCACCGAGGATCCGTATGCTCATTTGGCCGAGTTTTCTTCCATTTGTGGCACCATCGGGGGCCACAACTTTTCACAAGATGAGGTAAGATTGAGGCTATTTCAATTTTCCCTCAAAGACAAAGCCAAGGGATGGTTTCTCACCTTACCGGCTAATAGTATTCATACTTGGGAAGGGATGCAACAAGTTTTCTTAGATGAATACTATTCAATGGCAAAAACCGATGATGCTCGACATGACATTCGCACTTTCCAACAACAATCGGGTGAGTTGTTACATGAAGCGTTTGCTCGTTTTAAGGAAATGATAAGGAAGTGCCCACATCACAAGATTGAAATGTGGGAATTGGTAAAGAGTTTTGTGGATGGGTTAACAAGGGAGGAGAGGAAATATTTGAAGTCAACAAGCAATGGTACTCTTCTCAACAATCATGAACAAGAAGATTGGGACTTCTTAGAGAGAATGTCCAAGGCCTCAAAAGTCGAAGCATCGGCCGAGAGACGAATCAAACACCCTATTTCTAGATCCCTTCCCGATGTGGATTTTTCTTCTAAAGATTGCATCGCCGTTTTGGAACGGGAAATTGTTAAGTTGAAGAAAAAGGATGTAGCTTCGGTGCAATTCCAAGTTTGTGACGAATGTGGGGATTTGGGTCATTCACCTAATGAATGTCAAGCCAACATGGCCCAAACCGAAGAAGTGAGTCAAGTATATGGGGAGAAGAAGTATGATATGAACTCCAACACATATCATCCCGGGTTGAGGAACCATCCTAATTTTAGGTATGGTAATGCTTCAAATCAAATGAACCCGAATTTCCAACCTAGTAACCAAGGTGGTCAATCCTACAACAACCGTCAACAAAACAATAATCATCAAGGAGGTTACAATCAAGGGGGCTACCAAAGGAACGCCAACAATAGCAATTACAACAATAGAGACGGAGGATACCAAAGGAGTTACAACAACAATTATAACAACCAATGTGGCAATTCGGGTGGGCAAACAAGCAACCAACCGGGCAATGATGATTCGCTCTCTTCAAAAATGGATGCTATGATGAATTTCTTGAAGGACAACACTATTGACATCAAGGAGATGAAGAAGGGTAACGAGATGCGAGACAAAGCTCATGAAGTGTTAGTTAAGCAAGTGGGGCAAATGGCTCAAGAGCTTGCACAAATGAAAGGAAGAGATGGGAGGCTTCCAAGTGACACCACCATCAACCCTCAACATCAAGGATCCAACTCGAGGAATGGAAAAAATGTGGAGATCAACAACATCACGACTCTCCGAAACAGTAAGGTAATTAATAACAAGGTTGAACTTCCACCACCCCAATTGGTTGAAGGGGTAGTGGAGGATATTGATGAAAGTGAGGGATTAGGTGATGAGGAACAACCTAAGGTTATTACAAATGAAATTGAAAATAATTTTTCTAAACAAATAACTAAAGGGTTAAAAGAGGAAAAAGAATTTTCTAAGGCCAAGGGTGGGGGTATGGAGAGTAATATTGTCCCTTACCCGGAAACTCTTAAGGAATCGGCTAAGAAGGTGGTAAATAAAAAAGGCCCACAACAAGAAGAAATGTGGGAGATTTTTGGGCAAGTTAAAATTAATATACCACTAATAGATGCTATCAAACAAATTCCTTGTTATGCCAAATTCCTCAAGGCATTGTGCACGCACAAACGGACACATAAATTTCCTGAAAAACTTGACCTAACCGATAATGTGAGTGCAATTTTGTCGGGTGCTCTTCCACCCAAGTTGCAAGCTCCGGGTGCGCCTATTATATCCATTCAAGTGGGTGACTTTAAAATGACTCGGGCGCTTTTGGATCTTGGTGCATCGGTTAGCATTCTTCCGGGTAGTCTTTATGACCAATATGACTTTGGTCCTTTGCAAAAAGCTAACACCACCGTGGTGTTAGCCGATTTAACTCCAAAACTACCCCGGGGAGTGGTGACCGATGTGATTGTCAAGGTGGGTGATTTTTATTACCCGGTTGACTTTCTTGTACTTGATTATGTTTCGGTTGATCTAACGAAGCAACCTACGGTTATTTTAGGCCGACCATTCTTGGCAACATCAAATGCCCAAATTAATTGTAGGAGTGGTACGGTTGATATGACTTTTGGCAACCGTAGAATGAGGTTAAATACATCTTCTAGCGCTTCTAATCCTCTTGTTGATGATGAATGCTATATGGCGGACATTATTGACGGGTGTGTTCCTCCATTTGATACTATTTTGGAAGAGGGACGCACCATAGGGGAGTGTGTTTTTGTTGATAGGTCACAGGTTGAGCTAAATAGGAACTTGGAGGAAGAAGAGGCACAAGTGGAGGTAATGGCCATTAAGGAAGGAAGACCACCATGGACACATCAAGTGGAAAACCTACCGGATCACATTGATACCAAGTTAAAGCCATCATTAGAGGAGCCACCCAAAGTCGAGTTGAAAGAGCTTCCAAAGCATTTGAAGTATGCCTATGTGGGGGAGAATGACACTCTCCCGGTGATCATTGCTTCAAACCTCACCCAAGATCAGGAAGAAAAGTTGATGAAAGTGTTAGTTGCTCACAAAGCCGCCATTGGATGGACGATTGCTGATTTGAAGGGGATAAGTCCCTCCATTGTGATGCACAAGATTATCACCGATGAAAAAGCAACGCCATCAAGAGATGCTCAAAGGCGGTTGAACCCGAACATGCGGGAAGTTGTGAAGAAAGAAGTGCTAAAATGGCTAGATGCGGGTATCATTTATCCCATATCGGATAGCACATGGGTAAGCCCAACCCAAACCGTGCCTAAAAAGGCGGGTATTCAAGTCGTCAAAAATGACGCGGGTGAGGAGGTTGCCACTCGGCCGGTAACCGGGTGGCGAATTTGTATTGACTATAGGAAACTAAATGCCGCAACCTCAAAAGACCATTTCCCATTACCCTTCATTGACCAAATTGTGGAAAAATTAGCGGGCCAAAAATATTATTGCTTTTTGGATGGTTATTCGGGTTATAACCAAATCGCGATCCATCCGGATGACCAACAAAAGACCACATTTACTTGTCCATATGGGACATTCGCATTTAGGCGAATGCCATTTGGACTTTGTAATGCCCCCGCCACCTTCCAAAGGTGTATGATGAGTATCTTTTCAGATATGGTGGGGGAGTCGTTGGAAATCTTTATGGATGATTTTTCCATATTTGGGTCGTCATTTGATGGGTGCTTAGGTCAATTGGAAAGAGTTTTGAAAAGATGTGTTGAAACCAATTTGGTCCTAAGTTGGGAAAAGAGCCATTTTATGGTTCAAGAAGGGATTGTATTGGGGCATGTAGTTTCTAGTAGGGGGATTGAGGTTGACCGAGCCAAGGTCACGGTAATTGAAACTCTACCTCATCCCACAAGTGTTAAAGGCATTAGATCATTTTTGGGGCATGCGGGATTTTATAGGAGGTTTATTAAAGGGTTTAGTGAAATAACGAAACCCCTATGTAAATTGCTTTTAAAAGATGCCCCATTTGACTTTAATAATGAATGTATTAACTCCTTTAATACTTTGAAACAAAAGTTGGTTGAAGCCCCAATCTTGCAATCACCCAATTGGTCTTTACCATTTGAGATTATGTGTGATGCAAGTGGTTATGCGGTTGGGGCCGTGTTGGGACAACGGGTCGAAAAGAGACCCGTTGCCATATACTACGCGAGTAAGACTCTCTCGGAAGCACAATTGAATTATACCACAACCGAAAAGGAGCTACTCGCGGTGGTATATGCATTGGACAAATTTAGGTCCTATGTGTGGGGTAGCAAGGTAGTCATCTATTCGGATCATAGCGCGGTTAGATATTTAATGGATAAAAAAGATGCCAAACCACGTTTGATTAGATGGATACTTTTGTTACAAGAATTTGATGTTGAAATCCGTGACAAGAAAGGTAGTGAAAATGTGGTCGCGGATCATTTATCTAGGTTGGTAGTTGAGGAAGATGTTCCACAACCGGAGATTAACGAAACATTCCCGGATGAACAATTACTAGCCGTGTCCACTTTACCTTGGTTTGCTAATTTTGTTAATTATCTAGCGACAGGTACTATGCCGGAGCATTGGACTAGGAAGAAGAGGATGCACTTCCTCTCACAAGTCAAACATTACCAATGGGAAGAACCGGATTTGTTTAAAGTGGGGGCGGATCAAATCATCCGACGGTGCATACCGGATGAGGAGATTCAAAGTGTTTTGAAACATGTGCACTCGTATGCATGTGGAGGGCACTTTAGTGGCAAGAAGACGGGTCACAAAGTGTTGACGTGTGGCCTCTTTTGGCCAACAATTTTTAAAGATTCACACAAGTTTGCAAAAACTTGTTTTAATTGCCAACAACTAGGGAGTATCTCAAAAAGGGATGAGATGCCCATGAACCCAATCCTTGTAATTGATGTTTTTGACGTATGGGGGATTGATTTTATGGGCCCATTCCCAAATTCTTATGGTAATTTATACATTTTGGTGGCTGTGGATTATGTGTCCAAATGGGTCGAAGCCATAGCCACCAAAACAAACGACCATGCCGTGGTATGTAATTTTGTCCAAACGAATATTTTTACAAGATTCGGGATTCCTAGAACTATCATTAGTGATGGAGGATCCCACTTCAAAAACTTTAACTTTGGCAAACTCTTAAAAAGGCATGGTGTAGACCATAGAATAGCAACTCCCTATCATCCTCAAACTAGCGGTCAAGTGGAGGTGTCCAATAGGCAAATTAAAGAAATTTTGCAAAAGACCGTGCGGGTTGACCGAAAGGATTGGTCAACAAAGCTAAATGATGCTTTGTGGGCATACCGCACGGCCCATAAAACGCCTATTGGAACAACTCCATACCGTTTGGTTTATGGAAGAGATTGCCATTTACCGGTGGAATTGATTCACCGGTCATTTTGGGCAATTAAAGAAGTTAACTTGAGATATGATGATGCAGGTAAAGAAAGGAAGCTCAAGTTGTGTGAATTGGAGGAATTAAGAGAAGAAGCATATGAGTGCGCGTCGAAGTACAAAGACAAGATGAAAGCGGCTCACGATGCGAAAATCCGAGGAAAGAGCTTTGAAGTGGGTCAAAAAGTCCTACTATACAATTCAAGAATAAAGCTTTTTCCGGGCAAGTTGAAAAGTAAGTGGATAGGCCCGTTCACCATCACACGGGTCGGTAAGTTTGGAAATGTCACCATTGAGGATCCAAAAGATGGGTCAAAACAAACAGTCAATGGACATAGGTTGAAGCCACTTAAGGAAAAGGAAACGGAAGAGGTAAACGAACAAGCAACGGAATCGGTAAGCTTTTTGACAAGCAAACCGGTTTACGGGACTGTCTGAGAGTCGTGAGTAGCACACCTCCCAGGTATGTTTTTCTTTAAGGTGCGTGTTCGGGACAACACGCGTTTTCTTTGGGGGGTGAGGGGTCCCGAGTTTGAGTTTGTTAAAAAAATAATAATAAAAATAAAAAAATAAAATAATGAAATTTTAGAGTTTTTGGTATTTTTGTCTTTACAATTCTTGAAATAAGAGTTTGTAAAAAAAAAAATTTAAAAACAAACCGGCGTCGACGACGCGGAATGTGGCGTCACAAACGCCTAACGTAAAACCGACGAGAAGCTCCTCTGGTCGACGCCAACATGACGCCAAAAACCACATTTAGGGACGGCGTCGACGACGCGGAGTGTGGCGTCGCCGACGCCAGATGCTGCTGTTGACCGGGTTGACCTATTTTGACCCGTTTCCGACCCATTTTTCACCATTTTGACCCGGGTTGAATTGTTTTGACCGTAAAATTACACCCGTAATCGATTTTATTTTGCATTTCTTTAACACAATCACAAAACACTCTCAAGATCCATCATCTTCTTCCCCAAAAAAAAAAAAAAACCTTCAAACCCTAGCTTTCATAACTCTACCAAATCCTAACCAAATCAAACAAATTTTGGGTCTAAAGTGACTAGAATCTCGAGAGGAACAAAACCCACAACATTGTTTTTACTAAATCTCACTCATTTGAGAGGAATCCGAACTTTAATTTTCGGATATTTTGGGTGTTCTTCAAATTTTGGCTTGAACTTGCAAATTTCTTGCTTCACTAGGCTCATTCAACAACAAAGGTATGAATTTCACCCTCCATGGTCTTATTTTTACATGATTAGTTGTTTATACTTGAAATTTTTTTTACTTGAATGTAGAAATGTAACATGTTATGAATGACTAATGTTAATTGCTAGTTGTGAGGGCCATTTGATTGAGTTGTGGTAGAATTAAACATAATGTTCATGTATGATGTTCTTCAATTTGTGCTAGAAAGACACAATGTTCAAACATAAGAATGTAGCTTGTTATGATACAATGCTCTTGTACTAATGTATAGACACACTCATGAACTTATGAAATTTTGCGTATGCTAGTATCAACCAAATGGTGGTTTTGAATGGGTATATTAAGAAATTTAGGAATTGCCACTTGACAAGTTTAAAATGCTTTTCCTAATGAATGAACATTCACTTAAGCATATGAAAACCCGGTCCTTAAGATTGTTATGATTGTTATTAAAAGTCGGGAATTGACATGTTATTGTTTTCACAGGAACATGTTTGGACTAGGGAAAAAGAAGGGTAAGGAGCCAAGTGGGAGCTCCAAGAAAAGAAAGGGCTCATCTAGCCAACATCATAGTAGTTCAGGCGATTCGGATGAGGAACCAGTTTCATGGACAGAAAAGAGTAAAAGATTGTCGGAATTTAACAACAAGCGGGTCGAAGCTGATTTGTGGATGGCAAAGATGACCGAAAACGATGCAACGACAGAAGACGCGTTAATTTGTGAACATGCGGTCAACATGGATGAATTCAGACGAATAGGGATTACTCAGAAATTTGAGCGGATCGGATGGGAAGCAGCGCTCAATTTTTGTGAAGATGATCATCGAGGCCACATTGCCTTGTCACTTATCGAAGAATGGATGGCCTCGTTATCAAGGGATCCGGGGAACAACCCCCCACAAACTGCCACCTTAACTGGGACAACAAGCGGGGGTAAGATGGTTATGTCTTTTGAAACTATGAATCGTGTTGCAGTGTTTGATTCTTTGGGAGCGGATCACTACATTTACCCGCCAGAGGAGCAGTTTTTCGGCAATCTTTCCCGAGATTTTGATCCGGCTGATATGTTGGAGGGGTTATTCTCGAGACCGAGAGGACCCAAGGGGTATTTTAGGGATTCAATGAGCTGCGAAGGAAGGTTGATCCAAAACATAAACTTAGAGAATCTTCTTGCCCGACTCGGTGATCGGGGAATTGTGAGAATGTGGGATGCACGGGTGGTGCATTCAGTTATTCATGGGCACCCGGCTTACTCTTTTAGGCACCTCGCAATGTCTGAGATATGGGAAAGTCGTGAAAGTTATACAAGGAAGAGCATCCCACACCCTCGCCTCATAACGGCAATGATGAGACAACAAAAGGTCATCCCGAAAAACTATAAATTCCATGTGATCCCCATTAAGGCCTTTGATTTTGCCAAATTGAGAAAATCTGGTTTTGAATATGAGGAAACCCCTCAACATCACATTCTGAGATACAAGCCATCCGGGAGTGTGATTACATACCGGATTGCTGGCGATGATGAGGATGATGGTGATGACGACATGGATGTGCAAGGTGGGGAAGATTTGGCTGACACCGATAGTGATGCAGAAGGTGCCCATCAAGGGGTACGGATGAGGGCTCGGAACGACCCCATGAGCGAAAGGGTTCGAGCCGAGGTGACTGCTTCTCGACCCACTACTTACAATACGTGGTCGAGTTACAGAAAATATATGTGGGAGGAGGCCACTCGGCAACGAGTGGAAGAAAGGTTGAGATGGGAAGCTAGTGAGCAAGCCCGACGAGAGAGAGAAGAGCGGGAAGCCGCTAATTGGAGGCATCTACACATGTCTAGGGAGGTGGATAGATACAATAACTATGTCTATCCAGATCAAATTCGCCACTTCCAAGACTTTACTCATGGGCGGCCATACACACCACATGCTCCATATGTGGACTATTCGACTATTCGTGACCAACCCCAAGAAGTGCAAGATGCGGTCACGTGGCCCGAAAGCATTTCATCAAGCCATATCCCTTATCCACACTCAACACCACCACCGGAGGGATCTTCTACACAAGGCTCCGCGTTCGATGATTGGAGACAATTCCAAGAATCCCTTTTTGGACCTCCCAACCCATATCCGCCACCGGGTCCGTATGATCCGTATTTCAGATGAGGGGAGGTAAACTATCATGTTTTGTATATATATTTTGCTTATGTTATTTGTTTTGTGTGTTTTTCATTTCTCTTGGTGTTTTTCTAAAATAAAAAAAAATAAAAAAAATAAAAGGAAAACAAGCAGTTGGAAACGGGTTGGGTAATGATTTTCTGGAAAACTGAGTAAAACTTGAATTATTACAAACTGGTGAGAGGCATGCCTCTACACGAATTTAAGTTTTACAGTGATCAACAAGTGCATGGAGTGCAAATATCTAGGAAGGAAGTCTTACCCATCGCCCGTGAAGAAGTAACCAGGTGAATCTATACCCAATACTTGTTTGTAATCTGTTAGTATACTTGTAGGATGAAACGGAATGGTGAGGGTGTAATCGATCATGTCCTCCCCCATTCAAAACACCACATTGAGGACAATGTTACTCAAAGTGTGGGGATGGGGAAACACTTGAAATTTATGTGAAGGGTTGAATTTTCGGAAAATTGAAAATTTTTGTTTCCCAAGTATGCTTGAACTACATGAAAACCTAAATTTTCAATCACTAATGGGTTCCTACTGATATTAAGCTAACTTAGATCCCTAGTCATGGTTGTTCCTTTAAGTTTCATGAGAGTATTTCTGACATGTTTTTAGAGAATAGTTGAAAAGAGATGCCTAACTAGGGGTAACATGCTTTAGGAATTACACATGCTATGTGTCGGCAACCCATATTCCTTTCGTTTGTGAGATAATTGAGCCTACTAGATTGTTAGTTGAATTGCAATAAATGTTCAATTGTTGAGAGTAGGCCATATGTTGCTTTGTTTTAGATCTTGTGTGGTTTGATACGTGCCGAGACTGTGCTTTAGCGTATACACATAGATAATAAAGGCATTAGGATCAATTCATTGTTCTATATGTTGATTGTTGATTTCACCCACTTTAGTTAGCCATGTTGAGCCTTATACCCTTCATTTGTTACACCTCGTTTGACCCGTTTGAAGTACCAACCATGAATGACATCTGTGTTAGTATGTTATATATGTTAAAAAAAAAAAAGAGAAAGAAAAAGAAAAAAATCATTGTTATGTTCGTGTTAAATAAATGGGTTGAAAATCATCCAAAGTGTTAGCGTTATTGTGAATAAGTTGTCATGGTTTGGTCTATTCGTTGTGTTCGCCATATAAACATAAAAACCCAAAAATATATCCTTACCTATACCCTTAACCCAAAACCCAAAAGTCCTTTTGATATGTGTCACGTTACTTGATACAGTGGAGGTGTGATTGCTATACAAGCTTATGATTGCAAAGTAACATATTTGGATTTGAGTGAAATATATACTAGCACATTACACGCTAGTTTTGATGAAACCGAGAGGAGTGATTATTGTGAGGGGCGTGTGGCATGTGTGTAGCATCATAAGCATGTTAGTTTTAGTTAGGCAAGTCTTAAATTGTTTTAAACGCATATCACGTAATTGTCAGATTGTCAATCTCGATTGTGTTAGTCTATGGGACGGGTATGACTTGGGACCTTAAGTTGTTAATTTGAAAAGGGATTTCATGGTGATTTATTAATAAGGTGAATAATGTTTGTAATGGTTGCTTGAGGACAAGCAAAACTCAAGTGTGGGGATGTGATGGGTTGGTTAAAGGACGCAACGCCATGGTTCTAAAATCGATAATTTATACTTTAATTGTTTCGGAATAGTGCTACTTTGATTCGATTTATATTTTGTAGGTCGTGACAAGTTTAAGGTAGTTCCGGAGGCTAAAAGGAGGCATTTTGGGACCATGGGAAGAAACGAGATCAAAGACGGACACCGGATCAAGCCAAACGAGTCGAAACGGCGAAAACCAGAAATGAGTTTTCTGAGTGGCGTCGGAAACGCCACATATGGCGTCAACGACGCCTAACGGCGTCGGCTGAATAACAGATCGCGTCGTCCAGAGGAAGCTGGCGTCGGAGGCAAATGGAGTTTCCCTTAGGCGTCGGTGACGCCACCTACCCGCGTCGTCGACGCCTAGCCATTTGTGCGATCGGCAGACTTCGTTTTTTAATGGTTTTGTGAGTTGGATCCGTCTTGGGAGCTTCAAACCCGGCTTTTGGCATGCCCAGAGGAGTTTTTTACTACATAACTCCATTCAGGGGTGTTCTCCAAGATCCAACATTCCTTACACACCCACATGCTCCCATCTTCTTCCTTGGATCTATAACTACCATAATTATCTTTGGATTGGCGATCACTCAAGTTCTTCTACAACAAAATTTCTGCCATCATCCTGAAGATTATCACTTTCCACCATTGAAGCATTCTGTCAAGTGAAGCTCAAGAACATGTTCTACCTTTTGAAGCTCAAGATTAACAACATCATGTTAGGCTAATCCTTCATATTCATGCCTGGATGGAGAGTTGTGAGTTATTTTAGAGTTATTGAATATTTGTGATTGTGTTAAACATTTGGTTTATGTTCTATGTGTTTGAACAATGAAATTGTGTTTGTGATATTGCTTCATGCTCTAGAATGTTAAGACTATTTGAATTCATTGACTTCTAGTGATTGTAGCTATCATGTCATACTAGTTTGATCGAGGATTATTTGAGTTCTTGACAATGAAACATACTTTTGTCCCTAAATTAGGTAGACGAATGTTGATGTCTACATCATGTAATTTGTAATCCATTTGACACATAGGATATAAACCTAAAGTCCTAACTAATCACTCTTAGGATTAACTCTTGAACAATCACAACTTGAAATCCGGGTGTGAATTCCGTTACTTATTATTGGTTAGAAGTTAAATATTCATTACAATTGTTAACTAGGAGTTGTTATCCAAGGAAGTATTCACATTAAACCAAAACCAAACTTTCACAAACTAGGCACCTAACTCAGTTGGTTAGGCGCGCGAAAGGGTGTAGCCTAGACCCGGGTTCGAATCCGGGGACGGCTAATTTCACCATTTTTGTATCTCATCAATTTAGTTAATTGGTTTCAACATCTTTTCAACAATCAAAGATTATTAAAACAAGTTAGCAAGCTTCATATTTTGTGACCCGTTAAATCAACAAACGCATTGCTACCAACCACGATCTCTTCGTGGATTCGACACCCTTCTTGCCACTAGCTATTTAGTTGAGGGTAATTAGGAACACAACTTTCTTTATCTTTGACCGGAGCCCTTCGACGCCGGTCAAAATGCGGCATGGTGTTTGTTACTTAGGGCAGAGAATTGTGAATCGTAGGGGGCGAAGGGTTTTATCTGTTTTCATATTTTTTTTATTTTCATTTTTTATAAGAATAATAGTTCGGTCACAAATTAGTAGCAAATTGCTATTTTGCTACGCATTTCCGATGCGCAAATTAAAATAATAGTTTTAAATTTTTTTTTTTTTGAACCATATAAATCATTTTTATTTCATTCCAATCATCAGAGCAAATTACATAAGGATAGCGGGTAGACGAGCAAATTACATTAGATTTGTGTTGCTATAAAATTTGGTTTTTATTTTCGTCAAAATTGCGTCGCAAATGTGTCAGAATTTGCTACACAATTTTTGTGTGGGAAATTTCCGTAGCAAATGATCACATTTTCTAGTAGTGTCAAACCTTGATAATCTTGAAAACATTTGATGACCATATTAAATTTCTTGACAAAATTGAAGATTCAAAACACGTTTTCAAACATTGAGCTATTTTGAAAAAAAAAATTTATGAAATGGTTTAATGGTTCTTTTTTTTTTTCTCTAAAGTTAACTGATTCTAGACCATTCCTTCCAACTTTGGATAATGGAAAAATTAGTGATGTATTTGATCTCTACCTAATGGTAAAGACATGTAGGGGTATAAGTTTGTCACTTACTATATTTATGGGGAGTGACTGGGAAGAATATGGGGTTGGAAGTCGATGATGGAGCACTGGTGCGGATACTCTATATTCAATACTTGGATGTCCTCACATGGACTTACAAGGTGCAAAAAACGGAAAAGTATACACAAGATAAAGATGGTTGAAGAGGTATGGTCCCAATTCCTTGCCAACATGGCAAGGACCATACCACTTTCCCCATCCTACATGGCGAGTGACATCAGCCGCATCACCCAGAAGCTTCCAGAAGCTTCTGGAAAGCAGCCAGGTGACACCAAAGATGCTCCTTCCAACATAAAGGACAACACGTGTCACCAGCCATCAAGCGCCATCTGGACTTACAGCAGGCCAGGGAGCAGCCAGACAACGTCAGTACGATGTTTCCAAATTGGACAAATGCGGGCGCGCCACGTGTACCACTACACTGACCACAGCAGAGGAGACCAAAGGGATATTCCCCTTGGTCAGACAGCTGGCGCGCGCTTACAGCTGGCATCGCTGCTCCTTCCTTCCTTAACCCTCCGGCTATAAATAGGACCCTTCACCATCCAGGTTGATCATCTTGCCCTCTCTATTCTCACACTTAACACACACTGATTACACATCTCAGAACAGTACTTATTCTCACGCCGGAGCCTGGTTAAGAGGGAAAACCCCCATCTCCCCCTCTTAACGAGACTGACGGTGTTACTGTTTTGCAGGATCCAGGTCGTTCCGACGAGTAGGAAAGGAGACTGAACCCACTTAAAGAAACAATCCCACCGGTTAACCTTGGCGTTAACCTGTGTTTCATCATTGGCGCCATCCGCTTTTAGCTAAACCACTCTCATCTCTTTTTCTTTTCGAAAAACTCGTCAAAATGGCTGAAAACAACCCTTCCCACCAAGTCGATGGAGACGTTTCTTCCTTCGAACTCGTTTCGGACAACATCCACGTCCAACGAGGTCCAAGGAACGAAGCTATCCAAGAAGGGCCACCAAACATGGAGTTTCCCAGCATCTTCGGGAGTACATCCAGGATTGCCGTTCAAAACGCACCTGGAGCTACTTTCCAAACTCCATCCAGAATCATCACTCAAACCACAGACGGAGCTACGTTTCAGCCTCCGTCAGAGGTAGTCCAACAAACACCACCAGTGCAACCTCTGAACCATGGAGCTGGCCCATCAGCTCCATCGGACCAAGCACAACTGAACTTCTCTGCACTACTAGGGCTACCTGAAGGAAAAACTCTGGCTTCCTGGTATGCTGAACAAGTGGCGTCCATAAACCTTGTTTACAAACAACTCAGTGCGCAGCAAGCTCTGCTCCAGGCACAAGCTCTCCAGTCAGCATTTGTCACTCCACCGCAAAGGCCTTTGAGCGCACCCATGCATCAACAGGCCAATGCATTCAATCTGCGTCCTGAGTCAACACCTCCACCGCACATTAGAAGACCGAGCGCGCATGACACGCGCGACACTTACGGTGAAACGGAGAGCAACTATGTGCAGTATTCTAACCAACCAAAGAAGCCAATACAAAGTCGGTTAGGTCCACGCAATATAAACGACGAATTTGAGAACGATGAAGAGACGCGCACAGTATTCAGCAGGCTCCCACCAGAGCATGAAGCATACAAACCTCGCAAGCGTGCAGGTTATGATCCAAAAGCAGAGCACGATTTCACTCTAAGCTATCGTCCAGACGACATGGCCGAGAATTCAAAGTTCATCCGCGAAATCGCCACGGCTGCCATAGACAAGACAAAGTTGCCACACAACGTGGGCAAATACAACGGGCTGACAGACCCAGATGACCATCTTCAGGTTTTCAATGGTGCGGGAGCTACAGGCGGATGGAACTTACCAACCTGGTGCCATCTCTTTGCTCAAACCTTCATAGGCGCCGCGCGCGTCTGGTTTGACAACCTGCCAGCAGGAAAAATCAAATCTTGGGTCGATTTCCGAGAAAAGTTCCTAGCAAACTTCTCTCAACAACGGAGACAGGCTAGGGACCCCGCGGATTGTTTAAACATATGGCGCAGAGACCATGAAAGCGTGGAAGATTTCATTACAAGATATAACAAAGAATGCTTGGAGATTGGCGACGTGGGCGAGAAGATGATGCGCGCACACTTCATGAGGGCTGTCAAGTGTGATGACCTCATCAAGCGTGTAAAAGGAAGAGACGGAGGACCCAAAGATTGGGAGACCTTCATTGAAGCAGCCAAAACCATCGCGCAGTCAGATAGGCAGTTGACCGGTGACGACCACCGTCAGCGTAGCTACAATCATACCGACCGGCACAGCAAGAAAGGCAGAAATCAATCTTGGCAAACATCCGGTCAACGAGACAGAAGCCCGGTCAGAGAAGACGCGCGCCACACGATCAACCAAATCGCACACCGCAAAGAGGTGAAAAAAGAAAACCGAGAGAAGCAGTGGACACCCCTCACAAAAACTCCATCAGAAGTCTTGGCAACCGAGAATCACCAGTTCAAACCACCGCTGCAAATGCGCAACAAAAGGGGCCAAGACCCAAACCTTTTCTGCGATTTCCACAAAGACACAGGGCATCTAACTGACGATTGTTTCAGTCTCAAACAAGAAATTGAAAGGGCTCTGAGGGATGGAAAGTTAACTCACTTGGTGAAAGGTGGAAGGCGTGATTACCGCCAGATTCAAAGAAGAGAAGAAGGGCCGGATAACAAAAAACTCCGAAAATTAGAAACCCACATGGTCCAAGGGGGTCCACGGAGGCAGCGAAGAAACTACAACAAACGCGCGCAGGATGACTCATGGCGCGAGAAACAAGTCGTTTTCCCAGTTGTAAGAGGAGGCCCACGAGAAAGAAGGCCCATAGTCATTTCGGGCGTCATAGGGCATTACCAAACGGATTACATCTTCATCGATCCAGGGAGCACTGCGGATATCATATATGAACAGTGTTTTAATCAGCTCGATCAGGAGGACAAAGCGCGCTTAGAACCAGTTGATTACCCGCTCACTGGATTCTGCAACGAAGCCGTTTTTCCTCTAGGACAAATATCTTTCCCGGTGCTGCTCTCAGAAGGAAGAAATTCAAGAACAGAGGAAGTCACATTCATGGTGCTGCCAGCACATTCAAGACACGATATTTTGCTGGGAAGAGAATCCCAAGGTGACTTCAGCATGATTTGCTCTGGCCCACACTCCGCAGTGGGATTTCCAACGGAAACAGGAGTGGCCATCATCTATGCAAGCAAAGAAGTATTAGCAACAGATGAGTTACGACCCGCAAAAACAAGGAAACCAGAAGCACGCCAAGAAGCAGAAAAATGGGTACTCAACAGCGCATATCCGGAACAGACAGTAACCTTGGGACCTGCAATGTCCGATCTGACGCGCGCGGCGCTAAAGAAACTGATGTTCCAAAATATGGATGTCTTTGCCTGGACGCCAGCAGACATGGTGGGCATTCCACGGCACATAGCTGAACACCGCTTAAATGTATCGGAAGAGGCCAAGCCGGTGGTACATACCAAGCGCCATTTGGGAGATATAAAGCATGACGCCATGAAAGAGCAAGTGAAAGAGCTGTTAAACGCGGGGATCATCAAAGAGGTCAGGTACCAAACATGGGTGGCAAGCCCAGTGATGGTTCAGAAAAACAATGGTAGCTGGAGGATGTGCGTAGACTACAAGGATCTGAATAAGGCATGTCCGTGCGACTGTTACGCCTTACCAGACATCGACGAGAAGATCGATTCACTTGCCACATTCCGATGGAAATGTTTCCTCGATTGCTACAAAGGGTACCACCAGGTACAGATGGCCGTGCAGGATGAAGACAAAACCGCGTTCCGCACACCCACAGGGCTATACTGCTATACCAAAATGCCCTTTGGATTAAAAAATGCAGGAGCGACTTATCAGAGGCTCATGAACGAAACCTTCCACGACGCCATCGGAAAGTACATAGAGGTGTATATGGACGATCTGGTTATCATGAGCAAGGAGGAAAGCACAATGTTGCTGAACATCCAAAAGACATTTGACACTCTACGCGATGTCAACATCAAGTTAAACCCGGCGAAGTGCTCCTTCGGCATGGAGGAGGGGAAATTCCTGGGTTTCATTGTCACGAAAGATGGTTTCAAGGTGAACCCTGACAAGATACAAGCGATAGAACGAATGCCGTCACCATCAACGATCAAGGAGATGCAAAAATTGGCAGGACGGTTGGCAGCACTCAACCGCTTCCTAGCCAATCACGCGGCGAAATCATTTCCGTTTATAAAAACTCTCCGAAACTGCATGAAGAAGAGCCAATTTCAGTGGACTCCGGAAGCTGAAAGCGCTTTCCGCGAGATGAAAGACTGCCTCATCAAGCTGCCAACCTTAACCGCACCGGTCAAGGGCGAACCCCTGGTACTATACTTGTCAGCCTCCGACAAGGCAGTGGGAGCAGTGTTGCTTGTCGATCGACAGGGCGTCCAGACGCCGGTCTATTATGTGTCACGAACTCTAACCGATCCAGAAACCCGGTACGCAATCATGGAGAAACTAGCGCTCGCACTAATTCACGCATCAAGACGGCTGCGTAGATACTTTGCCAATCACGTCATTCACGTGTTAACTAACTACAACATTGGCAACATACTCGCAAGACCAGAGATTTCAGGGAGACTGGCAAAATGGGCGATAGAGCTCGGGGGTCATAACGTAGTGTTCAGACCGAGGCCGGCGATCAAGGGCCAAGTGCTCGCAGATTTCATGACAGAGGTACCAGACGACAAAGATCGAGAATGCAAGGCAATGGAAAAGGCCGAGAAACAACAAGCGGAAGAACCATGGCTGCTATACACAGATGGTGCGTCCAACGAGGATGGCGCAGGTGCTGGTCTCCGGCTGGTGAGCCCTGACAAAAACGAGTTCACCTACGCCATACGCCTGGATTTTAAAAGCACAAACAACGAAGCCGAATACGAAGCCTTCCTTGCTGGGCTAAGATTGGCAATCAAAATGGGCGTACGACACATCGAAGCACACGTAGACTCCATGTTGATAGCAGGCCAAATCAACGGAGAATACGAAGCCAGGGGAGATACGATGGCACTTTACCTGAGCCAAGCAAAGACACTGCTGCAGACCTTCTATTCCTACAAAGTACATCACATTAATAGAAGTGAGAACAAGCCAGCAGACGCGCTAAGTAAACTCGCCTCTACAAGCTTTCAGCATCTGGCAAAGGATGTACGGATAGAAGTTTTGAGCAATCTGTCAGTACCACTTCGAGAAGTAAGCGTCGTCCAACTAGGGACAACATCTTGGATGACTCCGATAATCACATACCTCCAAACTGGAGTACTCCCGGGGAACAAGGCAGAAGCAAGGAAAGTCCAGTACAAATCCGAACATTACCAGATGGCTGATGGGATCTTGTACAGAAAATCATACCTTGGGCCTTTGTTAAGATGTGTTGACCCCGAAGACGCACGGTATTTGATCAGAGAAGTGCATGAGGGAATCTGTGGTATACACGCCGGTCCAAGAATGGTGGTAGCGAAAGTCATGAATGCGGGATACTATTGGCCCGGAATGCATTTGGACGCGGTCAAGGAGTTGAGGAAATGCAGAGGATGTCAAAGACATGCGCCCAAAACAATGCGCCCCAAGAACGAGTTGGTACCGGTCACCACCGCGTGGCCTTTTCAACAATGGGGAATAGACATGGTCGGACCATTTCCCGAAGCCCCAGGAGCTGTCAAATTCATAATAGTCGCAGTCGACTATTTCACTAAATGGGTAGAGGCAAAGGCCCTTGCATCAACCACAGCCACCGTTGTCAAAAAATTCATTTGGGAGCAAATCATATGTCGTTTTGGGCTGCCCCTCAAGATTGTCACAGACAATGGAACCAACTTTGCCAAAGATAACCTTCAAAAGTGGTTTAACGAACTACACATCGAGCATACCTTCTCCTCGGTCGCACACCCGCAGGGGAATGGCCAAGTTGAAGCCGTCAACAAAAGCATCGTCGATGGAATCAAGGCAAGGTTGGGAGAAAAGAGAAGAGGATGGGTGGACGAACTGCCCAGCATTTTGTGGGCACACAGGACGATGCCCAAAACAAGCAACGGAGAAACACCGTTTAGCTTGGTTTACGGGTCAGAGGCAGTAATACCAGCGGAGATAGGACTGCCATCACCTCGAATGCTCTCAATGAACACGATCAACAACGAAGAAGAAAGGAGGATCGACCTCGACCTCCTAGAAGAGAGGAGGGAAATGGCAGCAATTAACGAAGCCAAGTATAAATCGAAGCTGGAAAAATATTACAACTCCAAAGTCCGAGTCTGCACCTTCAACCCGGGAGACTATGTCCTCAGAGACAACGAGGCTTCAAATGCAGAAAAGCCCGGGAAGTTGGCTCCCAAGTGGGAGGGCCCATACGTCATCGACACCGTGCTCGGCAAAGGAGCTTATAAACTGCGCACCATCGACAACAAGGACGTTCCCCGCACATGGAACGCCCAACAACTGAGAAAATGCTACCTGTGAAATGTAATAGCAATGGCCAAGTCGCCAACACGTTTACGATAATACAAGAAGTGTTTGGCTATATTCTTTCATATTTCCTTGTCATAACTGCATATATTACTTTGGGCATACACGAAAACATCAATGGCTCGACCATTAGGAAACGTTGTAGACCTCCAAGGCCTGTCACAAACGAGTGCACGGCCGGGTCAGACACACAACTAAAGCCTAACAAACGCCAAACAAATACTTCGTGCCCACATAAACACGAACACATCGAAAACAGGAAACAAACATTGTAAGCACCCCCAAGGCCGAACACAGCTGGGTCCACACAATAACCTGTAAACTCGATCACTTCGTACTCACGATCCAACCTGCGCACAAATACGACAGAATAAAACGTTGTAATAAACACAACACAACCTGTCAGCGCCATTATTCATTCGTGATACCTGAATCAAAGTAATTACACATGCACATATTATGACGATAACAAACTTCGCATAAAAACAGACAACTGTTAGCATAACATATAGCCAAAATTCCACAAATATAACAGAGAAGTTAGAATTGTTTATCAAATTGTCACACACAAGACCAAAGGAGGTCATACGCGGCACGCAGGCCGGAAACTTTCATTCCGGATGACTGGGCCCAACACCCCCAGTTGCACCACCTCCATCACCTAACGCGCTCTTCAACTTAGCAACACCATCGGGCCTCCGAGCCAGCTTCTTCGCAGCTTTAACCACCGCAAACTCCAAGGACGAGAACTCCTGCCTCTTTGCGGTGTAAGCCCCGGTACAATCTTCCTTCCACAGCTCGAAATGGTGTTCTTTCTCCTTATTAACGGCCGTAGCCCTGCCTTCGTTGTATCCGTCCTTACGACCACTACTGTAACCAGCTTGCCCCAACTCATACATATAGTGGGCAAGCTCGTGCGATTTAACGATACGTTCAGCAATCTACAACAAACAACACAAGTAAGGGACAATTAACAACAACCACAAAAAACATCACAATACAAGAAATTACCAGAGGCACCGCGCGTGAGAGCAACCATTTGCAATCAGCAGATGTCTCCTCGGCAAGGAGTTCAGCGGCTTGGCACTCAGTAGTTTTCTCTTGAAGAAGACGTTCAGCAGTCTCACATTGCCTAGCAAGAACTTCCAGCTTAGCAATGCGTTCAACATACTCTGTCTCCTTCTTCTCAAACATCATACGCGCCTGATTAGCCTCATCCGCAATATCCTTCTTCTCACCGGACAAACGAGTGATCGTGTCACGTTGAGTCTTGAGCTCGGCATTCGTGCGCGCACACGCAGCTTCCCAATTTTTCTGCTTCTCAGCATTGGTTTTCCTCTCCTGAGCAAGTTTTTCCTCTGCATCAGCAAGCCTCCACTCCAACCCTTTTTTCTCAGCATTGAATTTCTCTTTCTCTTCCGTAAATAGTCTCTTATCATTCTCAAACTCCATAACATCCTCCCCCAGCTGTTTCCACTCACGAACAATCTCCTGAGTGGTAGAGAAAAAGTTAACCCCGGCCTGAACATGATCATCCAGTAGTGCAAACCGGCGGCGTTTCCTCTGAAACATCCTTTCAGCTGGGGGGAGAGACATCGAGTAGAACTCATGACAATTTTCAAGGTTGTCCATCCTAGAACCTTGGGTCAAGTTCCAACGGGGGATATACGGAAGCTCGTCACAAGCAGGATTCGTGGTATCAAAGGAGTCAGCATGAAATTTTCCAAACTGAGGGCTGCGGACGGCACCCGAGGTTGCACCACCACCATCACCTGGAGGGCGTTTGGTATACACAGTTTGATGAGGAGTAGTTTCACTCACCTCTACCTCCACCTCCACGTTCTTACCGCGATCACCACCAGCACCACCGCCCGCAGCACCACCTGCATCACCACCACCTTCCGCAACCTGCTCAACACCCGCAGTTTTCTTTTGCCCGTCAGGAGTATCATGAGGGGGAGACGACCCAAATGTCCTCGACGGCGGAGACTCCGGAGGAGTAATCTTAGAAATATCAATCTTGTGCCCACTTTGTGCTGTTTTGACACCTGCTCCAAGACGAGCAGCACATTCAGACAAAAAGGGAAACAAAATACAAAGGCAAGACAAGCATAAATAAGGAGAAATGCTGGAAACTGAAAAATCGAATACCGGAAGCTTCAAAAATCTTCTGCAGCAAATCAGAAGGTTTTTCAGCAAAAATGCCCATATCAACGTCCGATTCAGAGGGGGCGGGAGGATTCTCTTTCTGGAGTTTAATCTTCTTTGCTGCAAGCGCAGCAGCAGCCTGCTCATCAAGCTTTCGTTTCCTATCCGCAAACATCTTCTTCTGCATCATCTCAGCCAGAGTCGCGCGGTCCTCAGGGTCCGCCTCAGGGTGCTTCCCTCCAACCCCTAAACCAGGTAACGTGTCAGAAACGACAACATAATCAAGGATACGAGCAGTGGGAAGTCGCTTACGAGGAGACCTAGAGGAAGCCCCTTCAGCCCTCTTCCCTGACTCCTCAGCCTTGTCAGCCTTCGTTTTCCTTCTCGTCTCCAACGGATTAACAGTCTCGGCAGGAATCTCCGCATCTTCCCCAACAGGCTCATTCACCGGCTCTTGCACAACCCCTTGCACCGGACCTGCACGTGCGGAAGGAGACGTTAGGTCTTCCAACGATCTGCCAGAACCATCACTCGAGAGAATGATAACCTCCTCTCGAAGGGAATCAAATGAATCATCCTCATTTTCAATCTCCTCACCTAACACAGTGTTCGCATAAGCAGCAAAACTCTCATCACTCGGATGCAGAAACCGGTGGCGGATCTGACCCAACCAAGGCCCCTTATCATTCTTCGGTATTGCTTCAACCATTGCACCCGGAGCATCGGGATCCAAAACATTCATTAGTGTGAACCCTACTGCAAAAAAGGAGGAGGTAAAGCACAATACAAAATCATACAACCAAAGGCAAAACAAAAAGGGGATATGGAACAAAACATACATTTGCCACCATGACCGTAAACCGGAACACCCAGCGGATTGTTGGGAACCCATTTCATGCTCATCCCAGCACCAACTAACGCCATCTCCTCAAGTTGAATTATCGGAGTAGCCTTACGGGTCAACCTCTTGTACCAGTCCTGATTAGCAAAGTCTGCAACCACATCAACCTTCGGGATACCCTCTCCCACAAATCTATAATGCATGTCCACAGGTACAACACCCCGACGAATGTAGAAAAACTTCTGTTTCCAGTCATGTATACCCTTTAACGGCACAGAACAAACTGGCGAAGCGCTGGTACGAGCACTAAAGGAGTAAAAACCATTTGTGTAAGTAACGGTGTAGAAGACGTTGAACATATCAAACGTCGGGTCCAACCGGTTGGCCATACAAACAAACTCAAAGTGGGTGATGCGAGGAAGCCCGATGGCATTGATTTGGGATATATGAAGTCCATAACCCCTCAAAACGTCAGCAGTAAACCGAGTCATCGGAAGCCTAAAATTACCCTCCCGGAAAAAAGCGGCATACAAAGTCATGTACCCAGGAGGAGCCTCCATGGCGGTGGAACCAGCAGTCGGATATTGAGCACCCCAACCAGGGAGAAATCCCATGTCCCTTACCAGATTCTGAAACTCTTCTTCTTTCCAACCAATAACCGCCTGATCTGGGCCAGGAGGAATCTTACCCTTGTTCCTTTTCTTCTTCGAAGAAGGATTCGAAGTAGACATCGTGAAAACGGAGCAAAAACACAGATGAACTCCGGAGAATAAAGGAAGAAAACAAAGGAAGATGAGAGAAATCTGGTTTTCGAATTTTGAAAAAGTGAAGGATGGAGGAGACCGCCTTGGAATTTATACCCATCGCATTTAATGCGATGGGCAGTGAACCGCCAGAGATACAGGGAAAGATCCAATTAAGGCGAGACACGTCAGAGGAGAGAGAAAACGCCATCATCTTTTTTCGGAAAAGTGTGCAACAACCGCCTGCCATTATGACGTAGAGTAACTGACGTGACTGAAAAGGCGCCTGTTCAACTGACACCAGGCTGTCACGTCAGTCACTCCTCCCGAAGACAACAAAGCTTCTCCCTGAAGACAACACTCATAAAAGCGCCAGAACCATGCGTCATGCGGCATGCGTCCACTTGGCTCACTTCCGCAAGGAGTCAAAACCCATGCGCCATGCGGCATGCGTCCGTTTGGCTCACTTCCGCAAGGAGTCAAAACCCATGCGGCATGCGGCATGCGTCCACTTGGCTCACTTCCGCAAGGAGTCAAAACCCATGCGCCATGCGGCATGCGTCCGTTTGGCTCACTTCCGCAAGGAGTCAAAACCCATGCGGCATGCGGCATGCGTCCATTTGGCTCACTTCCGCAAGGAGTCAAAACCCATGCGCCATGCGCCCATTTGGCTCACTCCCGCAAGGAGTCAAAACCCATGCGGCATGCGGCATGCGTCCATTTGGCTCACTCCCGCAAGGAGTCAAAACCCATGCGCCATGCGTCCATTTGGCTCACTTCCGCAAGGAGTCAAAACCCATGCGCCATGCGCCACGTGTCCATCTGGCTCACTTCCGCAAGGAGTCAAAACCCATGCGCCATGCGTCATGCGTCCATTTGGCTCATTCCTGCAAGAAGTCAAAAACCCCACATCATAACAAACACTACCTTCATAAGTCCAGAATCCCTCCTAGACGATCAACTCACCTAGAAGGCACACTGGACTGGGGGGACTTGAAGAGGTATGGTCCCAATTCCTTGCCAACATGGCAAGGACCATACCACTTTCCCCATCCTACATGGCGAGTGACATCAGCCGCATCACCCAGAAGCTTCCAGAAGCTTCTGGAAAGCAGCCAGGTGACACCAAAGATGCTCCTTCCAACATAAAGGACAACACGTGTCACCAGCCATCAAGCGCCATCTGGACTTACAGCAGGCCAGGGAGCAGCCAGACAACGTCAGTACGATGTTTCCAAATTGGACAAATGCGGGCGCGCCACGTGTACCACTACACTGACCACAGCAGAGGAGACCAAAGGGATATTCCCCTTGGTCAGACAGCTGGCGCGCGCTTACAGCTGGCATCGCTGCTCCTTCCTTCCTTAACCCTCCGGCTATAAATAGGACCCTTCACCATCCAGGTTGATCATCTTGCCCTCTCTATTCTCACACTTAACACACACTGATTACACATCTCAGAACAGTACTTATTCTCACGCCGGAGCCTGGTTAAGAGGGAAAACCCCCATCTCCCCCTCTTAACGAGACTGACGGTGTTACTGTTTTGCAGGATCCAGGTCGTTCCGACGAGTAGGAAAGGAGACTGAACCCACTTAAAGAAACAATCCCACCGGTTAACCTTGGCGTTAACCTGTGTTTCATCAATGGTGCAGAACCAAACATGCCGCCACCAAGAGGTACACGAAGTCTAGAGAAATTGTACAGGAAAATTGAAGTAGGGTTTGCTTTGTATGTGGGAAACGATCGCTTAGGAGCAAGGAAGTTTGGGAAGCAATGTCGATTTGATTTTAAACAAGCCATTTAGATTATGAAAGAAGCAAATGCTTCTTTACCGAAGACATCCTCTAGAGTTAAGTTTTGGGGAGTGTGTTTCTTATCAAACTTAATAAATGTCCGAGTATTGTGTTTATGTATTATGTTATCATGTATTATATCATTTTTATTATATGTAATAGTTAGTTAAATATTGTTATGGTTATGACAGATAACGTAAGTGGTTGTTAACAGTCGTTTACGGTTGTTGATTAACCGCCAAACTCTATGTATTTATATTGTATGAACATAGCCAGATTAAGGCATTCAACTTTATTCGAACTCATCTTGTTCGTTTAAACCTACATGTGTTTTGTGTTATCCATCATTGAGTGTGTGTTTTATTTCTTCCATACTCAATATATACCTATTGTATATGAAAAAAAAAAAAAAAAAAAGCTAAGGTTAT